>JAJTWQ010000008.1:0-600000 GCA_029007595.1 Solanum commersonii | reverse complement strand
TTTGGAAGAACCTTGATGAAACCTAGACCTTACTTGACCCATTACATATAATCCTCTTGACTTGTGGTTTACGCGAATAGCAAACTTAGGCCAAGGGGTGTGGTGGAAAGGAAAATGAGAAGTCAAGAAGTGCAAGAAAAGGTCCCCTTAACCCATGGTATTGCATAAAAATGGAACCCCTTCAATTTCTCTTTAAAAAAATTTATATTATATATATATATATATATATATATATATGAAATAAAGTACGAAGGTAATCGGATTTCAAGCAGTCCATGGAGGTGAATAAAAATGTGACTTAGAAGAACTAGAAAAAAATTGATAAAGGAAAAGAAGGGAATGCCTTGAGAATACCACATCTCATGAGGAAAAGTCACTGAGCCTAAATGACCATACCTTTGCACTCATCCTTAGTAAAAGCCTTAGAAACACCTTTTTGATGTTGAGCAAGCCGAATCGAAGTCGATTGGAAAATAAGGGCGAATATATGGGTGAAACATGCATTGTGTTCCTCTTTTTTATTGTGAGCGTTGCATCTGATTCCTGATCTTGAATTGATTAACCTTTGTGTGTGAATATGGAATCATTCTTTAAGTGAGGGCATTTAGATAATTTTTGTTGAACTTGAACTTGCACAAGTAGCAAGTATTGCGAGCATGAGAATCTTTGGTAATGGTGTGTCACAACTTGAATCTTTGAGTACACAATTAATCATTGCATAAGTAAATTGAGTCTTGTTGTATGCATTCATGATTGAGTCTTGTGTAGCACTGTTCGAGAGACCCTTGTTGAATGGCTCAACTCATTATTGGTTAAGGACAAGCAAACATTTAAGTTGGGGGTGTTGATGATTCCACAAATTGGACTCATTTAGGGCTTTATTTTGATAGAAATAGTGTCCTCGAGTGCTTATTTTGTCGCAATATCTGATGAATACTCATAAGTTTCAGGTATTTGAAGTTTTAATCGAAGCATGGACACTTAGGCGCCAAAAGGAACAAAAGGGCTGAAAACACCGAAGAAGCTGAAGCCTGAGCTCCGCCAAGCACAGTTGGCAAGTCGCCAGAGGGATAGATCCCCCCCTTTATTCCAGTACGCGAAACCCTGAAGGAAGAGGATAAAAAAGGCGATGAAAGGAGCAATCGGCGCGTCGCTTAATAGTTTCGCGAAGCAGTACTATACCGCCAATGGTCCAGAATGTGAAGATGCTAAAGGCAAGCACTAAACGACGATGAGACAGAAGAAGGGCAAGTAGCCGAGTCATTAGGCGAACTCGACTAACCTCGCCGAACTATCCGCCAACACTAATTTGTAATGGATATAAATACTAAACTCTTTATTAATTTTAATAGTTCCGAATTATTATTATTATTTTTCAAAATAGAGTAGTATTTTTTAGATATTTTCTCTCAAATTTGGAGAGGGTTTTGTGGAAGACTTGAAGAGAGAAGGATTTCATCTTTCCCAAGTTGGAAGTGGGTCTTCTCCATTTTTCTTCCTTTTCTTAAATCAATGTTTAATTTCTTATACCCATTTGATTTTAGTACTATTTTAGGTGTATTTTGTTATTTCTTGATGTGTGGCTAAAAACCCCCATTCTTGGTGTGTGATTTAGCAAATATGTGTTGATATTATTGTTGGGTCTTTCTTTCTGATAGGCAATATGTATTTTAATGGTGATTTCACCTAGTGGTTGTGGTTTAATTTAATGGGTTTGTAGTTTCTAATATAAAACCACCCATGTGTTTTTGGCTTGCTCGAGAGGGAGGTCGCGAAACTAAGACCACTAGGCTGATGGCCTAATGAGTGGGTCGACATGAGGTTCAGCCAAAGAGGGTGAGCCCTAGTCCCATATCCTAACACTCAGCTAGAGAGAGTGAGTGGGGTAAGGCGTAGGTTGGTCTTCATGCGGCAAATGGGTGTCCGAGAGGAACCCATTTGAAACAGGGTAAGTTGCCCGAGAGGGAACTTATTTCCATTTAAAGCTTAGCCTAGTTACTATTATTTTGCAAATTTCTTATTGAAAGCATGTACCCAACGAGTTATCTCAGCTTGTATTGTGGTCACACCCCAAGAACTTTTTCCCATACTTGAGTTTCTTGTTAATTTTTACTGTTTTTACTACTTGTGACAAAACCCCCATTTAATATTTGACACTTTAGTGTCACCCCCTTTAATTTACTATGTTTTTGTTCGTTAATATTTTTAGCTAAGACTAGTTAGAGCTTAATTTTATCTTTTTATCAATTGTCAAAACTACTCTCTTCGGATACAACCCCAACCTTTAGTTGGGTTACTATACTATCGACTATCGTAGACACTCATACCGTAGGTTAGTGTCATTGGCCACGATAAGCATCAGTGGGTCCATGGAGAGGGCCATCGAAAATCCTGCAGGCCAGGTTCACGACTGGACCCAAAGACCGTAGATGGGTCCATGGTTCATGGTCTAGGGGTCCATAGGTTAGGGCTAAACTCTCTAACCATGGACGGACCATAGGTCCATCTACGGTCCATCAGTCGAGGGTCCATCGGTCGTGTATGATGGTTAGTTTTAGGGACTTATGGGTCTTTTCCGGTTTTAATTAAATTAATGTGGTGTCATTTTGCTTAAGTGTAGAACACATATATAAGTATTTTTAACCCCTAAAATTCCCCATTCAAGTCATTCTCTCAAATCCCGAAAGAAAACCCCAAACTCCTCTCAAATATTCTCTATTTAGAAGTTGGAAGAAGAGGGAAGCAATGGAAGATAGGGTTAAGCCAAGTCTCCCATCTTCAAGTTTGCGAGGGCTTTGTAATCAAGGTATGATAGCTTTTTATCCATAGATTCCTTCCATCCATGGAGTCCCTTAGAATTCCCCCAATTTGATGAAGAATTCCTCAATTCTAGTTAGGGTTTCTTCCAATGTTGTGGGTTATGATGAATGTTGATCCAATTGAGTGGATTGTTATTGTGTATGATAGAATTGGTAGAATTAGATGTTTCTAAGGTGCATGTATATTTACCCATTCTTATTTCATGATTCTAATCTAGAATTGATATAATTTGGTTGATGCCACGAAAGAAAACTTTATGGGTTTAGGCTTGTCCTTATAGGATTGATGAATTATGATTAAAATTGCTTGAGAATAATGCATAGATGATAATTATGAGTTGTAGGGCTTTGAGAGTAAAGCTTATGATGTGAATAGTATGTATTTATGTTATTTTTGTGGAAGGGATACTCCACACATGAATGGCTTAATAATGAATGTATGAATTTGAAAGGTTTACTCACATGAATGAGTCTATGTTGCAGTGCAATTATGACTAAGGAGCTGATCAAAAAGAGAGAAGATCCCGGGGCATTCACCATCCCTTACATCATTGGCATGCTCCAATTCGCTAAAGCTTTATGTGATTTGGGGGCAACCATTAACTTAATACCCTACGCGATATACAAGCAACTTTGGTTAGGTGAACCAAAAGCAACAACAAGGAGACTCCTAATGGCTGATCGTTCTATCAAGTATCCCGTGGGGATAATTTACCACATCTTGGTGAAGTTGATCAGTTCATTTTTCTGGCTGATTTTTTCATTCTTGATTGTGAAATAGATGCTGAAATTCCCATTATTTTTGGAAGACCATTCTTAGCAACCGGAAGAGCATTGGTGGATGTTGAAAGCAGAGAATTGAAGTTTAGGGTGAACGAGATGAAATGACCTTCAATGTTTGTAAGTCAATGAAACACCCAAGTGATACTCATGTGGTGTCTACCATTGATGTTATCGATAAGGCGGTGGCTAGCGCGAGCCATTTGATGTGCATGAGCGAACCTCTTGAAGCCATGCTTGCTAACTATGATGAATTTGAAATTCAAGGTTATGAAGAGGTAGTAGCTGCTCATCAGGCTTAGGAGGATACTCAAAGACTCCATTGAAATTGGACATTCATTTGAAATATAGAGAGAGTCCTCTTGCAAAACCATCAACAGAAGAACCACCACATTTGAAATTAAAGTCACTTCCCTCCTATCTCTGGTATCCTTTCTTGGGGGCAAATAACACTCTACCAGTAATTATTGCGGCTGACTTGCTTGAATGGCAGGAGAAATTGCTTCTTGAGGTCTTACAACCGTATATCAAAGCTATAGGTTGGACCATAGCTGATTTAGTAGGTATTCCTCCAGGTATCTGTACTCACAAAATTCAACTTGACAGTGAGTGTAAACCAAGTGTTGAACATCAATGGAGATTGAACCCACCAGTGCAAGAAGTAGTGAAAAAGGAGATAATAAAGCGGTTAGAGACAGGTGTGATCTACCCTATTGCTGATAGCAAATGGGTAAGCCCAGTGCAATGTGTGCCAAAGGGGGGGGGGGGGTATCAAAGTGGTCCTAAATGAAAAGGGGAGATTGTGCCTACAAGACTGATGACCGGATTGAGAGTATGCATGGATTACCGAAAACTAAATTTGTGGATTTAAAAGGATCACTTCCCCATGCCTTTCATGGATCAAATGCTCGATTGACTATCAATGAGAGATTGGTATTGCTTTTTGGATGGATACTCCAATTATAACAAAATTTCCATTGCGCCTGAAGTCCAAGAGAAAACCACTTTCACCTGTCCTTATGGAACGTTTGCATTTAAGAGAATGTCATTTGGGCTATGTAATGCCCCGACACATTTCAGCATTGCATGTTATCAATTTTTGCGGACATGGTGGAGGATTCTATGGAAGCATTCATGGATAACTTCTCAGTCGTAGGGGACACGTTTGAAGAGTGCTTGGCACACTTGGGGCAAGTAATACAAAGATGCGTGGAGACAAACTTGGTTCTAAATTGGGAAAAATGCCACTTTAAGGTGTCATAAAAGGGATTAGAGGTCGATAAGGCAAAGATTGAAGTGATTGAGAAACTACCTCCACCAATTTCAGTGAAAGGTGTTCATAGTTTCTTGGGGCATGCCGGTTTCTACTAGAGGTTCATCAAATAATTTTCAAAGATTGTACATCCTCTATGCAAACTCTTAGAGAAAGAGGTGAAATTGAAATTTGATGATGCTTGTATGGTGTCTTTCCGGTGATTAAAGGAGATATTAGTATCCACCGGTCATTATTAGTCCTGATTGGTTAGAATCTTTCTAAGTAATGTATGATGCATGTGGAATGGCGTTCGGTGTTATGCTAGGGCAAAAAACCAACAAGCTATTTCACCAAATATACTATGCGAGTAAGACTCTAAACAGTGCTCAACGTAACTATACTGTTACTGAACAAGAGTTGCTTGCGGCAATCTATGCATTTGAGAAATTTTGGGCATACTTGTTACGCACTAAAGTAATTGTTCACACTAATCATGCTGCACTCCATTACATAATGGCAAAAAAGGATGCCAAACCAAGGTTGATAAGGTGGGTACTACTATTGTAAGAATTTGACTTTAAGGTCAAAGATAGAAGAGGTTTGTGAAATTTAAGTTGCTGACCACTTCTCACGATTAGAGGGCAGGGAGGATGACGAGCCCGAGGTTCACATAGAAGATTCTTTCCCCGATGAAAAAGTGTTGGAATAACTCTCAAACAAACTCCATGGTATGCAGATTTCACCAATTACATAGTGTGCAGATTGATGACAGACGAGCTTAACTTCTACCAACAAAATAAGTTCATGTTCGACGTTAAAAAGTACTTTTGGGATGAACCATACTTGTTTTGAGAGTGTGTAGACCATATAATTAGAAGATGTGTCCCGGAAGAAAAAGAGGTAGAAATTCTCTGTGCTTTTCATGCTTCCCCGGTTGGGGGCCATCATAGCGGTGTGCCTACAGCCGTTAAAGTTCTCCGAAACGGCTATTTTTGGCCATCCCCCTACAAGGATGCGCATGAATATTTGAAGAAATGCGCTCAATGTCGGATTGCGAAGTGGAGTGTCTAGATTACATGAATTACCCCTTACTCCCAATTTAGAAGTTGAACTATTTAATGTTTGGGGAATAAATTTCATAGGCCCGTTTGTGAGTTCATTTGGAAAATAATATATCTTAGTGGCAGTAGATTATGTTTCTATATGGGTGGAGGCTTTTGCACTTCCAAATAATGAAGGGAAAAAGGTGGTTCAGTTTCTGAAATGTTATATCTTTGCTAGATTCGGTACTCCTCGAGCTATCATTAGTGATGGTAGATCGCACTTTTGCAATAAATGGTTTTCAGCTGCATTGAGTAAGTATGGAGTAAAACAAGGTAGCAACTCCATATCATCCCACACAGGCGGTCATGTTGAAGTGTCAAACCAGGAGATCAAAAGTATCTTGGCTAAGACGGTGATTGCTAATAGGACAAATTGGTCTCGAAAGCTTGATGATGGACTATGGGCATATCGCACTGCATATAAAACTCCAATTGGTATGTCTCCGTATCCTCTATGTTTTGGAAAATCTTACCATTTACCAGTTGAATTGGAACACAAAGTGATGTGGGCACTGAAAGCTTAGAATCTGGACTAGACAAAAACATAAAAAAAAAAGAGTAGAACAGTTAAAGGAGTTGGATGAATTCAGGTTCAAAGTTTAAGAAACCTCAGCTCTCTACAAGGAAAAGATGAAGAAGTATCTTGATGCTAAGATACTTAAGCGAGAGTTCAAGGTGGGAGATTGGGTGTTGCTATACAACTCTCGACTTAGACTTTTTCCCAGAAAACCCAAGTCCAAATTGCCTGGACCATTTAGAGTGACATGAGTATTTACAAATGGTGCCATAGAAGTTGAGGGTCAAAAAGGACTTGCATTTAAGGTGAATGGGCAACGTTTGAAAATATACTTTGGAGAATTCCATGAGATTTCTTTGATTGAAGTGTTGTACATGGAAGATACTTAAGAACATTTCCACATAATGCCACAACGTTAAATAAGGTGCTCTTGGCGAGTCACCGAACCAGTTCAACAAGCAGAATTTGGTTCACCTTATGGATCTCAATAATGAGGCTGAGACTCTGGATCATTTGGCAGGACAACTTCACTAGTCGGTGTATCACCGATGCGCTTAGGCGACCCGACTTTCCTCACCCTTTTAAGTCAATGCTGATATGTCCCTCAAGGATTGACTGGCGATGTTCTGAGTTCATTATGCAGATCACCGAGCTGTTCGGTGACCCCTTACATCTTCGTCGATCTGCCTCCTCTAGGAGTGCAGCCTACTGGAACTAAGGGCGATCTAAAGAACATTAGGCCCATCGCCAAAGCATTCGGTAACCGCTTCACTCCGTCGTCAACTGGGCATTTAGTGAAGATTTCTCGCTACCCTGCTCCTACTTGTTTACACACTAGATTGTTTTCATTTCTTGTTAGTCTTTATTTATTATTCCTATTTTGTTCTATTTGTGGTAATGCCCGTTCTCTACCCTCATTGAGGACAATGTTGAATTCTTTTGTTGGGGGGTGGAAATTGATCAGTGAACTGAATGAACCTCCCCCTCTTCCTCTTTATGCCACATCCCATGTTTGTGTATGTGGCTATTCTCTCACAAATTTGAGTATCGGTTTTGATCAATACTGAAGACTTAAATAGTGCTCATAATCGAACAAAAATGAATGCGCGGCTACGATGAGGCCAAATGAAGTTGCATAGATAATATGTGAACTCTTTGCATCTCGAGGTGACTAGCCAAATATCGAATTGAGTCTTTTGTGATGAACATTGCACACTAGGTGAAAGTGTGGAGACTTGTTTGACTATGGCGTCAATGCCTTGTTTGTGATGAGCTTACCATGAACCATGTGTGATGACACATAGAATTTGCCCCTTTGGTCCGATTGACTTAGTGATGTGAACTCTTGAGATGATCTTATGCAACTTTGAAGAGTGTGAACCATTTGGACATTATACCTCTTTTGTGGCCTACCTTGTGAGTGTGTGAACCCCGCTTCAGCACACTTTGAGCCTTAACCTTTTCTTGGAAGAAACTTGATGATCTTGTGACCTTTTATTTATCCATTACCCATAATCCTCATGGTTTGTGGTTTGTTTGAGTAGCCAACTTAGGCTAACTAAGTTGGGAGTGCGGTGAAAAGAGAAGGTAAATAAAGACGTGCAAGAAAGTCCCCTTTTACTCATGTTTTAAGAAAAATGGAACCCCTTCATACAAAAAAAAAGAGAAAAAGAATGAAAAAGTTGTTAAATAAAGTTGTGAAAATACAAAAAGAAATGGGGTATCCAACAATTCATGGAAAGTGAATAATGGGATGACTTGTGAGCACAAATGAAGAATGATGAAGAAAAGGAAAGGAAATATTGTTCACAGCACATCTTATGAGGACTATAGACGTTGAGCCTAAATGATCATACGTTTGCACTCAGCCCTGTTACATGCCTTGAAAAGACCATTTTGATCTTGAGTGAGCGGAAACAAATGTTGGTTGGCAAATACGAATAAACTTATGAGTGAAATCATACATTGTGTTCATCTTTGTGAGTGTGAGCGTTGCATTTGATTTCGGAACTTTAAATTATTCAGCCATTGTGTGTGAATAAGGAATCGTTCTTTGTGTGAGGGCATTTTAGTAGCTTTGTTGAGCTTGAACTTACATTTGAAGCAAGTATTGCGAACTTGAGAATCTTTGATAGTGGTGAGTCACATGTTGAATATTTGAGTGCACAATTGATCCGTCCATGAGTAAGTTAATTCTTGTTATGTGCATTCATGATTGAGTCTTGTGTAGCATTGTTTGAGACATCCCTTTTTGAACTGCTGAACTTAAAGTGTTACTTGAGGACAAGTAACAGTTTAAGTTGAGGGTGTTGATGAGTCCACGAGTTGGACTCATTTAGGGATTTATTTTAACAGAATTAGTGTCCTCAAATGCTTGTTTTGTGCAAATGAATGATGTAAATATATGAATTTTAGGTATTTGGATTTAGGAACAATGCATAACACTATTGATCAAAAAAGGAACAAAGCAAGCAAAAAGAAGAAAGAAATGAAGACCTGATGATCGCCAATGTCATTCAGTGAATCGTTAAATTTCCAAAATACTGCCTAAAGTTACAAAATGTTGGAGCTAAAATGGGAGTGATTTCGGCGATAGCAATTCTATTCGGCGTATCACCGATCTATTCGGTGAAGGATAACTTGGTCACCGAAAGTGCGGAAGAAGATTCAAGTGAGCACTGATAGGTGAGAAAGAAGGAAAAAGGGCGAATCGCGGAGTTACTCGGTGATCCCGACCTGGACCGCCTAAAGTTACAGTGGCCAGACTAAGAAGAAGTGGAAAATGAAGGCGAGATGAAGAACAATCGACGAAGCACTGATCTGTCGGCAACACCCGACTTACTTGGCCGAGTGGTCTTAAAGTGGTGACACTTCAGACTTGTTTAAATTCATTTTGGCTATAGAGAGAGATTCATTCAGAATGTGAGGAAGGAATTACTTACAGAGAAAACACTACCAAAGGGTTTAGTTAGTCATTTTAGCAAGATTTTGAGAGAGATTTGGTAAGAGAGGAGATTATCAATTGATTTTCATCTATAATTCTCATTTTGTACCCAACTATGGGATTATAATTGAATTTGATTTTCTTATTTTTGAGATGAGTGGCTAAATCCCTTCACTTGGGGTTTTAATCGTGAAGCCAATTGTTGAAACTCACTTAGTGGTGTTCCTTAATTGCGAATAATGGTGTTATTTTGAAGTGGGTCTAAGTTGTTACTGTGTTTCAAGGTTGAATTGCATGATTTTGTGCAACAATTTCAGTGTTGTGCACTTGCTTAAGAGAGATGTGTAGAACCAAGGTGGCAATCTTAGCGTCCTTAGTAGTGGGTTTCCTTGGTTTCAGCTCGAGAGAGTGAAAAGAAGTGATCCAGCCTTTGTATCCAGCTCGAGAGAGTGGATTTGATGAGGGTAAAGAGTTGGGCCTCGTTCTATTGGTGTTGAAATTCGAAACAATTCAACATAGAAAAGGTAATTGTTCAAGAGAAAGTTACTTTATATATGGTTCGACCTACCCACAACAAATTATCCCATTATAAGCAGTAATGTTTATCTACTTAGTTGAGATTCATTAATTGATTGATCAATTCCCCAAGCTTTACTCTAATAATTGATTGTTTGTGTTGAAGTGTAAATTTGGATTGATAGTTAAAACCCAAAATTTGAGATTTGAACATTAATTGTGCAAGAATTGTTTGATTAAAGAGGTTGTCATTGTACTTTTATTATTGAATTTGAAGGAAGTACTACTTCCTGTAGGATGAAATACCTTGATATGTTAATCAAAGGCTTTATGGAGGATCCAACTAGTTGAGGGTTCTACTTAGGAGGCCGAGGCCGATATGAAGTCCCGATATCCTCATTTTTTTTCCTTCTACTCCTATTCTAGCTTGAGGTAATGAATTTCCTCTTGGGTTGTTCTATGATTAGAAGTCATGTGTATTTTATGTGTTCCCATGGTTTCCTTATATGCATGTTCATGAAAAAGCTTATGTTTTGAAAGAAATGACTTATGTGAATTATTTTCCCCATGCAGTTGTGCATTGAGTATGAGTTGCATATGGACTTCATGAGATGAGTTGTTCAACATGCCTTAACTCAAAGTGGAGATTTCCTCCTTGAGTATGTGATTTCAGTATTGATTGCATATAGGCTTCATGAGATTATGTTAAGCATGATATTAAGTTTGGAGATGATATTTCCTCCTTAAATGTAATAAATCTGAAAATTTTATGCATATTGGGTTGTTACATTTAGTTCTTACTTCCTTATGGTGCATTGAGTATGTTTGGGTTGGAGTTGATGTTTCCTCCTTAGGTGTATGCATTTTGATGAGTTGCATGCACAATGGGATCCTAATCTTGAGTCTTTTCATTGGAAAACATGCTAAGAATCTCATTCGAGGTTGAATGATCCCAAGGGGGAGATAATGTAACACCCCAGATCCGAAAGAGGTAACATAAAATCTTTTCAACAAGTTCTAGGTGCCATCCGTCGTGGCCAACCACGGTTCGTGGGTTGGACCACGGACAGTAAGTGGGTCCGTGGAGAGGGCAACATAAAATCCTCTAGGCTAAGTCCATGACTGGACCCCCGGACCGTAGGTGGGTCCACGGTCCGTGGTCCAGGGGTCTGTAGGTCAGGGCAAAACTCTCTGACCATGGACCATCGATAACAAGGACGGACCGTAGGTCCATCCACAGTCCGTCGATCGGGGGTTTGTCGGTCGTGACTGCGGTTACTTTTAGGGACTTATGGGTCTTTTCAAGTTTTAAGTAAATCAACGTGGTGTCATTTTGCCTAAGTCTAGAACACCTATATAAGTATTTTTAATCCCCCCCAATCAAGTCATTCTCTCAAATCCCAAAAGAAAACCTCAAACCCTTCTCAAATATTCTCTCGTTAGAAGTTGGAAGAAGAAGGAAGAAATTGAAGCTAGATTCAAGTCAAGTCTTCAAATTTCAAGCTTGTGAGGGCTTTGTAATCAAGGTATGATAGTTTTTCATCCATCCATGGAGTCCCCTAGAATTCCCCCAATTGGATAAAGAATTCGGCAATTCTAGTTAGGGTTTTTCCAATGTTGTGGGTTATGATGAATGTTGACCCAATAATTGGTAGAATTACATGTTTCTAGGGTGAAAATACATGTACCCATGCCTATTCCATGATTCTAACCTAGAATTGATATAATTGGGTAGATGTCATAAAGGGAAACTTTATGGTTTTAGGCATATCCTTATAGAATTGGTGAATTATGATTAGAAGAATTGCTTTAGAATAAACCAGATATGAGGATTATGAGATGTAGGGCTTTGAAAGTAAATCTTATTATGTGAATTGTTGGTAATTGAAGTTATTGTTGTGGAAGGGATACTTCCCACATGAATGGCTTGATTATGAATGTATGAATGTGAAAGGTTTACTCAAATGAATGATTCTAGGTAGAAAGGATTGCTTACCTAAAATTGATTTAACGTTTCAAGCACACCTCATCCAATTCTAGGTGTTCAACGATCGTAAATTAGTATAAAACCCAACCAAATTAGTTGGGGTCGAATCTCACAGAGAGCGGTACGTGTTTCAGATTCAATTCGTAAGTATGAATGTGGTTGAATCTGTCAAAGGAATGGAAATGATCGATTAAAGACATAATAAAGTATAAGGGATTGCACACGAGTGTGAAATAGGGAGTTTTGGGTTGAAATTGTCAACTACAAACAGACAAAAAAACTAGGAATTAACAATAATGAGACGGATTCTTGGGATGTGATAGATTATAGACAATATAGACATATGGGTAATTGCACTGATTAGTAAATAGCTAGATATTAATGACTAGGCTGGGCTATAAGGGAGGTAATTTTCTCTCAAATAATTACCCCAAATCAGGTGATTTCTCTCGAACATCAACAAGCATGCTAATTTAGAGCAGCCCACACCTTAATCCATTCACTCTCTTGAGTTGAATGTGTGGGATTGGGTTTACGATTTTCTCTCTCGATCTAAAGCCAGATCAACCCAATACCCACAAACCATTAATAAAAAACCTTAGTTCTAAAACCTCTCTCGAGCAAGACAAGAACAAAAACATAGAGTTGCATTTGCAACTACAATACCTAAATTGAACCACAATTAATAATTAAACTCAATTTTAAATGGCATTTAAACTAACAATTATCAATACCATAGGCTAAATCAACACATAATCACATGATCACACCCAAAGAATTGGGGTTTTAGCTAAACATTATAAAAAGGTAAAAACAATTACCAAATTGATTATCCATACACTGGGTAAGAGTGATTTCATCTTTAAAGTGCTCCAATTTGATGAATCTCAAAGATCCCCTTCCAATTTCTCAAAAGTGAATTTCTTCAATCCTTCAAAGCTAAGGAAAAACTATGGAGAAAACTTTGCTCCAATGTCTCAAGATAAAAAGCTAGATAAAAGATAAATAGCTTCCAAAAAATGATCAAAGGATCTCAAGATAAATGTTCAAAAATGTATTTATAGTCACAAAAAATAAGCTACGAAAGCCCATTTAGCGAAGTAAGTCAGGCTCACCAAAACACTCGGCGAGCCACCTTTTGGACTCTTTCATCGCCCTTCTGCCTTGGCATTCAGCATCCTCAAGGCCTGCAACTTAGGGTGATCTATCTTGGCTTCGCGGAATCACTCGGCGATCCGCTGACTGCTCCTTTTTATATCCGGCTTCGTTCTTTCATTTAGATCTTGGTACACTAGAACTTTAGGCTATCTAATGAGCCACTCTGTGGCATGCCGAATGCTTTTGGCGATCCTCAGGCTCGCCCATCTTCATTTCTTCAGCCCGTGTCATTCCTTTTTGCCTGTTAGTGTCCCTACTTTGTTACTCAATCCATATACCTGAAAATCAAGGATTTTACATCAGCTATTGGCATAGTTTAAGCATTTGAGGACACTAAATCTTTGTAAACAAAGCCCCATATGAGTCCAAATCTCGGACTCATTAACACTCCCAACTTAAACTTTTTGCTTGTCCTCAAGTAAAACTCAATTTCCCCAATTCAAAAAGGATGTCTGAAACAGTGCTATATAAATACCAATCATGAATGCACACAACAAGGCTTAACTTACTCATGCAAGGATCAATTATGCACTCAAAGATTCAAGTTGTGACTCACCATTATCAAAGTTACTCAAGTTCACAATACTTGCTTCAAATGCAGGTTCAAGCTCAACAAAGGTACTCAAATGCCCTCACAACAAAGATGATTCTATACTCACACACAATTTCTCAACAATTCATAGTTCTAGAATCACATACAACTCTCACACTCACAAAGATGAACACATGCATGACTTCACCCATAGGTTTGCCCTTTATTTCCAATCAACACTCGTTTCACTCGCTCAAGATCACAAAGGTGTTTTCAAGGCTTGTAACGGGGATGAGTGTAAAGGTATGGTGATTTAGGCTCAGTGGTTTCTACCCTCATAAAATGTAGTTTGAAGATCACTTTCTTCCTTTTCTTCAATATTTGAATCATGCTCAAAATTCATCCCATTATTCAACTTCCAATAGAATACCGAAATCTCCATTTCTTTTGCAACTTATACAATTTTATTTCACAACTTTTTCATTCTTTTTCTTTTGCTTTCTTCTTTTTTTTCTCTTTTTTTTATATGGAAGGGTTCCATCTTTTTCAAGCCCATTGCTAGAAGGGAGATTTTTTTTACACCTCTTGATTTACCTTCTATTTTCACCACACCCTTGGCCTTAAGTTGGCTGTTCAAATGAACCATACTTCATGAGAGCTATCGGTGAATGGATAAAGAGGGATCACAATTGTTTAAGTTTCTTCCAAGAAAACGATAAGGTTCAAATGGGGTTCAAGCAAGGTTCACACCTCTCACAAAGTTGGCCACAAAAGAGGTATATTGTCAAAGTTTCACTCTTCAAAATTGTTGCCTAAGATCATTTCAAGTATTTGCATCACTTAGTCAACCCAACCAACGGGGAAAATTCTAGTTGTCATTACACAAGGTTCAAAGTAAGCTCATCACACAAGGCATTTCCACCAATATCAAACACACTTTTCCTAGTGTGCAATTTTCATCACAAAAGATTTCATTCGATAACCACCTAGTCACAACGAGATGCAAAATGTCCACATATTGTCTATGCAACTTCAATTAGCCTCATCGTAGTCGTGCATTCATTTTTGTTTGATTAAGAGCACTATTCAAGTCTTCGGTATTGATCATAATCGATACTTAAATCTTCACAAGAACAGCCATATTCAAACACAACAAGATTTGTTTTTTGGATGGGTTAAAAACCATTTCTATTCAAACCAAAGAGCAACAAGCTCAAACATCCACAAGATATAATCAACACATAATTTAAACCAGAAAACCCAATATATATATATATATATATATATACACAAAGTATACTCACAAGAGGTATGTATGGACATACCTCACCCCACCACAAACAAAAAGCATTTGTCCTCAAATGCAACCAAAATAATCAAAAGTCAATAAAAATGACAGAGAGGGAGGTAAAGAAGAATCATGCCTACACAATCGTTCCTTCTGTCACGGCATCAGTGCCCGGTGTCAAACTCTGAACTTGGGCATCAGTGCGCGGTGCAACATCAACATTGGCTCCACTAGGGCCTGCCAACACGTATCTCCCAAGGAAATCTGTACGGCTCAATGCACCATAGCCTCCTCAAACTCTGTACAAACCCTTATATCTAGTCTCCTCAGGGACATTGAGCTGCTCCTTATTAGTCTAGGCCTCGGACTAAACAGCTACCTCATCGGCTCAAATCTAATCTCTGGTGGTAGCTGGAAGCTTATCAGAACAAGCCGGAATAACTATGCCCATGTCATCAGGGATCTCTAAGGTCCAGAAAATCGTAGACATATCTGTGGACTTTAGCTAGTCCACGTCCTTTCTTAACTCAGCAATAGTAGACTTTAAGGCAGCCACCTCATGTGTGGCTCCGTAGCCTCTCTCATACACTTATATCCTTGCTGCGAGGGCATCAATAGACACACTAAGAGTTGTCACAACAGTAATGAGGGCTCTCACAATCATTACAGGGACTATATCCTCTAGCCTAGAGGCACGCCTATGAGTAGAATGGGCTAGATACCCATCTGTAGTATCATAACCTGGGTGAGTGGAGGTCGGGATGCAGTAGCACTAGTAACAGAGCTAGGAGAAAGAGAAGCCATAGAAGAACTCAAATTCATGGAGGGGGAAGTACTAGAGATACTTTAAGGCCCAGGGGCCGGAGTAGGCAATACCATCTCTGTAGGTAGTGTTTCGGTGTCAACAACTGGGGATGTATCCACCGGGGCTGCCTTCTTCTTGTCAGCCTCATTTTTCAAATACTCAGCCTCAATCTGACGAATGTCAGTAGAGGAGGTGGGAATCACTTCAATGTCCTTCTTCTTATCACGTGACACTCGGGCTCGTCTGCACAACTTGGTGAGGTCTAGAGCTGCTTAGCCCTCATGGCTATCTCCTATCCCACAATCATATTCAAGTTGGGACTCATCCCATCAATGATTCAACCAAGACAGCTGCCTTTTTGCGGCAGAGGATGGACTCATTCTGGGATGCCATGATATTGTTGCAAATGAACCCAAACCGGTACCTCGCTGTATTTAGGTCTTTCTTCTCAATAAACACTCCAACCTCAATCCACCTAGGAGTGCCGTCAAATAAAAGAGGGGTAAACCATTTTTTCATATCCTCTAGTGAAGTTGTCTTGATTATACTCTGATAGTCATCATCAATATTCTCTGTACACTCTAGAACTCCATTGATATCATCACTATCACACTTCACTTTCTTGCCCCTAACAACCATATAATATACCAACTTAAATGTAGCGGCCTTCCTTTTCCCTTGTGGCACTAGAGCTCTGTAGGAAGTGTAAAACTCTTGAACCCAATGAGGAATGTAAGTGACATGGGGTTTTGTGAAAATCTGGAACTTGTGGGATTTTAATGTGTGCCAAATCTTTGGATACATGTCTATCACTCCATATGTTGACAACCTCTTCTCCTCAATGATCGTCCTTAGTCCCTCAACCATTAATCTGTTCATAAACTAGGGAGGAGGACCCTGTGCGGGTGGTGCTGGGACCACAACCTAATTTGGGACAGGAAGAGGCACCCTGATCCTAGACGGATCATGCACCCTCTTGGAACGCAACTCTGCTCTCTAAGCGAATAGCAACTGCTCATCCTCAGTCTCAGAAATATTAGCCTAAGGGTCCTAGTACACTCCCTCATTGTCGGGGCTGACCTCCGGTGACTCAGGAGCAGGCACCTTTTCTTTTCCTTTACCCTTCCCACCAGTGGTAGGAAGTTTTGTTAACTTGTCTTTGAATGTAGTTGCATCCTCATTGATACTGATTTCATTTGACCGCTTGAGGGGTGACATGTTTCGTCCTGCTACTTTTGGTCTAGCTATATCTGCAAAAACATCTGAAAAAGCTTGAAACAATCCAAGAAAAATGCAGAATACAGGTTGCAGAAAAACTCGCCAAATCATCGAGTCACTTCGAGGAGCTAGATTGGGCTCGTCGAAAGAATTGCCTTGAAAATTTCCTAGAAAAATGATAGGTCTGCGATATGCATGACCTTTTGGCGAATCACCAACATTTGCCAAGCTCAGACTCACCTGCCAAAAGTTACAGTGTGTTTTAGGGGTTAGAGAAGCAGAAAAGGCGATCAAGGAAAAGTTTCAGTTAGTGGTCGAGTGAATTCGGGGAGCTCAAGCTTCCCACCTAAAGTTATAGACTGTATTCTAGATAAAACACAAAATTAAGGGCGATAAAGGGGGGATTGGTGAATCACCGAGTGGTTTGGCGAGTTGACCCAGCTCGCTGAATTGCCCAATGTGCCAAATTTCAATCCCGTTTCCCAAAATCAAGCCCGCAACCCCTAAAAAAAAAATCAAACAACACATTTATGCAATTAAGCTTAGGCCCACTAGACCCATGCCACCAGGGTACTCAGACTTCCCCCGGTTTGGCCAAAATTGGCCATTTGAGGACTTTTGCCCTTAAAAATAAAGTCAAACGCTCCATCATTGGGTAGAGTACGTCATTTAGCCCAATTGGGGTTACTCAGACATCACCCAACTAGACCCAACAAATATTTACCGCAACACAACAAATTATGACCAATTTTAGAGCACAAAATTTGGGAAATCAACAATGAACAATATAAGCATTTTAGGAATGATTTCAAAACTAAAATACGCAAACTAGCACACAAATACGTTTTCAAAATAGGCCCATCACACATCTATAAGATTTAAACAAGTGCATTTGAGTTCAACTGCTATTCAAGAGTTCGGGGTTCGAAAAACCAACCTTTAATACCAAAATACGAGTTTGTAACGCTAGGCGATAATGTAATCCAACTCCGAGCACGAGATCAAAGAGCAAAAAGCGATAAAACTAGGAAAATATTGAAAATCTAGAGTGTGGGGTGATTGCAAGAGACTAAAATGGGGAGTATGAAAGAGTTTAAATTTTAAACCTTAGGCATTTTAAAACCTTTCAGTTCGTGACCCTTTCGGCGATATTAGTCGTCCTTACAAAACCACTCGGCGACTTACCTCGCCGAGTTTTACAGGACCTCCAGTTAATTAGGGGCTTCAAATAGTGGACAAAGTCAGGATAACAGACCTGTTCGGTGAGTCACAGACTCATCCCTGGGCCCACTGAGTTTTATAGACTCCCACCTGTGATTTTTGAGAATCCAATGGCTGTCCAAGTAGGGCTCATCGACCTTTTCGGTAAGTTGCCGACTGGACACTTGGCTCACCAACCTACATTTTTCAAACACATTCCACTTTCCAACTTGCATTGTCAACATCCGTTATTCCAAAAACAAACACAAAAAAATAAAAACATGTGTTGCCTCCCAAGAAGCGCCTTAGTTAACGTTGTGGCACGATGCATATACCCATTCAAGAATCATTCTTGGGGTTTTCCATAAGATCACTAGTCCACCCCCTTTATTGTCTTGGGTTAAGATGTGAGGAAATTTGACCCATTTGGGTCTCCAACTGCTTAATAAAGACAGAATGAGAGGTCACCATCTGGTTGAGAGTTGATATATCTTTCTTTATTTCCCTCAACATTTTATCAGACCCTTTACCTTGTTGAGAATATATTAGAGCATATCTTCTGTCCGGCCACCCTCAGAATCTTTAGGCCTTAGACGTTCATCCAGAGGAACATACGTATCCTTCTCCCTTTCTATTTCTTTCCAAGTGGCATTACGATCATGCCACTCTCTATCACGGTCTCTCAAGCCCTCATCTCTATTCAAACCTTGGTTTTCACCCAGCCTTGGGTAGTTTAATTGATAACCTCCTCCTTCGTTGGCAAGGAAGTTCACTTCCTCATTGTACAACACTTCAAATTTGGCCTTTTCGGGGTTTACACCACTCACACTGAACAACATTAACACACCTTGTACCAATACCCATATCGTTCTTGGCTAAGATGTCCAGCTGGGTGATCATCTTTGCTAATATATATTGGAAAATATAAAAGAAATTATAAGATTAATACCTTTAGAAAAAATGTATTATAATCGAATCTATGAATAAAATGGACCCCCCCTCAAAATTGGTATCAGAGCTAGATAACAAATATTCAGTTTCATGAATAATAATAATGAAGTTCATAGATACGAACTAATCAGAACAATAATAACAAAACAACAAGAATTAAAATATAAACAAGAGAGACTTGAATATAATATATATGCAGGTGTATGCCAAAAATCTTTACTAGCACAAAGGAAAATAATATTTACCCTACAGCATGAAATATAAGCTATAGAGTATAAACTAAAATATAATTTAAAATGAATAAGGAAGAATTTGCTATAGAAGAAAAAACTTACAAAAATCCAGAAGGATTAAAAATAAAGATAATATTTTCAAACTTAGGAAGGAGATTTAAAAGGATAGGTGATAGTTTACATTTAATGATAGAAAAAGAAACGTAAGACTAGAAAATAGCTTAACTGCAATAGTAAGAATAACTAAAGAAAATGAAGAAATAGATAGGAAAAAAGAAATAGAGACAATAAAACAACAAACAAAATTAGAACTACAACAGTTAGAAGAAGTAAAGAATGATAGAATACTTGCACTAGAAAAAGAACTAGCCATGCTTAAAGAATTATACGCAGCTAAACAAAAGGAAAAAGAAAAAGAAACAGAATTAGAAATGGAAATAAAAAAATTTAAGGACCAATTAAACCCAGATATAAGCATTGATAATGTTGATATAGACGAAAATTGTTCAAAACAAGGTTCAGAAATAAGCGAAACATATACAGAAATATTAGAAAAAATAAAAGAAACTGAAATAAATAATGGTATAGAGGTTAATACTGAAGAAGTAGAAAATAAAGCAAGTACAAACACAAGCACAACTGTAAAAAATCTAAGAACAATGAGTCCGAATTATTACACAGTTAGTTACCAAGAATCAGATAGATATGATACTTTATGGAATAAAAGTTTAAATAAAAAATGGACACCATCTACAACAACCAGAAATACTAGTTTTCTCGATTTAGATTGCGTAGCAGACATAAATAAAACAATACAATTATGGGTAGGCTACATATCAAAACAATTAATAGATAACAAAATTGGAATGTCAGAAGTACCAGGATATATAGAAAGAACATTCATAGGAACAGTAAAATTATGGTTACAAAATCTAGCAGAAGAAAGCACTAAGATATTAAGAGGTAGTAAAAAAATGGATGGAGAAAATGCAACTACGCCCATTGATATATTAAATAAATATGAACTTGCTATAAGAAATGAATTTAGCAGTACAACAACAGAAGTAGAAGAGCAAAATAAAGAAAAACAAACTACATAGAAATCTGATGTTAAAATTAGCTATATGTAATATGTGTTATATAGATGAATATACATGTGTATTTAGAGAATATTATTATAAAGGAACATATGACCCAATAGAAGCACAAGAAATGAGAAAGTTGTATTTTACAAAATTACCAGAACCATTTAGTTCTAAAATAATAAAAGACTAAAATAGTGCAGGATTACAAGATACACTAGGAGCACGAATAAGATATTTACAAAAATGGTATTCTGAAATATGTGAAAAATATAGAGAAGACATAAAAATGGAAAAATCAATAATAAAAAATCTAGCCTGTTGTAAAGATAGAATAGCACCCCAATTTGGATGCAATGATAACTACTATATAAAGAAAAATAGAAAACTAGGAAAGTTTAAAAAATTTAAATCTCAATATAAGTATAAAAGACTACGAAGAAGATATTATATAAAAAATACTAAAGCCAAAAGACCTTTTAGACCAAAGAAAAAAATAACAGAATGTACATGTTATAATTGTGGAAAACTAGGACATTTAGCTAAAGACTGTAAATTACCTAAGGATCCAAAAAGAAAACAAATATCTGAAATAATAATTAATGATGACATATATACCCAAATAGATCATATAGACTATGAGCCAGATAGTGATGATAGTATATACGAATTTGATATAAATGAATTTGACCATGAGACTGGACTACCTGAAAATGAAATAGAAGAAGCAAATAATTACAATGACTGATAAAGATGTACAAATAATAAAAGAGGAATATACAAATGAAGAATCTACAGAACAAAAAGTAATATTTGATGTTAATATATTTGAACAAATAAAAGGAAAAGAATTAGACCTCAGTGTAGAAAAAATATTTAAATTACCCCTTATAAGAAATATTTTTAAAAGACAAAAAGAAGAATATTATGTAGTAAGTCAAAAAGAACACATAATAGATTGTAAATACGCTAAAGGAAAAGCAAGAATACCTATAATAAATAAAGAAATACAAGCAATTAAAGCTAAAGACCCTATAAAATACGTACACTTAGGAGGAACAGAGATATTAATAAAAGCCTGTTTTAGAGAAGGAATAGATACACCAATAGAAATATATTTAGCAGATGATAGAATAATAGAGCCAATAGAAAGAAGTATAATAAGTGCGGTAAAAAGGAAATCTAATATACCAAAAATTTAAATTCATAATTAGTGCAAATTATTCAGTAGCAATAGACGATAAAAATATAGATAAATCAATAGTATTATATTGGAAAATGTCAGGAATAGAGTTAGCCCCAGGCAGTAAAATATTCACAGCTCGCTGTAAAAACCTATACGTACTAACAACAAAACACAAAATAACAGCTAAAAATAAAATAAACAAGATAAAAATAGAAGACCCCTTTGAACAAATTGTAACGGTCAGAGATAATAATGATTATAGTTATAAAGAAATAGATATAGAGGAAGATTTAGAGATAGTAAGTGATAGAATAAGTACCTCAAAAAGAATGAAAAATATAGATAAAACAGAAAATACATCTCAACCTCAATGAAAATCAGTAGAATATCCAATAATAAAAGAAATTGAACCATATCATTATTATATAACTGGAATAATAGAACAAAGAAAACATATCATTATAATAAATACAGGACAAGAAGAAAATTATATACCAAAAGAACTAGTAGATGAAGAAGAGATAATATCTAAAAAACAAGCATGCCCCGAATTACCAAAAGAATTATCATATATACGACTGAAAAAGAAGTTATTATAGGAGGAATAATTATATTAATAAAATTTACAATATATCAAGGTGATAATATAATTTTAGGGATAAAATGGTTAGAGGAAATGAAACCCTATAATCTAGACAATACACAATTAATTATAACTTATAAAACCAAAAAAGTCACAATAAAAAGAGCATTATGAAAATTTATATACTTGCAAAAATAATAGTAGAAAATTATTATAATAGATACTATACTCCAATGTTAGATACAGGAGCGAAGCAAATATGTGTAAACATAATTGTCTACCGACGAAAAATGGGAAAAACTAAAAACCCCTATAGTAGTAACCGGATTTAATAATGAAGGCAGTATGATAACATACAAAACAAAAAATATAAAGCTACAAATATGGGATAAAATATTGACTATAGAAGAAATATATAGTTATGAATTTATTAATAAAGATATGCTTTTGGGAATGTCGTTTTTAGAAAAACTATATCCCCACATAATAACAAAAACACACTGCTGATTTACCACACCATGCAAACAAAAAGTAGGAGCAAAAAGAGTAACTAATAAAAATAGAAAATCCACACCATGGATTAAAGGAAGTGAGAAAATAACCCAAAAATTAGAAAATATCAAAGAGAGTACTCATAATATAGAATTGATAATATTTTCTATAGACAAGATAAAAGTAATCCAAGAAAAATTAGAACTATTATGTAGTGAAGATCCCTAAAAAGGATGGGAAAAACATAAAACAAAGGTAAAAATTGAGTTAATTGATGAAAATAGCATAATTACCCAAAAACCATTAAAATACAATTTTGATGACTTAAAAGAATTTAAAATGCATATAACCGAATTATTAGAAAACAAATATATTCAAGAAAGTAATAGTAAACATACAAGTCCAGCATTCATAGTAAATAAACACAGTGAACAAAAACGAGGGAAAAGCCGTATGGTTGTTGATTGTAGAAATTTAAATGCAAAGACAAAAACATATAATTACCCTATACCAAATAAAGTACTGAAAGTAAGGCCAATAGAAGGTTATAATTATTTTAGTAAATTTGATTGTAAATCAGGATTTTACCATCTTAAGTTAGAAGAAGAATCTAAAAAATTAACAGCTTTCACAGTACCACAAGGATTTTATGAATGAAACGTATTACTTTTTGGATATAAAAATGCACCAGGTATCTACCAACATTTTATGGATAATTATTTTAATCAGTTAGAAAATTGCATAGTATACATAGATGATATATTATTATATTCACGAACAGAAGAAGACCATATAAGGCTATTAGAAAAATTTATTCATATAATTACACACTCAGACATAAGTCTAAGCAAAAGAAAGTCAAATAATGAAAAATCAAATAGAATTTTTAGGAATACAAATAGATAAAAATGGTATAAAAATGCAAAACCATATAGTACAAAAAATAATAAATTCTAAAGAAAACATAGACACAAAAAAGAAATTATAATCATTTTTAGGATTAGTAAATCAGGTACGAGAATACATACCTAACTTAGCCGAAAATCTTAAACCATTACATAAAAAATTAAAAAAGGATGTAGAATATTATTTTGACCAAAACGACCAAGCCCAAATAAGAAAAATAAAATTATTATGTAAAAAACTACCAAAATTATACTTTCCAGATGAAAATAAAAAATTCATATACATAGTAGAATCAGATGCCAGCGAAATAAGCTATGGAGGAGTATTAAAATATAAATACGATAAAGAAAAAATAGAACATCATTGTAGATATTACTCCGAAACATTTACAAATCCCGAAATAAAATGGGAGATAAATAGAAAAGAACTATATGCTTTATATAAATGTTTGTTAGCCTTTGAACCATATATTGTCTATAACAAGTTTATTGTAAGAACAGATAATACACAGGTGAAATAGTGGATTACAAGGAAAATACAAGATTCAGTAACAACTAAAGAGATACGAAGACTAGTATTAAATATACAAAATTTTACATTTACGATAGAAGTGATAAGTACTGACAAAAATGTTATTGCAGATTACATATCAAGACAAAGCTACTTAGACGGATCTAGACAATGAAAATACGATTGAGAAAATATTGAATACAATGACATTGTTTCATACAAAGCTAGATACAATGGAAAAAGAGCTACAACATATAAAAAGTCAGCAGCATGACAAGAAACATGCGGAGCTAAGTCCACCGGACGACTCGAAAATTCCAGAGCTAGAAGGTGACGATGGGAAACACCGAAAAACCCAAACTAACAGTTTGTTAAATACAGCTACAGGAACAGCTAGCACCTCTGCAACAAAGGAGGAAAATAAAACGAGATATGTCAATACAAATATGACCAAACTATTTGATAAACCATTTATACCAAAAACCCAAAAAGATATATTCATACCCCCTCAGGTTAATACATTTAAGGAAAGTCTAGGGCAACATAAACAAACATATAACCATATAACCCGAACCTATATAGAAAACATCCACAAGATACAAACCTTTTTGAACCAAAATCCTAGATCTACAAATACAAAAAATCCTCATGAAAATTATATTACCCAAAACCTACAAGGATACAACAAATTAATTGCACAACCAGGTACAAACGCCAATCTAGTAGGAACTTGTTACCACTATGGATTGCTAAACACAGTATATACTGCAACAGGAGACGAGATAGCTACAATTCCAGAACTACATAAGGCATTTATGCACTATAAACGAATTACCAAAGGAACGCTATTCTACATAAAATTTTATTCAGCACCAGCAGAGATACTATATGACGAAATAAAACCAATTATACAAGTAATAAAGATAGGATTGACAAGGGAGATGATCATCCCGGAAAAAATAGAGAAACAAAACGAAATTCAAAAGATAGAAATACCCGAGTTCTATGCAAGAAAATGAGTTATTGGCCTAGCTACAATATTGAATGAATTAGCAACAAATTATGTAAATGGAAATACGATATGGAGCTACTATGCCAGAGAACAGAGGATGATATATTCAAATTGCAGAGAAACAAGACCAGCAGATATGGAAGAAATAAGATAGTGGGTATTAAGCCTACTAAAACCAGAACAAAAACCAACAACTAGAGCTATAAGGCAAAACTTTATTTCAACGGAGCTAATGGCAAATTATTGCAAAACTATTGGACACAAATATCCAGATCACAACTGTTCAAAATGCTACGGAGAAGACAATATAATTCCAGCTGTCAACCTGGAATAAAGATATCTGACAAAGATAATAGCAAGAAGACAAAAGCAAAGATAATGGAAGACAAAAGCAAAGATAATGGAAGATAATGGAAGAAAAGGCTAAAAGAAAAAATATGTAAAGTTGTTTGTCATCTTGTAAAGCTAGGAATATTATGTAAATAAGTGCGGATGTAAAGTAGTGATAGGAATACTAGTAGACAAAATGTAAAGTAATCATAGTTAGGTAAAGTAACTATAGGTTAAAAAAAGGTAACCATAGTAAGGTTACTCATACTTGTATAAATAGAGGGCCATTAGGCAAGATAGAGGCAAGACTTTCTACACGGAAAGCACTGCCTTTTGTAACAAGTATTCTCTCAAATAAATATTTTTCTCAAAGCTAAACTTTGTCCAAACAATGGATCAACATAGTGAAGATACTCCACAGGTACATATATCCATTATATCTATAATCATGGTTATGAATAGCTAAGTTGCTTGATTCCTGAATATCATGATACTGATAAGATGAATTTATATTAGGTTGTTATATACTAGAATTATTTCAAATGTTTTTAAGTTTGTTAACATGAGGAAAGAAAAGAAAACTTCCGACTATGCCATCCTAAAGTTGAAACCATAGGCATGAGAAGCCGTGAGGGGAGTAAACACAGTTGAGGCGCCGTAGGAAGGGAGCATTTTTGAAAGTACGATGTTAACAGTGACAAGAAAATATTCGGAAATAATCTAGTTATAATGATCTGATATAAATATTATCTGTCAGGATTATGATATGAAAGAATTGTATTAAATTGCTATTGTGATGATTGATATGACTTACTTACATAATGAAATGAGTTTAACATATAAGATATTAATTTTGCATATACTCAAAACTATACCAAAGGAAATAAGGCAGATCATATGGGAAAATATAGTTGAAGAAGAGGAAATAGAACTAATGAACCAAGAATGGTATGAACGGGATGAAATAAAAAGAATAAACAATGAAATTATAGATTTTGATCTAAATGACTTAGAAATCCAATACTCAGATTAATGATAAATCAAGAATACTTAGAATATTGGCAACAAACAATAACAGATATTACTTTGCTAAGTAATATGATGAAAAATAATATAGAAGCATTTCAACAGACCCACGACATAGAATATATAAAATATATATTGGAAAATATAAAAGAAATCATAAGATTAATACCTTTAGAAAAAATGTATTATAATCGAATCTATGCTCATGCTAGGCCAATAAAAATGTTCAGAAAGTATTTCCAGTGTTTTGGGTACACCAAAATGTCCCATTAGCCCTCCACAATGTGTTTCCCTAACAAACAGTTCACACAACAAGCAATTAGAAACACATAATTTATTTTCCTTGAATAGAAATTCATCTTGAAGATTAAATTTCTTAAAAGGACCTAACTTACATTCAGCAAAAATCTCACCAAAATCAGAATCATTAGCATAGAGGAACTTGATTTGGTCAAAACCCAACGACTTTGAAGTAAGAGTAGCGATCAAAACATACCTTCTTGAGAGTGCATCAGCAACCACATTCTCCTTTCCTTGTTTGTAAGCAATTACATAAGGAAAAGTTTCAATAAACTCTACCCATTTAGCATGCGTACGACTAAGTTTACCTTGGCTCTTCAAGTATTTTAATGACTCATGATCAGTCTTGACCACAATTTCTCGAGGCCACAAGTAGTGCTGCCATGTAGCTAACGCCCTTACCAAGGCATATAGCTCCTTATCATAAGTTGAGTAGTTCAATGTTGCTCCACTTAGCTTTTTACTAAAGTAGGCAATTGGCTTGAAGTTTTGCATCAAAAAGCGCACCTATGCCCTACCGAGGCATCACACTCAACTTCAAAAGACTTAGAAAAATCGGGCAATTGCAAAAGAGGAGCGAACACACAATTTATCCTTCAGCAAGTTAAATGCATCATCTTGTTCCTTTACCCATTTAAAACCCTTATCTTTTTTAATAACTTCAGTTAAAGGAGCAGCAATGGTGCTAAAGTCTCACACAAACCTCCTATAAAAACTAGCAAGTCCATGAAAACTCCTAACTTCAGTTACAATATTAGGTTTAGGCCATTCTTTTATTGCCTTGATTTTCTCATCATCTACTTCAACTCCCTTAGAACTGACCACAAAACCTAAGAAAACCACACGATCCACACAGAAAGTACACTTTTTGAGATTAGCAAATAAGCACTGATTTCTTAGAACTTCAAAAACTTGTTTTAAATGCTCTAGGTGTTCATCCAGATTTTGAGAAAAGATCAAAATGTCATCAAAATACACCACAATAAATTTTACATGGAAATCTTTAAAAACATGATTCATTAGTCTCATAAAAGTGCTTGGTGCATTAGTCAAGCCAAAGGCATAACTAACCACTCATAAAGTCCATATTTGGTCTTAAAAGCAGTTTTCCATTCATCTCCAGGATTCATACAAATCTGATGGTAACCACTCTTTAGATCAATTTTAGAAAAGATTTTGGAACCATACAGTTGGTCCAACATGTCATCAAGACGAGGGATAGGATGACGATACTTTACCGTTATCTTATTGATAGCTCGACAATCTACACACATCCTCCATGTTCCATCCTTTTTGGGGACCAATAGGACTGGAACAGAGCATGAGCTCATACTCTCTCGAACAAATAGCTTTTCAAGCAATTCTTCAACTTGCCTTTGTAATTCATTGGTCTCTTCAGGATTGCTCCTATAGGCAGGCCTATTAGGAAGTTGAGACCCAGACACAAAGTCTATTTGGTGCTCAATCCCTCTCAAAGGTGGCAATCCCTTTGGAGTGTCATCAAGAAAAACATCTTCAAAATTCTGCAAAAGAGAAGAAACACTATTTGGCAAAGAAGGAGTTAGTTGTTCAAAATTAATCAATACTTCTTTGTAAGTAAGTAGTATTATGGGCAGCCCCTCTCTCCTAGCATTCAAACACTCTTTGGCTTTTATATAAAGGCTCTCATTTTTCTTTTCCTTAGCCTCTTTTCTCTCACCAAAACATTTTATTTTTTTACTCACACCCTCTTTTACCTCTTTACTTAGATCGCTGCCCTCTCTCTTTTTCTCTCGGCCATCTCTCTTTTTTTCTATCTCTTGGCCTTTTTCTTTTCCCTCAAGCTTACTTTTTACCTCTCCCTTTTGTTTTCCCATTGGTTCCCTCAATCGTTTTTGATCTTCAAACACTTGAGAAGGAGATAATGATGCAAGAGTATACTTCTTACCATTATGCAGAAGACTATTCCTCTTCTTTCTCCCATGATAAGTAGTGTCCCTATCATACTGCCAAGGTCGACCAAGTAAAACATGACATGCTTGCATTGGAACTACATCACAAAGAATTTCATCTTCATACCTACCAACATTGAATGAAATCATACATTGTTTGTTTACTTTTACTTCTCCACAATCATTCAACCATTGGAGCCTATATGGGGTAGAGCGCTTCATGCATGCAATTCCTAATTTATCCACCAAGTATGAACTCACCACATTTGCACAACTTCCCCCATCAATAATCATAGAATAAGTCTTCCCTTTTATCCCACATCTAGTATGAAACAAATTCTCTCTCTGCCCTTCATCAACACTACCCAAATTGATAGTTATAATTCTCCTAACCACCCTAATTATACCATCATTAGGCAGTTTCAAATCATCTTCCTCACTTACACCTTCTCCCTCTTCTTCTTCCCCCTCACTTTTTTCACTCTCATATTCTCCTTTCTCTCTAAGTAGGATGTTTCTTCTACTTGGACATTCATGCATCATATGCCCCCTTCCATGACATTTGTGACATTGAATAAAACTTGAAGGTTTAGAAGATTTAGGATTAAACGTTTTACCTCTCTCCTCAACTTTACCTTTACCTCTATCATCTTGAGGTTTGGAAGGAGCTTTCCCCTCTTGAGTTGACCATGGCTTCTTAGAGATAGTGTTTGGTCGACTTCTCCATGAGTTATTTTGCCTCTTTTTCTCAATTTGTTTTTCAACTTTTACAGACAAATCAACTAACTCATCTAAAGTTACATATTGTTGTATCTCTACTACATTAGCTATTTCTGTATTTAAACCATTTAAAAATCTAGCTATTGTAGCCTCTTCTTCCTCCATGCAGTTAGCTTGGATCATAGTCATATCCATGCTTTTGAAGTACTCATCCACCGACATGGAGCCTTGCTTCAAGTGTTGAAGGCGAGACTAGACCAGATCTCTTTGGAAGTATGATGGAATAAATCGCTTCCTCATTACCCTCTTCATCTCTACCCGCGTAGCAATAGGTGGTAGCTCCTCTTGCAATCTTTCCCTAGCAAGCTTTTTCCACCAAGAAGCAGCATAATCAGAAAACTCAACAACAGCAAGTTTAACTTTCTTACCCTCAGAGTAGTTATGACAATCAAAGATGGCTTCAACTCGTTTCTCCCCTTGAAAGATGGCATCTTCTTCTTTATACTATTTATATTATCATCTTCTACTCTACCTCTTTGTCCCCTCCTATTTCTTCTTTCTAGATTAAATTCAACATCAAACTCATCATTATCATATTCAGGATTTACAAAAGGGATATGGGGTACATTCCTTCTAACTTGGGGTCTAACATTATTTGGGGGTACAACATCATTCTCCCTCCTAATTACAGCTATGGTGTCATTCTGGTCGATAATCATATCCCTCATCTCTTGAAATTGAAGGGTCTATCTCTCAAATTGTTGGTGCATAGCTTGAAGGGTGAAGTCGTTCCTTCCTTTGACCTCGGCTTCTAAACGATCCCTTTCCTCATCATCACCTGAATTAGACATCTAAAAAAAATGATCAAGTATCACACTTTTAATATGGCTTTTACCCTCTTTTAACCTCACCCACACTTGCCTTTTTCCACTAAAAATAACCTTTGAACAAGAATACTTTGTAGATTTATAATTAAACCAAAACATGTATCAAGTTCGTAGTAATAAAGCATGGAATCTTGGGGTACAAAAAGAAAGTAAAGAACTAGTCCTAGAACAAGTAGGATTTAGTTGAAACAAAACACGAATAAAAAGGAACTTACTTTAGAATTATAAGAACAAGAAAAAAAAAATTCCCCTTATTCTTCAAGATCTAAAATCCCCTCATCTTGCTACCTTCTTGCTTGGAAATAAATTAATGCAAAACTTAGAGAGCAAGTAATAAGATTTCTTGAATACCAAGTAATAAGCTTTCTTGGGTACCAAGTAATCAAATTTCTTGGAGGACAAGTAATCAAATTTCTTAGAGAGCAAGTTATAATTTTTTTTTTGTTCACGCTACTGTAATTTTTTTTAATTCACGCTACTGTTCACGTTACAGGTTTTTTTTTTTTGCTCTAAGATAAAAAGAAATCCCAAGATTTATCAAGAACGGAATCTTATTGAACCACTTTGATACCACTTCATAACAGCAGGGTTAAGGATATCTCAAATAGAGAACTGAATATTAGAATGCGGAAGCACAAAGAAAAGAAACAAAAAAAACTAACTAAAGATATGGGAAATTTGAAGGAAAGATCCACGAATTTCTAAGGATTAGATGTTCTAAAGTCTCGAAAAGATCCAAGTAACAATGTATAGATTTATGAAAGAAATCTAACGCCTTTACTTGAGAAAACGAATCAAAACAATAGATTCGGATCTTGACCGCTTTATGAGTAACTAAAGACAATAATTAGTATGTAGAAACTAATCACCTTCTAAAGAATACCAAAAAGAAACCAAAGATATCACAAGAAGAAGTTACTTTATACCTTAAACTATGAAACTAGTAAAGGTTTAAAGATAAACTCTCAAAGAACAAGTCACAAAGGTTCAAAGAACTCTCTCAAATATTATTAATATCAATCTAAATCGTCTTTAATGATTAAAAAGGACCCCTATATATAGGAGAAGGGGGAAAAAACGTCCAAGACCCTAAAAGACAATTACAAGGAATCATACTCTAGAAAGGAAATAAAGTAACCTAACTAGGAACAAATTTAGTACTTCTAGGAAAGCATTAAATGGTACTTAGGAGACCATAAATAGACTAAGTAAAATATTAATAACCTATATATAACTAAATAAATAAGGTAAATCCCAACTAGGAAACGAATCTTGACAATCTTGGAAAGTTTGACTAGTCTTCTCTCAAAACTTGGGCAGAAAGCAACTCTTGTTGTGGCTGATTCTTGGACTCTTCTTGACCTTATTTGCACGAAATTGGCCCTTAAAATACCTCATCTTGGGCTTGAATTTGGGCCACCAAATAATTGTAGCATTTGGACAATTCCTCTTCCTTGGGCTTGAGCTCTTCTTCCCCAATAAGACATATTTGGATCAGCGATTGAAGCCCATTGAGCTTATCATTGAACTCCTTGTCTTGAGATCTTGTTATGGGCCTCCTTGGAGTTTCGCTTCCTTGGATGCTATCAAACAACACGGTCCGTTAGTGGACTCACAGTCTGTGAGTCTAGTGCGTGAGTCACACTTGTGATTCTGGTGCGGGTTCGATCTTTGTAGGGGTTAAGTGGTAATTTTCTTGTATGATCTTTTAAGTGTATTGACAATTATTTTAGGTTTATTAAGATATTTTAAGAGTATTAAAACATTAAAACACTAATTTAGATTTCATTACTCAAATCAAACCTCCCCTCCCTTCCAAAAGTTCTCTCTCTAGAAACCTCCATTGGAGATCAAGACTTCAAGCTTTCAAGGTCAAATCTTCATGTTTTTCGAGGAATTATCGTGGTATTCTACAAGAAAAGATATGGTGGTCTTCATCCTTGACTTAGTTTCTTTCAAGGAGCTAATCTCAAAAGTGATTTCAAGTCTATATTGTTTTCTCTAAAACTCTAATTTTCAATCTATGCATGGGTTCGATTCTAAATGGTTTCCAAAGGCTTTATTGCATTGATTTATGAATGACATGTTGATCTAAAGATGAATTAAGATTATTTATTCCTAGAACTCATGTTTTCCCCCAATTTCCTAAATTATGATTTCTGGTTGGGAGTTCATTGATTATGCAAGTATGTTGAATTGTTGATGCTTTTATTGAATTAAGTGATTGAATCATGTCAATTTCATTATCTTTTGTAGTATCTTGGATTTATGAATTGATGTTGGTTCTTAGCCTTGAAGGGCAAGTTATGATCAAATTACATATTGAAGTAGAATTGTGCTTGATCTATTGATCCACTTGAAAGGTGGAGGTGTTTAATTACTATGTAGATTATGGTATTGAATTGATGTATATCTTCCTTATACCTCTATTTATGAAGGATCTATGAATGATCATGATATAAAGTATACATGTGTTATTTAAATGAATGTGTAATGACCATGTTTAGAACGTAAACGCGTTATGACTGAATGGTATTTCTCAATTAGCACCTATGAATGATGAGGCTATATGTGAAAGGTGATTCTCACATACAGACACACTCATGAATGAAGATCTATGATACTGTTAATGATGATGGGTTAATTAAATGGCTATTCTCAATTGTACTCTAATGAATAATAATGACTTGTTGTGAAAGGACTTTCTAACAATAAGGGGATTCTTAGGTAAAAGTCTATTCTCAGCTTTGAATTTATGAGCTTTCTAATGAATGAATGTTGGGTTTGGGATGGATGGTCATCCGTGAGTTGAGGCGGGCGATCTAGTAACAATCTCTTATCCCATAATGAACTAATGTAATGAATGTAATGTACTCCGTGGGGAATAATGCTAAGCACCGAATGGATATGAATTGAGATGGATGCTCATTTAGGAGTTGAGGCAGGGTATCTAGGCACAATCTCTTGAGTTGCTCATTCGTGAGTTGAGGCGGGGTATCTAGTAGCAAATCCCTATCCCATAACTATGTGCCCACATATGTCTAGCTAGTGGATCCACTTAAGCTAAAAACAATTGTCCTACCTTAGGTAAGTAGGAATCCCTTATCCGGTAAGGGTGACACCGGGATTCCATGAATTGCTAACTTCGTCTATTTCGGCTAAGGCTTACCCCCACAAAGAATGTTAATGAACTATGGCTTCTTAAGAATGCACTAATTAGTGTGGGTGGTGCTATGGGATGCCATGTATGCATTCCATAAGTAGGCTTTGAGAGAGGTTGTGGCGTGTTCTTTCATAATGTTAAGTATAATGAATGTGCTCTTATGATAATGTTAATAAAGAATGTTGATCTAATGTCTTATTAATGAAGGTGCTCTTAATGAAATGAAGCTAATGAAGGATGTGACTTATGCTTGAATGAGATGATGCATGCTATACTTGGATTGTATTATGAGTTACTTCCTTGTCATGACTTAATGAATATGAATGTGCCTTGCTTATGTGACTTCAAAGGAGTACTTAGTGTGAGTAGCAGTATGGGATGCTACTTGAACATTGCACAAGTATGATTTAGAGTTGCCTTAGGTGATGGTCCTTTTGATGATATGACTTGTGTAATGTTTAGCTCTTATGAGTGAGTATTGTTGAAGATGGAAAGGTTGAATGGTAAGTTCACTTTTGGTTACCTTAATGTGGTACCTTGGTGTGGATTGTGGTATGGGACGCTATCCATACATTGAATAAGGTATAGCATAAGGGTTACTTGAGGTGAAGTTTTAATGTGAAGGTAATGGCTTAAATGTTGATTGTGTTTCTAATGTTGATAAATGACTTGCATGTTGGTTATGTTTGAATATTATGTCTCTTATGCTTATATTCATGAGATTTTATCAAAATGGCATACAAGCATGACTTTCAAATAAAATGTCTGTTTTAAGCATGTTTTTGCATGTCTATCATACTTAGTACTTAATTGTACTAACCCATTCTTCTTCTATGTTTTTAATATAAGTGTAGGTTCCGGCAAGTGATTGCTTCTATCTAGATTGATGTGGTTGGATTGCTATTCTTCCAAGATCAAGTGGTATGTCCTCATAGATCGAGGACAAGTGTTTAGAAGTATCTTTTATTTCATGTAATAGACAATTTTAGTGTTTTCGATTGTAAAGGGTCATGACCCTCCTTTAGTTTTCAAGTCATTGTTTAGATGGCCATGTGAGATTTAGACTACTGCCGTGTCTTTTAATAGATTTTCATGAGTATTTTTGAATGTTTGGATTTAAATAAGTTTTTAATTCCGCACTATTTCTATGTCAAATGCAATGAAATGCTATGAGGCTAATTTTAGACCCCTTCGGGGTCGAGTACGTCGTGTCTGTTCTGGGGTGTAGACTCAAGTCGTGAAAAACATGGTATCAAAGTATAAGATTTTGGAAATGGTTTTAGGGTTGATGTCTTACAAGCCACGTCAAGTAGAGTCTTGTTCATCGGTGTGAGTCGCGACACATCTATAAGAGAGAGGCTATAGGACATTAGAGAATTAAACTTCTTTCATATTCTTGAAGTCGTGCCTTAGAGTTTAGCTATATAAGTATTCCTTTTCCAAATCCTTCTCTTGTGTTGAAAGGATATGAATATAAGAAAGATGCCCGCAAGAAGGATGGAAGAGGAGAATGTGAATGAGGGAGTTCCTCCCCAAGATCCTCAAGCTCCTTAAGGTGGCCAAGTGCCTCAAGGCAATGAAGTTCCGGTTGATGCTCCGGCTATGACTAATAAAGAGATTAGGTTGGCTTTTCTAACCTTAGCCCAAGCTATGACGACCCAAGTTACTAGAGATGTGGAGCAAAGGATGAATGCTAATGAGAATACTATGGGCTCGAGGTTAACGGATTTCTTTAGGATGAACCCTCCCAAATTTCTAGGTTCCAAAACAGAAGAAGATCCCTAAAGGTTTGTTCACGACGATTGCAAAATACTTAGTGCAACGGGGGTGTCTTTGGAGGAAAAGGCGGAGTTAGCCGCCTATCAACTCACAGATGTAGATCAAATATGGTTTGAGCAATGGAAAGGTGAGAGGCCTAGAGGAGCGGGTCCCATAAATTGGGAGGTGCTTAAAGAGGGTTTCCTTGATAGGTTTTTCCCCTTAGAGTTGAGGGAACAAAGATGGTAGAATTCATGAACCTTCATCAAGGGGGTATGAGTGTGAAGGAGTATTCTCTCAAGTTCACCTAACTATCCAAATATTCTCCAACCTTAGTGGAGAATTCGAAGGCTACAATGCAATCTCGAGCACATGCAATCTTCGGGCACAATGTAATTCGGGAACATGCAATTCGGGCACAATGCAATCTCGGACATTTTTTCTCACATACTAGAATACTTAAAAACAAAAGTCATTTTACTCTCAGCTTGAAAGAATTTTCGGTGAACTCTTAAGAAGTATTTTGCTGTGTTTGGGTCGAATAGTGTGAAATCAATTTGTTTTCATTACTGATTGTTATTTTACTGCTTAACCGGTTAGTGTCTTTCACACATGTGTTTAATTTTTTGCATCATTAGTTACTTACTGTTATGCATAAGTCGAAAATATCTCTGTCATGCCTTTCTCGTTTCTCTAATCCTGTCCATTTAAGCTGCTATCGTTCCTGTTCAAATATCATGCCGCTCTTTCAATTTTTAGGAGCTTCGTTTGTTCATAAATCCAGAACTACACACGACCTGATTCTCTTATAACCATAGATGTGTAGGTGGCTTAATACCAAAGTCTAGGTCGTACCTCTTTTTAACTCCATACCGTTTCAATTGATCCTGCTGACATCTTTCATCGATCGGACAAAATTGCCTACTAAGTCAACGTTTGTTGCCCTACAAATCATCCTTCATTCTCAAGAAACCAAGGGGGAGCTATTGACACCCAATTTTGACCGACCTCTAACCTCTTTTTGGGAATGCTATTCGATTAAATATGTATTTTTAAAACATATTTTGAGTTTAAAATTTTAATCAATTTTGTCTTAAAATTATATATCATGATTTCAAAAAATTATTGTAATTATTATCAAATTATTTTATCGATGGTTAAACTCGAAATAATTACTTTACTTAAATATGTTAAAATCTTAAATTTGTTTATTATATGAAATTTTTTAAATATGTGTAGTATTTTAATAATTGAATAGCATTTCCTTAAGTTTCCTCAAAATCGTTTAAATATTAGCCTATTTTATTCTAATTCCTTTCAATTCTAGCCTATTCAATTCCAATTATAAGCACCCTTTCATTTCAATTCTAGCCAATTCCATTTTGATTTTAGCCATTCCAAATCCTCAATCCAATCTGATTCGAGGCAATCTCATCCGTTCGTTTAATTCATCAAATCCAAGATCAAATCTTAGCCCTACATCTTAATAGACTCAAGGGCCACGATTGAGTATCTCATATCTTTCCTATTTTAGTCAAAATTCCCCCAAACCCTAAAACTAATTTCATATCTTCCTTTCCTCTCTCTAGCGTCGCTGATCTCTCTCTCTCTCTTCTCACCCGTCTTCTCCAGCAGCAGTCGGTGAAGAAAACCGGTGAGCCTCTCTCTCCCTTGCATCTTCTCCCTTCGCTCCTCCCCTCTCCTCCCTTCTTCTCCATTTACTCTTTCTCGTTTCTTCTCCTCTGGTGAGAATGCCAAGAAGCAGCAGAAAGTAGCATCCAGGCAAAGCCACCGACGAGAGCTCAGTAGCCAGGCGAGGCCATTGACATTGGTGAATGACGACAAACAACAACAACTCGCTTGTCCACTCTATTTTCCGGTGAAATGGCCAATCACCGGCGACCGATAGCTCCTGCCAAGGGCTAAGCAACAACAATGATGCTACTCCAGCCTAAGGCTCTGGTCGTGCAACGGATTTCGATTGAGTTTTAAGATTTTGAGTTTTGTTGAATAGATGGATCTTTAATAGATCCATCCAGGTAAGTTTCGATCAAGTCTAAAGCCTATATTTTCAATTCTTTGGTTTTTTTGCATTTAAGATGAGTGTTGAAGTTTTAATTTCATATATCAGTTTTCTCTGCTGGCTGTTTCGGTGATTATTACATGCCAATTTATGATTTTTTAGAAAAAGCATGTTAGGTTGCGATTTCTTGTTCAAGCTTTTGTTCATCGCATCTTTTATGACCTGTTTTAATTTGTGAAGTTTGTTATAGTATACTTGCTGCAATGAGTCGGTACTCAAACCGATGGTTTGCACATTTGCTTCATTTATATAATAAAGTTGTTAGTTTATGAATTCCTTTAATTAATTTCTATATGGGAAAAATCATATTCTTTGTCTTAATTGATTGAGAATCATAGTTATTCTTCCCCAAATTAATTATCGCCTATCCTTGATTGTTGATATGCTATTTAGTTAAAAATATATTTTTATGTGCATATTTCATCATACATATTGTTGTAATATGAGTATAAATTTATTAATTCTTTATTTATTTCCTTATAATTGGCTAATTTAGCATCTCAATGGATTCTTAAATCCGCTAATCCAATTAATTACTTGTTCATAATTTCTTTGCTACTATGCTGTGATTTAAACATCCGTTGATTGTTAATTAGTTTGCTCAGTTCATGGAAATCTCCTCTACCTATGGTAAGTTTTAAAGTGTGTATTACTTTCTTTAAAATCCTAGTGCTGGTTTTTTTGTGTTGTTAATTGATCTCTCCTTCCATTAATATTTTTCTTGACTGAATCTTGTTTATTTATGGCAATCTAGTATTAGGTAAATATTTGACTAAGGTAATTATTGCTTTTATGAGTTGGTCGGTGCTTACTTCAACTCTTAATTATTTCCTTGTCTTATTTAGTTGCTCATATATTTGGTAAAAAAAAAATTAATAAATCTGATTTCGCTCTTTTAAAACAAGGAAAATATTTGATTGATTCCCTGTAATTCTTTTCCCTTATTGGTTCATCTTTTAGAGACTATAAAAAAGGATCCCTCCCTTCATTATTTGACATCCAGACATTTTTGTTCACATACTAGAATACTAACAAAGAAAAGTCATTTTACTCTCAACTTGAAAAGAATTTCTGGTGAACTATTAAGAAGTATTTTTTGTGTTCGGGTCGAATAGTGTGGAATCAATTTGTCGTCATTGTTGATTTTTATTTTACTACTTAACCAGTTGGTGTCTTTAACACATGTGTTTAATTTTTTGCATCATTAGTTACTTACTGTTATGCATAAGTCCAAAAAATGGACATTGATATATATAGAACAAAGCGGTTGAAAGAAGGAAGAAAATACGGCCTGAAGATCGCCTAATCCGTTAGGGGAATCACTGAAAGCCCTCAAATCTTGCCTAATGTTCGAGTGTGCTGAGCTCTGAAGGAAAAGATCATGTCTACGAGGAAAGGGAGCAGTCGGCGCATCGCCGAGCAGTTCCACGAAGCAGTTCCCTGTCGCCCAATGAATCAAAACGCGAAGATATTGAAGGCAAAAGCTGAAAGACGATGAACCAAACCAAAGACTGGATCGCCAAGTGTATCATTGATATTGACTAACTACTCCGAGTTGTCTTTCGCAGCACAAATTTTTGGAATCTAAAAATACCCATTTAATTCTGTAGCTTAGTATCGAGGAATCATTAAAGAAATTTATCAAGTTGTAGAGAATTACTGAGACTTAGAATATTTTGTAGTTTTTAGTTCTTAGAGTTTTTGGGAGACATTTTTCTTGAGCTTGAAGGTTTTGAAGGTTTTCAACTCCATGAAATTTGAAGTTGGTATCCAAGAATCTTTATCCTAATGGAAACACTTGATGGTATCGATTTCTATCTCTTTTTTATGTCTAGCTAAAACCCCAATTCTTGGGGTATGATTTCGTGAATATGGGTTAAATTTCCTGTTGGGTATTGCTTATTGTTAATCTATTTGTTGTTTAAATGTGATTTCGTTTAGTAGTTGTGTTTGAATTTAATGAGATTGTATTTGCAAATATGATTTCATCTTACTATTTTTTGCTTGCTCGATAGTCGGTGGTTTTTCAATCATCGTGGGTTCAGCTCAGGAAAGTGAATCCTAGACCTTCTCCCAAACATTCAGCTCGAGAGAATTAATGGTCTAAGGCGGAGGCTGTTCTTAAATGCTGCAACTCGATGTTCAAGAGAACCAGTTGATTCGGGGTAAGTTGCTCGAGAGAGAATTTTCCATCACTAAAGTCTAGCCTAGTTACAAATATTCATAGATTTACGATCAATAACATTTACCCAATAGTTTATTTTATCCCATATTCCTATCACATCCCCAGAATCCCATCTCCCTATCTCACATTTTTATATTTTTATTCATTAGTTGAACACAAAACCCCGCATTGATAATTGACGTTCGTGTCACTTTTTGATTTAATATGCTTTTATTCGTTAATGTGTGTAGCTATGATTTATTAGAACATGATTTTACTTTTCTATTAATTCTCGCAACCACTCCTTTAGGACTCGACCCCAACCCATTCGATTGGGTTATATTATTGCACGCAATCCTTGACACCTGAATTGGAAGTCGTCTCTTCGATTATGTCAAACATCAAAATGGCGCTGCTGCTGGTGAGTGGTGTTAGTTGAAAAATTTTAGATTAGCAAAAAATTGTTTTTCTTAGTTGTAGTTCTACTCACTTAATTTTTGGTTTTGTTTTTCTTGATTGTGTATTGTGAACAGGAAATATGAGTGTAAAGGGTGAACACTTTAACCAAATAGATCACCCCCTGTTGAGGTTATTAAACTCTAGGGATAACCTCCTGATATTCCAGCAATTGGGAAGTGAGACTATCAATGATATGTGGCAGAAATTTAAGGCATTGCTACAGTAGTGCTCGAATCATGGACTGCCAAACAAATTCCTGCTAGAATGCTTCTATAGAAGCCTTGGTCTCGAAAATAGAAGTGATATGGATCAAATTTTTGCAGGTTGTTTGATACGACAACCATATGGATTAGTAGCCCAACACCTTGATGGGATGGCTAAGGCAAACAAGGAAGCAGAAAAGACCAAGAATGGGCTGCATTATTGAATCAGCTGGATGATCTGTCCAAGAAGGTAATGAAGTTGGAAGCAAGGTTTAAAATGAAGAGCAAGTACCTTCCCCCTCGCAAGTGTAAAAAGATAAAGCAGCATAAGGGTGGACAAAATGTAGAGGTCCTCTCACTCATTCTACACAAAATTGAGGAACAAGATTGAGTGTTGAATGAGATAAAAGAGAATGTCAAAATGCTGAATCAAATAAAACCTCCCATTCCATGATCATTCAGCTACAAGACACCCAAATAGGCCAAATGCTGTCATGTAGACTCATAGCATAAAGAGTGGTTACCTAGTGAGACTAAGGCTAACCCCAAGAATGAGGTTTTAACCAAACTTAAGTCGTGCCACAACGTTAACAAAGGCACTGTTTGGGAGGCAACCCAAAACCCTTTATTGCTTCATTTTTGTTTTAGAAATAATGGTGTGTTGATTTTGCAGGTTAAAGTGTGGAGAGTGTTTGAAAATTGCAGGTTGGGGAGCTATAAGGTCCAGTTAGCGCACCCGGTTTAAACCGTCATTTGACTCAAGATATCTTTAAAATGTAGTCTGTAAAACTCGGCGAACCCATGTAATTTTGGCGAGTCATCCACCTGGTCGGCGAACCCAAAATTGACCGTCGTTTGAACCCCCACATTAACTAGTGGGCCTGTAAAACTCAGCGAGGTAAGTGAATACTTGGCGTGTCGCTGAGTGTATCAGCGAGTGCGACTAACGTTGCCTAATGGGCGAGAAATGGATGGGTTTAAAGGCCATTAGTTTCAAAGTTTCAAAACCTTCACTTTCCCTCGCTTTCAAACTTCAAAAAATTCTAGTTAGTATTTTCAATATTTTTGCACTCCATAGGTATTTTTGGTTGTTGATTGGTGCTCGGACCTTGGATTACAATGCTACCTAGTGATTCAAATTTTCACTTAATCAGCATTTAAGGCTGATTTTCCAATCCCCAAATTTATTTTTGATGTTTCGAAGTCTTATGCAAGTGATCTGATTGTATTGTCGTGTGCTAAGCCTCTCTGATAGGATTTAAAATGTTTGAATGCTTATTTTCAATATGATAACATTACCCATATTGCTCTAAATATTGAAACCCCGTAATTTGGTGCATTGGATTATGTTAAATTTTATGGAGTTATGCTTGTATGATATGGGTCCTGTTTGAATTTGAGTAGCGCATTGTTTGATTTTGTTTTCAGAGATCACAGGAATGAGTTTGACAAGTGGGTTGAAAATAGGCACATTGGGTCGTTTGACGAGCTGAGTCGAGCCCGCTGAACCACTCGGCGGTTCACCTAATGTCCCTATTAAGCCTTTAAACTCATGTTATACCTGTTGTTTGGCTCTGTAACTTTTGGCGAGATGCTTGGGTCGCCAAAGTGATTTGGTGACTGGTCGACCGTTTTGGCGAGTCTGCCTGCAACTGATTTTCAATGCTTTTGTTCGAATATTGTCTCACTTTGCCTCGAAGCTTTGCAGACATGGCTAGACCGAAAGTTGCTGCTAAAATCGTGCCACCTCAAAAGATTAAAGCACTAAATTTTAAAATAACTGAAAAGAGGTTGAATCTTCCAAAGAAGGGAAAACAAGAACACCAATCTAGATATAAAAGAAGGGGAAGAGTCCTGCTCCCCGAGACACCTCTGTTCCTTCTTGGGCCCGGGGACGTTTCTCAACCGTATGGAGATTTTAGGCGGATACACCCGTGGCAGTCCTTGATGAGTCTGGTGCTATTGTTCCTCTAATTGTGACTATGGGCACTAATGCCCATCCAGATCGATGCACCGGACACAGATGGAGCAACTGAGTAGACATGATCCCCTCTATACCTCCCTCTTTATCTTTCATTATTTTAAATTTTTGATAGTATTGAATTGTTTGCATTTGAGGACAAATTCATTTATTTGTGGTGGGGTGTGGCCCACCTTTCTTTAGTGATTGATGTTTTGTTTTTATATTTGGGTCATTATATTTAATGCTATGTTATACACTGCTTTTCACAGATGTTTGACTTTGTGGCTCCTTGTGCTTTAATTGTAAATGATTTTGAACCCTTCCAAATTTTTTGCCCACTCTTGTATGTACTTGAATGTGGTTGTTCATTAGCAAATTTGAGTCCCAATTTTGACAATATCGATGACTCAAATAGTTCTCATAATCGAATGAACATGAATGTGTGGCTATAACGAGGCCAATTGAAGTTGCATAGACAATATGTGAACTCTTTGCATTTCGTTGTGACTAGCCAATTATCAAATTGAGTCTATTGTGATGATCATTGCACACAAGCGAAAGTGTGAAGTCTCATTTTACTTTGGTATCGATGCCTTGTGTGATGAGCGTATTGTGAACCATGCATGATAACACCTAGAATTTGCCCCGTTAGTCCGATCGATGAGTGTGAGCCAATTTGACATATACCTCTTTTATGACCTACCTTGTGAGTGTGTGTGAACCTCTTTTGATCACCCCTTATGCCTTACCTTTCTTCGGAGGAAACTAGATGGAAACATGACCTCTCTTAATCCACTACCTATAATCCTCTTGATATGTGGTTGATTGAATAGCCAACTTAGGCCAAAAGCCTAAGTTAGTGTTGTGGTGAAAAGAAACGGCAAGTCAAGAGGTGCTAGAAAAGTCCCCTTTAACCCATGATGTTGAGAAAAATGGAATCCCTCCATAAAAAAAAGAGAAGAGAAAAGAAAAGAATTAAAAAGAAAAGTCATGGAATAAAGTTATGAAAATACAAAAGAAATGTAGTTTCTGAACAATCCATGGAGAGTGAATAACGGGATAACTTATGAGCACTAAAGAAAATGATGAAAGGAGAGGAAAGGAAGTATTGTAAGCACCACATTTCATGAGGATAAAAGGCACTGAACCTAAATGACCCTACCTTTGCACTCAGCCCCATTACAAGCCTTGAAAAAACCTTTATGATCTTGAGTGAGCTAAAGCAATTGTCAATTGGAAAATACGGGCAAACTTATGGGTGAAAACATTCATACAGTTCTTCAGTGTCAGTGTGAGCGTTGCATTTGATTCCAGAGCTTTAAATGACTGAACCAGTGTGTGTGAATATGGACTCATTCTTTGTGTGAGGACATTTGAATACCTTAGTTGAGAGCTTGAACTTGCATTTGAAGCAAGTACTGTGATCTTGAGAATCTTTGATAATGGTGTGTCACAACTTGAGTCTTTGAATACACAATTGATCCTTGCATGAGTAAGTTGAGTCTTGTGTGGACAATCATGATTGAGTCTTCTATAGCACTGTTTGAGACATCCTTTTTGAGCTGCCGAACTTGAGTTTTACTTGAGGAGAAGCAAATGTTTAAGTTCGGGGTGTTGATGAGTCCAAGCTTTTGACTCATTTGGGGATTTATTTTGATAGATTTAGTGTCCTCAAATGCATATTTTGTCTCAATAACTTATGTAAATCCTTAAGTTTCAGGTATTTGGATTTTGAGGCAAAGCATGAACACTACTTGGCAAAAATGAACAAAATGGGTGAAAGAAGGAAGAAAAGACGGCCTAATCCATTAGGCAAATCGCCGAAAGGCCTTAAATCTTGCCTAATGTTCCAGTGTGCTGAGCCCTGATGGAAAATATCAAGTCTGCGAGGAAAGGGAAAAGTCGGTGCATCGCTGAGTAGTTCCGCAAAGCAGTTCCCTGTCTCCCAATGAATCAAAACGCAATGATGCTAAAGGCAAAAGCAGAAAGGCGATGAACCAGACCAAAGGGAGGATCACCAAGTGTATCGACGATCTCGACTAAATGCGCCGAGTGGTCCTTCGCAGCACAAATTTTTGAAAAATATAAATACCTATAGATTTCTGTAGCTTAATATTGAGGAATCAGTAAAAAATTTATCAAGTTGTAGAGAATTACTGAGACATAGAATATTTTTCAATTTTTAGTTGTTAGAGTTTTTGAGAGACATTGTTCTTGAGCTTGAACGTTTTGAATGTTTTCAACACCAAAAAATTGGAAGTGGGTATTCAAGAATCGTCATCCTAGATGTGTTTAAAGACATTTTCTATCGCACCCACTTGATGGAAACACTTGTTGGTATCTATTTCTATCGTTTTTTCATGTCTAGCTAAAACACTAATTCTTGGGGTGTGATTTTGTGAATATGGGTAAAATTTCTTGTCAGGTATTGCTTATTGTTAGTCTATTTGTTGTTTAAATATGATTTTGTTTATTAGTTGTGTTTGAACTCAGCGGGATTGTAGTTGCAAATACAATTTCATCTTAGTGTTTTTGACTTGCTTGAGAGAGAGGCTTTAAAACTAAAACTACTAAATCGATAGCTGGTGGTTATTGGGTCATCGTGGTTTCAACTCGAGAGAGTGAATCCTAGAACTTCTCCCTCACATTCAGCTCGAGAGAGTGAATGGGCTAAGGTGGAGGTTTTTCTTAAATGTTGCAACTAGGTGTTCAAGAGAAACCGAGTTGATTCGGGGTAAGTTGCTCGAGGGAGAATTTACCCCCACTAAAGTCTAGCCTAGGTACAACTATTCAGCGATTTACTATCAATAGCATTTACCTTATAGTATATTTTATCCAATATTCCTATCACATCCCAAGAATCTTGTCTCCCTATCTCGCATTTTTATATTTTTGATGTTTTTGTTCATTAGTTGAATACAATCCCCCAATCGATAATTGACAATCATGTCACTCTTTGATTTAATATGCTTTTATTCGTTAATGTTTAAAGCTATGATTCATTAGAACTTGATTTTACTTTTCTATTTATTCCGTACCCACTCTCTTGGGACTCGACCCCACCAATTCGATTGGGTTATATTATTGCACGCGATCGTTGACACCTGAATTGGAAGTTGTGTCTTTTATTACGTCAAATGTCATAGCCCCAGAGAAGGGACCAACAACACGGTCCATTAGTGGACTCACGGTCCGTGAGTCTAGGGCGTGAGTCACACCTATGATTCTGGTGTGGGTTCGGCCTTAGTAGGGGCAAAGTGGTAATTTCCTTTTATGATCTTTTCAGTGTATGGACGATTATTTTAGGTTTATTAAGATATTTTAGGAGTATTAAAACATTAAAACACTCATTTAGATTTCATTACTCAAATCAAACCTCGTCTCCCCTCCAAAAGTTCTCTCTTTAGAAACCTCCATTGGAGGTGAAGACTTCAAGCTTTAAAGGTCAAATCTTCAAGTTCTTCAAGGGATTTTTGTGCGATTCTTCAACAAAAGGTATGATGGTCTTCATTGTTTACTTAGTATCTTTCAAGGAGCCAATCTAAAAGTTATTCCAAGTCTCCAATGTTTTCTCTAAAATCCTAGTTTTCAATCTATGCATGTTCGATTCTAAATGATTTCCAAAGGCTTTATTGCATTGATTTATGAATGGAATCTGGATTTAAAGATGAATTAAGAAGATTTATTCCTAGAACTGATGGTTTCCCCCAATTTCCTAAATTGTGGTTTATGATTGGGAGTTGATTAATTATGCAAGTATGTTGAATTGCTGATGGTTATATTGAATTAAGTGATTGAGTCATATCAGTTTTATTATCTATTGTAGTATCTTGGATTTATGGATTGATGAAGGTTCTTAGCCTTGAAGGGCAAGTTATGATCAAATTACATATTGAAGTAAAATTGTGCTTGATCTATTGATCCACTTGAAAGATGGAGGTGTTTACTTACTATGTATATTGTGGTATTAAATTGATGCATATCTTCCTTATACCTCTATATATAAAGGATCTATGAATGATCATGATGTAAAGTATATGTGTGTGATTTCAATGAATGTATAATGACCATGTTTAGAATGTAAATGCTTTATGATTAAATGTTATTTCTAAATTAACACTTATGAATGATAAGGCTATATGTGAAAGGTGATTCTCACATATACACACACTCATGAATGACTAATGAATGAAGATCTATGATAATGTTAATGATGATGGGTTAATTGAAATGCTATTCTCAATTGTACTGTAATGAATGATAATGACTTGTTGTGAAAGGACTTTCTCACAATAAAGGGATTCTTAGGTGAAAGACTATTCTCATCTTTGAATATATAAGCTTTCCAATGAATGAATGTTGGGTTTGGGATGGATGCTCATCCGTGAGTTGAGGCAGGGTATCTAGTAACAATCTCTTATCCCATAATGAACTAATCTAATTAATGTAATGTATACCGTGGGGAATAATGCTAAGCATTGAATGGATATGAATTGAGATAGATGCTCATCACGGAGTTGAGGCAGGGTATCTAGTAAGAATCTCTTGAGATGGATGCTCATCCGTGAGTTGAGGCGGGATATCTAGTAGCAATCTCCCTATCCCATAACTATGTGCCCACATAGGTCTAGCTAGTGGATCCACTTAAGCTAAAAACAATGGTACTACCTTAGGCAAGTAGGAATCCTTTATCCGGTGAGGGTGACACCGGGATTCCATGAACTGCTCACATGGTCTATGTCGGTTAAGGCTTACCACCACAAAGAATGTTAATGAACTATGGCTTCTCAAGAATACACTATTTAGTGTGGGTGGTGGTATGCGACGCCATCTATGCATTGCACAAGAAGGCTTTGAGAGAGGTTGTGGTGTGTTCCTTTATAATGTTAAGTATAATGAATGTGCTCTTATGATGATGTTAATAAAGAATGTTGATCTAATGTCTAATGAATGAAGGGGCTCTTAATGAAATGAAGCTAATGAAGTATGTGACTTATCCTTGAATGAGATGATGTATGCTTTACTTGGATTGTATTATTAGTTACTTCCTTGTCATGATTTAATGAATATGAATGTTCCTTGCTTATAGTGACTTCAAAGGAGTAGTTAGGGTGAGTTTTAGTATGAGATTCTACTTGCACATTGCACAAGTATAACTTAGAGTTGTCTTAGGCGATGGTCCTTTTGGTGATATGACTTGTGTAATGTTTAGCTCTTATGAGTGAGTATTGTTGAAGATGGAAAGGTTGAATGGTAAGTTCACTTTTGGTGACCTTAATGTGTTACCTTGGTGTGGATAGTGGTCTGGGACTCTATCTATACATTGAACAAGGTATAGCATAAGGGTTACTTGAGGTGAAGGTTTAATGTGAAGGTAATGGCTTAAATGTTGATTGTGTTTCTAATGTTGATAAATGACTTGCATGTTGGTTATGTTTGAATATTATGTCTCTTATGCTTTTATTCATGAGATTTTATTAAATGACATACAAGCATGATGTTAAAACAAAATGTTCGTTTAAGCATGCTTTTGCATGGCTATCACACTTAATACTTAATTGTGCTAATCCATTCTTCTTTTATCTTTTTACTACATGTGTAGGTTCTGTCAAGTGATTGCTTCTATCTAGATTGAAGTGCTTGGATTGCTATTCTTACAAGTTCATGTGGTATGTCCTCATAGATTGAGGACACGTGTTTAGAGGTTTTTTTATTTCATGTAATAGACAATTTTAGTCTTTTTGATTGTAAAGGGATGTGACCCTACTTTAGTTTTGAAGTCATTGTTTAGATGGCCATGTGAGACAAAGACTTCTGTTGCTTCCGAGGTGTAGACTTGGGTTGTGACAAATTGAAAGACTTATTGGATAAAGGTTTCACTCGACTGAGTATCTCTCCATGGGGTGCTCTAGTTTTGTTTGTGAAGCAGAAAAATGGTTCACGTCATATGTATTGACTATAAAACAATTGAATAAGGTTACCATTAAGAATAAGTATCCTTTTCCAAGAATATATGATTTGTTTGACCTGCTCCAAAGATTGAGTTACTTTTCTAAGATTGACCTTAGGTCGGGATATAACCAATTGAGGTTGAAGGATGATGATATTTTCAAAACAACCTTTTAAACCTGGTATGGTCATTGTGAGTTCTTGGTAATGTCGTTTAGTTTGACTAATGAACCGTCGGTATTTATGGATTTGATGAATCGGGTGTTTAGAAAATACCTTGATATGTTTATAATTGTGTTCATTGATGATATATTGATTTATTGAAGAAGTGAGAATGAGCATATTGATCAATTTAAGAATTGTGTTGAAAATTCTCAAGGACCAACAACTCTTTGCAAAGTTTAGCAATTGTGAGTTTTGGCAAAGGTCCATAGCTTTTCTTGGTTATATTTTTTCTACTAAGGGTATTGAGTTAGATCCTATGAATACGGATGCAGTCAAGAGTTGGCCTAGACCTTTATCTTCTTCAGATATTATAAGTTTCTTGGGTTTAGTTGGCTATTATGGAAGTTTGTTAAGGGGTTTTCTTTGATGACCTCTCCATTGACAACGTTGAATCAAAATAAGGCGAAGTTAATATGGTCTGAAACATGTGAAAAGAGTTTTCAAGAATTGAAAGATAGACTTACCTCTACTCTAGTGTTGATTACCAGAAGGGATAGAGGGTTTTGTTGTTTATTGTGGTGCCTCGAGAGTTCGGTTAGGATGTGTGCTTATGCAAAATGGGATGATTATTGCCTATATATCAACGCAACTTAAGGTTCATGAGAAGAATTATCCAAACCATTATCTTGAATTAGCGGTGGTGCTTTGTGCCTTAAAGATTTGGAGGCATTTTTTGTATGGTGTTCATGTAGATGTGTTCACCAACTACAAGATCCTACAATATGTGTTTAATCAGAAATATCATAATCTTCGCCAAAGAAGTTGACTTGAGTTATTTAAGTATTATGAAATGAGTGTTCTCTATCACCCCGGTAAGGCAAATGTTATGGTAGATGCTCTTAGGTGATTATCAATGGGTAGTGTTTCCCATATAGAAGAAGATAAGAAAGAATTGGTACGATATGTACATAGATTGGCCTGATTGGGTGTGGGGTTAATGGACACCACCAAAGGTGGTTTTATGGTTCATAATGGTTTAGAATCATCTGTTGTGACCGATGTGAAAGCTAAGCAACGTCTTGAATCGACCTTAGTAGAATTGAAAGGAGCAGTACTTAGAAAGTCCATTGAGGCTTTCTCCCAATGGGTAATGGTGTGCTTCGTTATCAAGGTTATTTATGTGCTCCCAATGTTGATTACTTGAGAGAACAAATCTTAACACAAGCTCGTAGTTCTTAGTATTCCATTCACCCAGGAGCCACCAAGATGTACCGTGATTTGAGAGAGGTCTATTGGTGGAATAGGATAAAGAAGGATATTGCGAGATTCGTGGCTAAGTGTCCAAATTGCCAACAAGTGAAAGTTGAACATAAAAATCCGAGATGTTTATGCCAAGAAACTAGTATCCCTACTTGGAAGTAGGGAGATTTAAATATGGACTTTATAGTTGGTTCGCCTCGTACACAACAATAATATGATTTGATTTGGATTATAGTAGACCGAATGACGAGATCGGCCCATTTTATTCCCATCAAAGTTTCTTATACGACAGAAGACTATGCTAAGTTGTACTTGAGACTAATTGTAAGGTTGGATGGAGTGCTTTTGTCCATTATCTCCTATAGAGGTACTCAGATTTGGAAGTCTTTTTGAAAGGGTCTTGTATAACACCCCAAATTTGAAAGAGGGACACATAGCAAATTTTTACAAACTACAGGTGCCAACCACGGAGACAACCTTGACCTATAGGTAGAAACACGGACCGTGGGTCTGGTCCATGGACTGGGAACCCAAGTTGTTCCAGAGGTTTAGGAACCATGGCCTGACCAACGGATCATCGGTCAGGCCACAGTCCGTGGTCCAAAAACTCAAAAGGTAAGTAGATAACTAACAATGATGGACGTGCAGGACGGACTGTCATCCTGATCACAGGCCATCAGTGGGATCAGTGAGCCCTCGACTGGTAGTTATTTTTAGGGGCTCATGGGTTTCTTCTGATTTCAATTAAATCAATAGGGTGTCATTTTTCTTATGTCTAGAACACCTATAAAAGTATTTTAACCCCCAAAATCCACCATTCAAGTCATTCTCTCAAATCCCAAAAGAAAGCCCCAAACTCATCTCAAATATTCTCTCTCTAGAAGTTAAAAGAAGATGGAAGAAATTGAAGCTACGGTCAAGTCAAGCCTCCAATCTTCAAGATTGTGAGGGATTTGTAATCACTGTATGATGGATTTTCATCCATGGATTCCTTCCATCCGTGGAGATCCCTACAATTCCCCCAATTTGATAAAGAATTCCCCAATTCTAGTTAGGGGTTTCTTCCAATGTTGTGGGTTATGATGAATGTTGATCCAATTGAGTGGATTATGTTTGTTTATGATAGAATTAATAGAATTACATGTTTTAGGGTGAAATTACATGTACCCATGCCTTTTCCATGATTCTAACCATGAATTGATATAATTGGGTTGATGCCATGAAGGGAAACTTTATGGGTTTAGGCTTATACTTATAAGAGAAATGAATTATGAATAGAATTGCTTGAGAATAAAGCATAGATGATTATCATGAGATGTAGTTCTTTTACACTAAAGCTTATGATATGAATTATTGGTAATTGATGTAATTGTTGTGGAAGGGATACTTCCCACATGAATTTCTAAAGTATGACTGTATGAATAAAGGTTTAGTCACATGAATGATTCTAGGTTGAAAGGATTGCTTGCCAAAAATTAATATAGACTAAAAGATTATGTAGTTGTTAGGCTAGATGCAACTACCCTTGACCTCTATATGAGAAGGATATGAGATGATTTCCCATACTTCTTAGAATTGAAAAAGAGGTGATTCCCCAAATTCCTATTATGATGAACAAAATGGAGGCAAGTAGCCATGCTCCTTATGAAATGATGTGGAAGCGAGTACCTCTGTCATATGATGTAATTGTTGAGGCGAGTACCCATGATCTTAAAGATAGTAAGGCAAGAGGCGAATACTTGTTAGCCTTTGTAAGCTAGGAAAGGAGGTGAATTCCTACGTTTTTAAAAGTAAGTATGAATAATGAGAACCATGTAATGAAAAATGAATAGTTTGGGATTGTTTCTTAAGATGTTTTCCATGAGGTAAGCTTGACTAGAGGCGGATGACCCAACTTTTGACTAAGGATGAGTAAGGTTGCTTGAGAAGTATTCCTTTATTATTATGATTATGTTGTCTGTGCATTGGTTATGATTATGATTTATATTGACTAACCATGATGTATATGTTGTTTATGCTAGATATCATATTTAGTACATGTTTGTGCTAACGCATACTCTTGCCTATATTTCTTATCAAAATGTTGGGTCCGGTGACATTGATACTCACGCTTGCGGCTAAGTTCATAGTAGCTCAAGGAATTGAAGATTTGGAGCATCCTCATTGTGTTCGAGGATGTGATCACTATTTACTTATGTTTCTTACATTTTATATCTTAGACTATTATGGGTTGTATCCCAAGACTTTATTCATGTCATTTTGATGATTTGAGACAAGTGTATTAGACATCCGCTCATTTTATAAAGACTTTGACTGTATTGAAAATGTTTAAAATTTCTGCATTATTTCTATTACTTTATGTTATTATATGCTAAGTGGATTGCGTGAGACCTCTCGGGGTCTTATACGCCTTTTTACATCTAGGGGTACCCCTGGGTCATAACAAACTTCGAAATTAGAGCATAAGGTTCAGAATGGTTCTTGGATGTCTGAAACCACGTCAAGTAGAGTCTTTTCATAGGTGTGAAACGCGCCACATTTATGAATGAGAGGCTACTAAATGTTTAGGAAACTTCACTTCTTCATTCTCTAAGTCGTGCCATGGAGCTTAGCTCTATAAGGTCTTTCGCCTAATCCTTACCCGATGGTTTTCAGGATATGAATACTAGAAGGGCTAATGCTACAAGGACTGAAGGAAACAATGTGGGTAAAGAAGTTCCTCCCCAAGCTCCTTCTCAAGCTCCAATTGATCCTTCGGCTGATAATGTAACAAATGCGGAGTTTAGGTAGGCTCTCCAAGTGTTGGCTCAAGTCATGACGGCCTAAGCTAATAGAGAGGTTGTAACCTCTGTGAACCCAAATATGGGTAAGGCGGAGGCAAGATTGAGAGACTTTACAAGGATGAACCCTCCAAAAATTTATAGCTCCAAAGTTGAGGAAGATCCTCAAGAGTTTATTGAGGAGGTCTATAAGATACTTTATATTATGGGAGTGACTTTGGTAGAGAAGGCAGAATTGACCGCTTATCAATTCAAAGGGGTTGCTTGGTTCAATCAATTGACGGATGCAAGGACAGAAAAAATGGGTCATATAGAGTGGGAAAGGATCAAAAGTGCTTTTGTTGGTAGAATCTTTCCTTTTGAGATGATAGAGGTCAAGGTGCTTGAGTTCATTAACCTTCGACAAAGAAATATGAGTGTTAGGGAATATTCTTTGAGGTCTAATCAACTATCTAAATATGCTCCTTCTATTGTGGTGGATCATAGGACCAAGAGGAGTAAGTTTGTGTCGGGTGTGTCCGACTTGGTAGTCAAAGAATGTCGCACTGCTATGCTTGTTCATGATATGGAAATTTCTCGCCTTATGGTGCAGGCCCAACAAATTTAGGAAGAAAAGCTCAAGGAATGATCTAGGGAAGCAAAAAGGGAAAGAATAGATGATGGTAACTTTTCATATTCTAAGGTCCGGTGGGTGGGGTCATTCAAGGTTTTGGCAAAAGTTCTCCGAGCAAGGTTCATCTAGTGCTCCTCCAAGGTCTAACGATGAAACGGTGTCTAACCCTTAACCTCAAGGAGATGGTAGTAAGTCCTTGATTCCTACTTGTGCTAAGTGTTGGAGAAATCATGAGGGTAAGTGTCTAGAAGGCTCCAATGCTTTCTTTAGGTGTGGTTAGACAGATCAAAAGATAAAGAATTGTCCTTCGATTGCTAAGAATTAGGGAGATACTCATGGTAGGGCTCAACCCAACCCGATCTAGATATCACAAGTTGAGGGTGAAAGATGAAGACATTCTGAAGACGGCTTTCTGAACTCGGTATGGTCACTGTGAGTTTCTAGTTATTTCATTTAGATTGACTAACTCTCCGGCGGTGTTTAAGGACTTGATGAATAAAGTGTTTAGATAATATCTTGACATGTTTGTGATTGTGTTTATCAAATATATTTTGATCTACTCAAGAAGTGAGAATAAGCATATTGATCACTTGAGGATCGTATTGCAAATCCTTAAGTACCAACAACGGTTTACAATGTTTAGCAAATGTAAATTTTGGCTAAGGTCTATAGCTTCCTTGGTCATTTTATGTCAAACAAGGGTATTCAGGTAGATCCTAAGAAGATGGATGCAGTCAATAGTTGGCCTAGAAAACTAACTCCTTCAGATATTAGAAGCTTTTTGGGTTTGGTCGGTTATTGTAGAAGGTTTGTTGAAGGCTTTTCTTTAATTTCCTCTGCTTTGACGTCCTTGACTCAAAAGAAGGCTAAGTTCATATGGTCGGAAGCGTGTGATAGCATCCAAGGAAGCACTACTCCATTGAAGGACAAGGATGAAGCTTTATAAACTCCAAGGAGGCCCATAACAAGATCTCAAACCAAGGAGTTCAATGATAAGCTCAATGGGCTTCAATCGCTGATCCAAAGGTGTCTTATTGGGGAAGAAGAGCTCACGCCCAAGGGAGAGGAATTGTCCAAATGCTACAATTATTTGGTGGACCAAATTCAAGCATAAGATAAGGAATTTTAAGGCCCAATTTCATGCAAATAAGGTCAAGAAGAGTCCAAGAATCAGCCACAACAAGAGTTGCTTTCTGCCCAAGTTTTGAGAGAAGACTAGTCAAACTTTCCAAGATTGTCAAGATTCTTTTCCTAGCTGGGATTTACCTTATTTATTTATTTATAGGTTATTAATATTTTCCTTATTTTATTTATGGTCTCCTCAGTACCATTTAATGCTTTCCTAGAAGTACTAAATTTGTTCCTAGTTAGGTTACTTTATTTCCTTTCTAGCGTAGGATTCCTTGTAATTGTCTTTTTAGGGTCATGGACATTTTCCCCCCCTTCTCCTATATATAGGGGTCCTTTTTATTCATTAAAGACAATTTAGATTGATATTAATAATATTTGAGAGAGTTCTTCGAACCTTTGTAATTTGTTCTTTGAGAATTTATCTTTAAACTTTTACTAGTTTCATAGTTTAAGGTATAAAGTAACTTCTTCGTGTGATATATTTGGTTTCTTTTTGGTATTCTTTAGAAGGTGATTAGTTTCTACATACTAATTATTGTCTTTAGTTACTCATAAAGCGGTCAAGATCCAAATCTATTGTTTTGATTCGTTTTCTCAAGTAAAGGCGTTAGATTTCTTCCATAAATCTATACGTTGTTACTTGAATCTTTTCAAGACCTTAGAACATCTAATCCTTGGAAATTTGTGGATCTCTCCTTCAAATTTCCCATATCTTTAGTTAGTTTTTTTGTTTCTTTTCTTTGTGCTTCCGCATTCTAATATTCAATTCTCTATTTGTGATCTCCTTAACCTTGCTGTTATCAAGTGGTATGAGAGCGATTTTATCAAGATTCCATTTGTGATAAATCCTGGGATTTCTTCTTATATTAAAGCAGGAAAAAAAAAACTGTAGCGTGAAAAAAAATACTGTAGCGTGAATTTTTTTTTTACTGTAGTGTGAACAAAAAAAAAAGTTATAACTTGCTCTCTAAGTAACCTGATTACTTGTCCTCCAAGAAATTTGATTACTTGGTACCCAAGAAAGCTTATTACTTGCTATTCAAGAAATCTTATTACTTTTTCTCCAAGTTTTGCATTAATTTGTTTCCAAGCAAGAAGGTAGCAAGAAGAGGGGATTCTAGATCTTTAAGAATAAGAGGAATTTTTTTTCTTGTTCTTATAATTCTAAAATAAGTTCCTTTTTAATTCTAAAATAAGTTCCTTTTTATTCGTGTTTTGTTTCAACTAAATCCTACTTGTTCTAGGACTAGTTCTTTACTTTCTTTTTGTACCCCAAGATTCCATACTTTATTACTACGAACTTGATACACATTTTGGTTTAATTATAAATCTACAAAGTATTCTCATTCAAAGGTTATTTTGAGTGGAAAAAGGCAAGTGTGGGTGAGTTTAAAAGAGGGTAAAAGCCATATTAAAACTGTGATACTTGATCATTTTTTTTAGATGTCTAATTCAGGAAGTGATGAGGAAAGGGCTCGTTTAGAAGCCGAGGTCAAAGGAAGTAACGACTTCACCCTTCAAGCTATGCACCAACAATTTGAGAGACGGACCCTTCAATTTCAAGAGATGAGGGATATGATTATCGAGCAGAATGACACCATATCTGCAATTAGGAGGGAGAATGATGTTGTACCCCCAAATAATGTTAGACCCCAAGTTAGAAGGAATGTACCCCATATCTTGATAACAGCAGCGTTAAGGAGATCACGAAATAGAGAATTGAATATTAGAATGCGAAAGCACAAAGAAAAGAACCAAAAAAAACTAAATAAAGATATGAGAAATTCGAAGAAAAGATCCACGAATTTCCAAGGATTAGATGTTCTAAGGTCTTGAAAAGATCCAAGTAACAACGTATAGATTTATGGAAGAAATCTAACGCCTTTACTTGATAAAACGAATCAAAACAATAGATTCGGATCTTGACCGCTTTATGAGTAACTAAAGATAATAATTACTATGTAGAACTAATCACCTTCTAAAGAATACCAAAAAAGAAACCAAAGATATCACAAGAAGAAGTTACTTTATACCTTAAACTATGAAACTAGTAAAGGTTTAAAGATAAATTCTCAAAGAACAAGTCACAAAGGTTCAAAGAACTCTCTCAAATATTATTAATATCAATCTAAATTGTCTTTAATGAATAAAAAGGACCCCTATATATAGGAGAGGGGGTGAAAACGTCCAAGACCCTAAAAGACAATTACAAGGACTCCTACTCTAGAAAGGAAATAAAGTAACCTAACTAAAAACAAATTTAGTACTTCTAGGAAAGCTATGGTACTTAGGAGACCATAAATAGAATAAGGAAAATATTAATAACCTATAAATAAATAAAGAAATAAGGTAAATCCCAACTAGGAAAAGAATCTTGACAATCTTGGAAAGTTTGACTAGTCTTCTCTCAAAACTTGGGCAGAAAGCAACTCTTGTTGTGGCTGATTCTTGGACTGTTCTTGACCTTATTTGCACGATATTGGGCCTTAAAATTCCTCATCTTGGGCATGAATTTGGGCCACCAAATAATTGTAGCATTTGGACAATTTCTCTTCCTTGGGCTTGAGCTCTTCTTCCCCAATAAGACACTTTTGGATCAGCGATTGAAGCCCATTGAGCTTATCATTGAACTTCTTGGTTTGAGATCTTGTTATGGGCCTCCTTGGAGTTTCTAAAGCTTCATCCTTGTCCTTCAATGGAGTTGCGCTTCCTTGGATGCTATCATTCCCCTCTTCTTGAAGTGAATTCGTCCTCGAATTCAAATCTGCATCAAAATGGGAAAAATCAGAAACATTAAAAGTAGCACTAACTTGGAACTCACCAGGAAGATCAAGTTTATAAGCATTGTCTCCAATCCTTTCAAGGACTTTGTATGGCCCACTTCCTCTAGGATCTAGTTTGGTCTTTCTTTTGGAAGGAAATCTTTCCTTTCTCATATGCACCCAAACCAAGTTACCAAGTTTAAAAACAACATATTTTCTGCCCTTATTCCTTCGTAATGCAACTTCCTTATTATTCTTTTCAATTGCAAGCCTTGTTTGTTCATGAATTTTCTTCGTCATATCAGCCTTCTTCTTACCATCAAGATTAGCAAAATCATTAGTAGGCAAAGGCAATAAATCAAGGGGGGTAAGGGGGTTGAATCCATATACAACTTCAACTCCCTTAGAACCGACCACAAAACCTAAGAAAACCACACGATCCACACGTAAAAGTACACTTTTTGAGATTAGCAAATAAATGCTGATTTCTAAGAACTTCAAAAACTTGTTTTAAGTCCTCTAGGTGTTCATCCAGATTTTGAGAAAAGATCAAGATGTCATCAAAATACACCACAATAAATGTTCCATGGAAATCTTTATAAACATGATTCATTAGTCTCATAAAAGTGCTTGGTGCATTAGTCAAGACAAAGGGCATAACTAACCACTCATAAAGTCCATATTTTGTCTTAAAAGCAGTTTTCCATTCATCTCCAGGATTCATACGAATCTGATGGTAACCACTCTTTAGATCAATTTTAGAAAAGATTTTGGAACCATACAGTTGGTCCAACATGTCATTAAGACGAAGGATAGATGGCGATACTTTATCGTTATCTTGTTGATAGCTCGACAATCTACACACATCCTCCATGTTCCATCCTTTTTGGGGACCAATAGGACTGGAACAGAGCATGGGCTCATACTCTCTCGAACAAATCCCTTTCCAAGCAATTCTTCAACTTGCCTTTGTAATTCTTTGGTCTCTTCACGATTGCTCCTATAGGCAGGCCTATTAGGAAGTTGAGACCCGTGCACAAATTCTATTTGGTGCTCAATCCCTCTCAAAGGTGGCAATCCCTTTAGAGTGTCATCGGAAAACATCTTCAAAATTCTCGCAAAACAGAAGAAACACTATTTGGCAAAGAAGGAGTTAGTTGTTCAAAATTAATCAATACTTCTTTGTAAGTAAGTAGTATTATGGGCAGCCCCTCTCTCCTAGCATTCAAACACTCTTTGGCTTTTATATAAGGACTCTCATTTTTCTTTTCCTTAGCCTCTTTTCTCTCACCAAAACATTTTATTTTTTTACTCACGCCCTCTTTTACCTCTTTACTTAGATCGCTGCCCTCTCTCTCTTTCTCTCGGCCGTCTCTCTTTTTGTCTATCTCTTGGCCTTTTTCTTTTCCCTCAAGCTCACTTTTTACACTCTCATATTCTCCATTCTCTCTAAGTAGGATGTTTCTTGTACTTGGACATTCATGCATCATATGCCCTCTTCCATGACATTTGTGACATTGAATAGAACTTGAAGGTTTAGAAGATTTAGGATTAACGATTTTACCTCCCTCCTCAACTCTACCTTTACCTCTATCATCTTGAGGTTTGGAAGGAGCTTTCCCCTCTTGAGTTGACCATGGCTTCTTAGAGATAGTGTTTGGTAGACTTCTCCATGAGTTATTTTGCCACTTTTTCTCAATTTTTTTCCAACTTTTACAGACAAATCAACTAACTCATCTAAAGTTACATATTGTTGTATCTCTACTACATTAGCTATTTCTGTATTTAAACCATTTAAAAATCTAGCTATTGTAGCCTCTTCTTCCTCCATGCAGTTAGCTTGGATAATAGCCATATCCATGCTTTTGAAGTATTCATCCACCGACATGGAACCTTGCTTCAAGTGTTGAAGGCGAGACTGTAGATCTCTTTGGAAGTATGATGGAATAAATCGCTTCCTCATTACCCTCTTCATCTCTTCCCACGTAGCAATAGGTGGTAGCTCCTCTTGCAATCTGTCCCTAGCAAGCTTTTTCCACCAAGAAGCAAAGATAATCGATAAAACACAACAACAGCAAGTTTAACTTTCTTACCCTCAGAGTAGTTATGGCAATCAAAGATGGCTTCAACTCGTCTCTCCCAATCAAGGTACAAGTCTGGATCCCTTCTCCCCTTGAAAGATGGCATCTTCATCTTTATACTATTTATATTATCATCTTCTATTCTACCTCTTTGTCCCCTCCTTTCTCTTCTTCCTAGATTAAATTCAACATCAAAATCATCATTATCATATTCAGGATTTACAAAAGAGATATGGGGTACATTCCTTCTAACTTGGGGTCTAACATTATTTCGGGGTACAACATCATTGTCCCTCCTAATTGCAGCTATGGTGTCATTCTGCTCGACAATCATATCCCTCATCTCTTGAAATTGAAGGGTCCATCTCTCAAATTGCTGGTGCATAGCTTGAAGGGTGAAGTCGTTCCTTCCTTTGACCTCAGCTTCTAAATGAGCCCTTTCCTCATCACCACCTAAATTAGACATCTAAAAAAAAAGATCAAGTATCACACTTTTAATATGGCTTTTACCCTCTTTTAAACTCACCCACACTTGCCTTTTTCCACTCAAAATAACCTTTGAACGAGAATACTTTGTAGATTTATAATTAAACCAAAACGTGTATCAAGTTCGTAGTAATAAAGTATGGAATCTTGGGGTACAAAAGGAAAGTAAAGAACTAGTCCTAGAACAAGTAGGATTTAAGTTGAAACAAAACACGAATAAAAAGGAACTTATTTTAGAATTATAAGAACAAGAAAAAAATTTCCCTTATTCTTCAAGATCTAAAATCCCCTCTTCTTGCTATCTTCTTGCTTGGAAACAAATTAATGCAAAACTTAGAGAGCAAGTAATAAACTTTCTTAAATAGCAAGTAATAAGCTTTCTTGGGTACCAAGTAATCAAATTTCTTGGAGGACAAGTAATCAGATTTCTTAGAGAGCAAGTTATAACTTTTTTTTTCACGCTACTATTCACGCTCCTGTAATTTATTTATTTTCACGCTACAGTATTTTTTTGCGCTACTGTTCACAATTTTTTTTTTCTTTTTTTTTACTCTACTATAAGAAGAAATCCCAAGATTTATCAAGAACGGAATCTTGATAGAACCGGTCTGATACCCCTTGATAACAGCAGGGTTAAGGAGATCACAAAATAGAGAATTGAATATTAGAATGCGGAAGCACAAAGAAAAGAAACAAAAAAAACTAAATAAAGATATGGGAAATTCGAAGAAAAGATCCACGAATTTCCAAGGATTAGATGTTCTAGGGTCTTGAAAAGATCCAAGTAACAACGTATAGATTTATGGAAGAAATCTAACGCCTTTACTTGAGAAAACGAATCAAAAAATAGATTCGGATCTTGACCGCTTTATGAGTAACTAAAGACAATAATTAGTATGTAGAACTAATCACCTTCTAAAGAATACCAAAAATAAACCAAAGATATCACAAGAAGAAGTTACTTTATACCTTAAACTATGAAACTAGTAAAGGTTTAAAGATAAATTCTCAAAGAACAAGTCACAAAGGTTCAAAGAACTCTCTCAAATATTATTAATATCAATCTAAATTGTCTTTAATAAATAAAAAGGACCCCTATATATAGGAGAGGGGGTGAAAAACGTCCAAGACCCTAAAAGACAATTACAAGGACTCCTACTCTAGAAAGGAAATAAAGTAACCTAACTAAAAACAAATTTAGTACTTCTAGGAAAGCTATGGTACTTAGGAGACCATAAATAGAATAAGGAAAATATTAATAACCTATAAATAAATAAAGAAATAAGGTAAATCTCAACTAGGAAAAAAATCTTGATAATCTTGGAAAGTTTGACTAGTCTTCTCTCAAAACTTGGGCAGAAAGCAACTCTTGTTGTGGCTGATTCTTGGACTCTTCTTGAACTTATTTGCACCAAATTGGGCCTTAAAATTACTCATCTTGGGCTTGAATTTGGGCCACTAAATAATTGTAGCATTTGGACAATTTCTCTTCCTTGGGCTTGAGCTCTTCTTCCCCAATAAGACACTTTTGGATCAGTGATTGAAGCCCATTGAGCTTATCATTGAACTCCTTGGTTTGAGATCTTGTTATGGGCCTCGTTGGAGTTTCTAAAGCTTCATCCTTGTCCTTTAATGGAGTTGCACTTCCTTGGATGCTATCATATCCCTTTTGTGAATCCTGAATATGATAATGATGATTTTAATGTTGAATTTAATCTAGAAAGAAGAGATAGGAGGGGACAAAGAGGTAGAGTATAAGATGATAATATAAATAGTATAAAGATGAAGATGCCATCTTTCAAGGGGACAAGGGATCCAGACTTGTACCTTGATTGGGAGAGACGAGTTGAAGCCATCTTCGATTGCCATAACTATTCTGAGGGTAAGAAAGTTAAACTTGTTGTTGTTGAGTTTTCTGATTATGCTGCTTCTTGGTGGAAAAAGCTTGCTAGGGATAGATTGCAATAGGAGCTGCCACCTATTGCTACGTGGGCAGAGATGAAGAGGGTAATGAGGAAGCGATTTATTTCATCATACTTCCAAAGAGATCTACAGTCTCGCCTTCAACACTTGAAGCAAGGCTCCATGTCCGTGGATGAGTACTTCAAAAGCATGGATATGGCTATGATCCAAGCTAACTGCATGGAGGAAGAAGAGGCTACAATAGCTAGATTTTTAAATGGTTTAAATACAGAAATAGCTAATGCAGTAGAGATACAACAATATGTAACTTTAGATGAGTTAGTTGATTTGTCTATAAAAGTTGAAAAACAAATTGAGAAAAAGCGGCAAAATAACTCATGGAGAAGTCGACCAAACACTATCTCTAAGAAGCCATGGTCAACTCAAGAGGGGAAAGCTCCTTCCAAACCTCAAGATGATAGAGGTAAAGGTAAAGTTGAGAAGGGAGGTAAAACCTTTAATCCTAAATCTTCAAGTTCTATTCAATGTCACAAATGTCATGGAAGGGGGCATATGATGCATGAATGTCCAAGTAGAAGAAACATCCTACTTAGAGAGAACGAAGAATATGAGAGTGAAAAAAAGTGAGGGGCAAGAAGAAGAGGGAGAAGGTGTAAGTGAGGAAGATGATTTGGAACTACCTAATGATGGTATAATTGGGGCGGTTAGGAGAATTATGACTATCAATTTGGGTAGTGTTGATGAAGGGCAGAGAGAGAATTTGTTTCATACTAGGTGTGGGATAAAAGGAAAGACTTATTCTATGATTATTGATGGGGAAGTTGTGCAAATGTGGTGAGTTTATACTTGGTGGATAAACTAGGAATTGCATGCATGAAGCGCTCTACCCCATATAGGCTCCAATGGTTGAATGATTGTGGAGAAGTAAAAGTAAACAAACAATGCATGATTTCATTCAATGTTGGTATGTATGAAGATGAAATTCTTTGTGATGTAGTTCCAATGCAAGCATGCCATATTTTACTTGGCCGACCTTGGCAGTATGATAGGGATACTACTCATCATGGGGAAAGAATAGGTATAGTCTTCTGCATAATGGTAAGAAGTATACTCTTGCACCATTATCTCCTTCTCAAGTATTTGAACATAAAAAAAGATTGAGGGAAACAATGGGAAAACAAAAGGGAGAGGTAAAAAGTGAGCTTGAGGGAAAAGAAAAAGGCCAAGAGATAGAAAAAAAGAGAGATGGCCGAGAGAAAGAGAGAGAGGGCAGCGATCTCAGTAAAGAGGTAAAAGAGGGTGTGAGTAAAAAAATAAAATGTTTTGGTGAGAGAAAAGAGGCTAAGGAAAAGAAAAATGAGAGTCTTTATATAAAAGCCAAAGAGTGTTTGAATGCTAGGAGAGAGGGGCTGCCCATAATACTACTTACTTACAAAGAAGTATTGATTAATTTTGAACAACTAACTCCTTCTTTGCCAAATAGTGTTTCTTCTCTTTTGCAGAATTTTGAAGATGTTTTTCCCGATGACACTCCAAAGGGATTGCCACCTTTGAGAGGGATTGAGCACCAAATAGACTTTGTGCCTAGGTCTCAACTTCCTAATAAGCCTGCCTATAGGAGCAATCCTGAAGAGACCAAAGAATTACAAAGGCAAGTTGAAGAATTGCTTGAAAAGGGATTTGTTAGAGAGAGTATGAGCTCATGCTCTGTTCTAGTCCTATTGGTCCCCAAAAAGGATGGAGCATGGAGGATGTGTGTCGATTGTCGAGCCATCGATAAGATAACGGTAAAGTATTGCCATCCTATCCCTCGTCTTGATGACATGTTGGACCAACTATATGGTTCCAAAATCTTTTCTAAAATTGATCTAAAGAGTGGTTACCATCAGATTTGTATGAATCCTGGAGTTGAATGGAAAACTGCTTTTAAGACCAAATATGGACTTTATGAGTGGTTAGTTATGCCCTTTGACTTGACTAATGCACCAAACACTTTTATGAGACTAATGAATCATGTCTTTAAAGATTTCCATGTAACATTTATTGTGGTGTATTTTGATGACATCTTGATCTTTTCTCAAAATCTGGATGAACACCTAGAGAACTTAAAACAAGTTTTTGAAGTTCTTAGAAATCAGTGCTTATTTGCTAATCTCAAAAAGTGTATTTTCTGTGTGGATCATGTGGTTTTCTTAGGTTTTGTGGTCAGTTCTAAGGGAGTTGAAGTTGTATATGGATTCAACCCCGTTACCCCCATTGATTTATTGCCTTTGCCTGCTAATGATTTTGCTAATCTTGCTGGTAAGAAGAAGACTGATATGATGAAGAAAATTCATGAACAAAGAAAGCTTGCAATTGAAAAGAAGAATAAGGAAGTTGCATTGCGAAGAAATAAGGGGAGAAAATATGTTGTTTTTAAACCTAGTGACTTGGTTTGGGTGCATATGAGAAAGGAAAGATTTCCTTCCAAAAGAAAGACCAAACTAGATCCTAGAGGAAGTGGGCCATACAAAATCCGTGAAAGGATTGGAGACGATGCTTATAAACTTGATCTTCCTGGTGAGTTCTAAGTTAGTGCTACTTTTAATGTTTCTGATCTTTTCCATTTTGATGCAGATTTGAATTCGAGGACGAATTCGCTTCAAGAAGAGGGGAATGATAGCATCCAAGGAAGCTCTACTCCGTTGAAGGATAAGGATGAAGCTTTAGAAACACCAAGCAGTTCAATGATAAGCTCAATGGGCTTCAATCGCTGATCCAAATGTGTTATATTGGGGAAGAAGAGCTCAAGCCCAAGGAAGAGAAATTGTCCAAATGCTACAATTATTTGGTGGCCCAAATTCAAGCCCAAGATGAGGAATTTTAAGGCCCAATTTCGTGCAAATAAGGTCAAGAAGATTCCAAGAATCAACCACAACAAGAGTTGCTTTCTGCCCAAGTTTTGAGAGAAAACTAGTCAAACTTTCCAAGATTGTCAAGATTCTTTTCCTAGTTGGAATTTACCTTATTTATTTATTTATATATAGGTTATTAATATTTTCCTTAGTCTATTTATGGTCTCCTAAGTACCATTTAATGCTTTCCTAGAAGTACTAAATTTGTTCCTAGTTAGGTTACTTTATTTCCTTTCTAGAGTAGGAGTCCTTGTAATTGTCTTTTTAGGGTCATGGACGTTTTTCCCCCCTTCTCCTATATATAGGGGTCCTTTTTATTCATTAAAGACAATTTAGATTGATATTAATAATATTTGAGAGAGTTCTTTGAACCTTTGTGACTTGTTCTTTGAGAATTTATCTTTAAACCTTTACTAGTTTTATAGTTTAAGGTATAAAGTAACTTCTTCTTGTGATATCTTTGGTTTCTTTTTTGGTAATATGTTTCTACATACTAATTATAGTCTTTAGTTACTCATAAAGCGGTCAAGATCCGAATCTATTGTTTTGATTCGTTTTTCTCAAGTAAAGGCGTTAGATTTCTTCCATAAATCTATACGTTGTTACTTGGATCTTTTCAAGACCTTAGAACATCTAATCCTTGGAAATTCGTGGATCTTTTCTTCGAATTTCCCATATCTTTAGTTAGTTTTTTTGTTTCTTTTCTTTGTGCTTCCGCATTCTAATATTCAATTCTTTATTTGTGATCTCCTTAACCTTGCTGTTATCAGAAGGGACTTCCAATTCTTGGTGTTTTCAGGTAAGCTATATTTTTTGCATATGAATAGAGATTGTTCTTTTGTGGTTAGTACTGATCACCATGATGCTCAATATACACTATTAGTCGGATAATTCGCAACTATATTCAGGAAGTAGCTATTATGTGCTAACAAAGTCAAATATGCTTTTAAAAGGTAACAATAATATGCCCTTTAAGATAGAAGGGGAAATCAACAACATAATCAGTTGGTATTTTATCTCAATCTTGAATCCATGTTCTTCTTTCATTGTTCTCTTTTTCCATTTTTGTAGATGCAACAATAGCAATGTTTTTAGATACAAATAAACTAACTTGACACGAGTTTTGGTACTACTGTTTTCATTAACAAGATTTGTGACTACATCAACTTCCCATTGAATGATACCATTGGCTTCTCGATAGTTCTAAGCATCTTTGTGCCTGTTCAGCTTATTAGAGATGAGGCAAAGCTCTAGCATCACAATCAGTTGTTGGTGCTCCGACTATACATAAAATTGAAAATCTAAAGAAGTCGTCTGATAGATGCAAGAGTTAAGAACTACACAATATGTTATTTATATTTCACATTTCCACTTCTTCTGTTATTTATATTTCATATTCACACTAGTATTATTTAGATAAAATTATTCGTGGAACCTTCTTTACACTTGGTTACACTTTGTGGTTTATTATCTTTAGGGAGTACTTAGGACCATCCCTTAGCTACTATATCAACAACTTTAAGACCATGAAAGTAGTCCAAGCCTCAGCACACTTGCCACAAATATTGCGTTGTTATAGTGGTCTCGCTAATTTCTTTCTTTCTTTTGGAGACAGATACAACTCTCCAGAAGATAATGTTAAGTAGTTGTAAGCATACAATGTAGTCATTCTGAACTCGCTCACTTTAGTTTGGATGAATAATATGACTGATTTGTTGAATATTGTTTTTTTTTGGATACACACTTTGTATAACTAAGAAATATTGTAAGATACTAACTTTGGAGATATTGACTTCATCAACTGCACATTCACTATCTTCTACCATCTTTGTAAGTGTAACTCTTTAGGATATTTTGATTATCGTCGTGTGGCTTCTTTGATTTGTATGTCTTTTTATTAGGTAGTTTTTTTGTTTTTGCTTCTAAAAACTACATGTTGAGCATTCATTTAGGTAGTTTTCAGCTGTGATGTGTGTTGCAAAGTTAAAAGTTGTAGTCTTTGCTTACCATCTCCGACTAAGAACTATACGAAAACAGGAGTTTGATAGCATGACAGGCTCCTAGTTTTTTTCTGGTGGCTTTACAGGTAATCTGCAATTAGCTATGTGATGCCTTGTTTTGCTGACCCTTTTCCTCTAGTTTTCACCATTTTTAAATTCTAATGTTTGTAAGTTGATGAATTATTGTTAAGTAGGAACATCAAGTATGGTGACAACTCTCTAGAAAGAAACAGAATGATTTACTATTGTAGCTGCCTGCTTGAGTCCTTTAATTTCCTCTCCACCTTGATCTCACACAACTTGTATTATTTGTGCTATAACTTTGGATTGGATATAAAGGGTTGTTATTCTATAAATAGTACTGACACCATGATGCTCAATATACCATTAGTCAGGTAATCTGCACGTAGTTATGTGACGTCTAGTTCTGCTGTTATTTTCCTGATGCTCAAAGAGGAATGGTGATAGCTGAGGCTGAAGGCCATCATAATGTAGGTATCCTATGTTCAAAATTCTCCAAAACTTGATGAATGGTGCACTGGAAAATTGCAGTCAGACTGTCGAGACATGAAATCGATCTCCAACAGTCTAAGCCATTACATTTGCGGAAAGAAATAGAGTTTTGACATGAAAACTATTTTCTCTATCGTACTAAGCCTAAAGTTAGAGCAGAAACTAACTAACATCACTTGTTGATCATCTTGTTCAGGAATTCAGTTTGCTCGGGAAATGAACCACAACTTTTTGGGCTGTGCAGAAAATGCCTTGGGGATACGTGAATGGTTAGAATCTAAAGGTGTAACAGCCCGTATTAGGCATATGCTAGTGCTATTCATATGATACTTGACATAGTCTTATAGTATGGGTGAGGGACTGTGCTTCTTATATGATTAGTGTTGGTTTAAACTAGCTCGGAAGGTGATGTAACGCCTTGCACGTTTCAGCATGTGTACTATAAGTTAACTCCTATGGAAGTATTTACACTAGAAGTAGTAAGGTGGTAATTGAGCTTAAAGTTGAAAGTTAAGTGCTAAGTTGAAGAAAAAGGGATTAATATTTATAAAATGGAATAAAATAAGTGAGCCGCTTGTTTGACTTAGTTAAGCTAGTAGGTGCATCACCTACTTTGACTTATTCACTTGTCCAAAGGACCAAGTAGGTGCATCACCACCTAAGACTCTTTTTTTGTTGTTTTTTTTACCATGTAATTGGGCCAAGTGCACTACCACATACTTGCATTAATCTGGCCCAAAGAATGAGGGAAAATGGACAATCAAGGCCCAATAGTCTTAAGTCCAAACATGCCCAACTTAAAAGGCCAAGTAGGTGGGTCACCTACTTGACAATATATGGCCTAAAATTGGTCAAGAAAGTCATCCATTACACATCCCTTTTAAAGGGATAAAGATCAAATCTTTTGCTCTATTTTGCACTTGCAAAATTTTCAGATTTCTTAAATTTCTCTAAGGTCTCTCTTGGGTTCAATCAGCAACCCTAAAACACCCTGGGTTCTTGAGTATTATCTCCCTTTTCAAGTAAAATTTTGAAGGAGAGTTTCAGTTCTTGAAGTACAAGTTTAGAGGATAAATTTTCATAAACTAAGGTAAGGCTATTGCCATATGTTAATCTTTTTTTAAAAGTTTAGATTTGTAAGAATATGGTCTGCTAATTTAGTAATCCTTCATTATTCTCAAGATAATTTGGAAAAGACAACCTAAACCTTGAAGTTAGCAAGTGAGGTTGCTGTCCAACAAGGTGAGTTACTGAAATTTTCATCCCTCTTTTGTGCTTGAATTGGTTAAGGGATTTGGTATGTGTTAATGAGCTGAGAATTGTTCCTTTTACATGGTGTGAGATGGGAGAATGTTCAGGTTGATTGTGCATGTTGGGATAGCCATGGAGGGGAGTCCCCTTTAACTCAATTGTTAGCTCATTTGAGCATTTTAAATGTAATGTTAGTTGGATGCTCAAGGGGCAGTGGTCGGAAACCGTGAGTTCATATACTTATGGAGGCATGTGCAGAAGTCATGAGAACTTGTTAAAGGATAAAACGGTAAAGGGTGCGAAAGAACGCACCATCTAATTGGGCGTTGCATGAGCTTGCTGCCTGCAACCCCTTTGTATACTGTTTTGCATATGTTACAAATGCCCAAGGAGTTTCAGGGGACCTTATTAGAAGATCGTATTGTATATGACGTTATTAAAGGAGAAGGGGTGGAATGCATACCATCGGTTTAATCAGTATGGCTTTGCTACCTGATTAGGTTAATTCGTTGTACTATCCGAGTGGTACAACAAGGTATGTAAGGCTATTCGATTCTATATTCTTTGGCATGAACTCTGCTTGTGTCACTACCAACAAGTGAGCTTCCTAAGTGCTCTTTCAAGTAAAAGACAAATAGTGGCAGCGTACAATCCCAACTGATAGCATCCAAGGAAGCGCAACTCCATTGAAGGACAAGGATGAAGCTTTAGAAACTCCAAGGAGGCCCATAACAAGATCTCAAACCAAGGAGTTCAATGATAAGCTCAATGGGCTTCACCGCTGATCCAAAGGTGTCTTATTGGGGAAGAAGAGCTCAAGCCCAAGGAAGAGGAATTGTCCAAATGCTACAATTATTTGGTGGCCCAAATTCAAGCCCAAGATGAGTAATTTTAAGGCCCAATTTCGTGCAAATAAGGTCAAGAAGAGTCCAAGAATCAGCCACAACAAGAGTTTCTTTCTGCCCAAGTTTTGAGAGAAGACTAGTCAAACTTTTCAAGATTGTCAAGATTCTTTTCCTAGTTGGGATTTACCTTATTTCTTTATTTATTTATAGGTTATTAATATTTTCATTATTCTATTTATGGTCTCCTAAGTACCATAGCTTTCCTAGAAGTATTAAATTTGTTTTTAGTTAGATTACTTTATTTCCTTTCTAGAGTAGGAGTCTTTGTAATTGTTTTTTAGGGTCTTGGACGTTTTTCACCCATTCTCCTATATATAGGGGTCCTTTTTATTCATTAAAGACAATTTAGATTGATATTAATAATATTTGAGAGAGTTCTTTGAACCTTTGTGACTTGTTCTTTGAGAATTTATCTTTAAACCTTCACTAGTTTCATAGTTTAAGGTATAAAGTAACTTCTTTCTTGTGATATCTTTGATTTCTTTTTGGTATTCTTTAGAAGGTGATTAGTTTCTACATACTAATTATTGTCTTTAGTTACTCATAAAGCGGTCAAGATCCGAATCTATCGTTTTGATTCGTTTTCTCAAGTAAAGGCATTAGATTTCTTCCATAAATCTATACGTTGTTACTTGGATCTTTTCAAGGCCTTAGAACATCTAATCCTTGGAAATTTGTGGATCTTTCCTTCGAATTTCCCATATCTTTAGTTAGTTTATTTTGTTTCTTTTCTTTGTGCTTCCGCATTCTAATATTCAATTCTCTATTTGTGATCTCCCTTAACCTAGCTGTTATCATGTTTGAGCCTAAGAATTTAGAATAAATTCTAAGGATTGGATCTACGGTCCATAAAAACTTCTACGAGTGATAGATTGGACCCGTAGAATAAAATTTTGAGCCTTTAAATTTAAAATAAGTTCCATTGATGGAATCTATAGCCCGTAGATCAAACCACTAACCGTAGATGGCCCCATTGATGATAAAGAGGGGAAGGTCAGTCTTTTTCCATCCTTTCTAAGCCTAAACGACAAAATTTTAACACATAATTAAGGTTCTAAATAGTATTAATCGACCCTAATACTCTCATTAATGCTCTCAGTTCTTAGAGCAAGGATCCAAGAAGAAAGCTAGGGTTTTTAAGCGTTCTTTTAATTCCGTCAAGAACTTTGTTATTCCAGGTATGTAAGGCTACTCATAGTGAATGATTGAATTTGTTCTCATGCCCTACATCTACTTTCTATCACTTATGAATAATCTAGGGTTACATCCTTAGTTTTGATAACTCTTGAGTTGACTTTCATTGTTGAGTTCTGAATTCAATTTTGAGTTGCTATATCTTGCATTGAGATTCTTCAGTTGATCATTCATGTATATTTTTAAGCATGAACCCTATTGTTGAGTTACTATTGAGTTATTACCTAGTTAGTATTGAAAATCCTTTCAAGTAAACATTTTTTTCTTAACCTAAACTAATTTTTCAGAGAAAGAAAAGATGAGTTTTGAGAAAGAGACTTAAACATGATTTGAGTAAAAGTATAAAAGAACTAAGTAATCCCACATGTATCACTTTTTACATTGAGAAAAGAGAAATCTTTATTTTTACGTGAGTTTATGAGTTCAGAGATATTTGAGGGAAGTTACCTTGTTAAACATGATATTTTTGAGCAATTACCCCAGGTAAAAAAAAGTATGTTTTATACATTTGAGCATGCGTATATATTTATTGAGATAGTATTGAGCACTGATATAAGGATGAGCTCAGACAACTCATATTTCTCAGAAACCTTGTTGCCAACATGAATAAAGGATCATACTTTTTAGACGACTTCTTAATGCTTTTCGAGTAGAGCTTTAGTGGATCCACTTAGTATAGATGTTCTATATCCTAGAAAAGTATAAGACCGTTCTGGCAGCGTGGGCGAGATGCTGTATCATCACGTTCCTAACAGTTATGGTTGTCGGTTAGAGAATCTCCCAATTAGAGTTAAAAGTGTATTTTCATCATATCACTTAATATGTTGAGTTCAGATATGAGTACATATCTTTAAAGTTTAAGCAATTTCACTCCTTTATTTCTTCACATCAGTTGAGTATTTAAATATAACTATTGCAGTCCATTCTTTCATTTACTCCACATCGACTATAGTAAATATTCATACATTCAATGTAATTATTTCATTCGACTTGCATCTTTTTATGATGTAGATACATGTGTTCAAGATCATCAACAAGCGCTTCGTTGAGATCACTTTGCACTTCCCATTTTAGAGTTTTTGTGAGTCATCCTTCAATTCTAGAGGGACACATTTTTCATTTCAGTATTTACTTTGGGGCATCAGGTCTTGTACTGACGTCCATGTTGAACTTAGAGGCTTTATGATAGATAGAGTTGAGTTGTTTTCATAAATTCATTCTTTAAAGTGTTTTACGAATATTATATTTTGCTTAAATGAGGATTTGAGACAATTGAGGTATATTTTCTCTTTAAATCTTTTAATTTTCTTGAGTCAAATCTTTCACTAAGTAGTTGATTGTGCAGGGTTAAGGAGATCACAAAATAGAGAATTGAATATTAGAATGTGAAAGCACAAAGAAAAGAAACAAAAAAACTAAATAAAGATATGGGAAATTCAAAGAAAAGATCCACGAATTTCCAAGGATTAGATGTTCTAAGGTCTTGAAAAGATCCAAGTAACAATGTATAGATTTATGGAAGAAATCTAACGCCTTTACTTGAGAAAACGAATAAAAACAATAGATTCGGATCTTGACCGCTTTATGAGTAACTAAAGACAATAATTAGTATGTAGAAACTAATCGCCTTCTAAAGAATACCAAAAAGAAACCAAAGATATCACAAGAAGAAGATACTTTATACCTTAAACTATGAAACTAGTAAAGGTTTAAAGATAAATTCTCAAAGAACAAGTCACAAAGGTTCAAAGAACTCTCTCAAATATTATTAATATCAATCTAAATTGTCTTTAATGAATAAAAAGGACCCCTATATATAGGAGAAGGGGTGAAAAACGTCCAAGACCCTAAAAACAATTACAAGGACTCCTACTCTAGAAAGGAAATAAAGTAATCTAACTAAAAACAAATTTAGTACTTCTAGGAAAGCTATGGTACTTAGGAGACCATAAATAGAATAAGGAAAATATTAATAACCTATAAATAAATAAATAAATAAATAAGGTAAATCCCAACTAGGAAAAGAATCTTGACAATCTTGGAAAGTTTGACTAGTCTTCTCTTAAAACTTGGGCAGAAAGCAACTCTTGTTGTGGCTGATTCTTGGACTCTTCTTGACCTTATTTGCACGAAATTGGGCCTTAAAATTACTCATCTTGGGCGTGAATTTGGGCCACCAAATAATTGTAGCATTTGGACAATTCCTCTTCCTTGGGCTTGAGCTCTTCTTCCCGAATAAGACACCTTTGGATCGGCGATTGAAGCCCATTGAGCTTATCATTGAACTCCTTGGTTTGAGATCTTGTTATGGGCCTCCTTGGAGTTTCTAAAGCTTCATCCTTGTCCTTCAATGGAGTTGCGCTTCCTTGGATGCTATCATTCCCCTCTTCTTGAAGAGAATTCGTCATCGAATTCAAATTTCCATCAAAATGGGAAAAATCAGAAACATTAAAAGTAGCACTAACTTGGAACTCACCAGGAAGATCAAGTTTATAAGCATTGTCTCCAATCCTTTCAAGGACTTTGTATGGCTCACTTCCTCTAGGATCTAGTTTGGTCTTTCTTTTGGAAGGAAATCTTTCCTTTCTCATATGCACCCAAACCAAGTCACCAGGTATAAAAACAACATATTTTCTACCCTTATTCCTTCGTAATGCAACTTCTTTATTCTTTTTTTCAATTGCAAGCCTTGTTTGTTCATGAATTTTCTTCGTCATATCAGCCTTCTTCTTACCATCAAGATTAGCAAAATCATTAGTAGGCAAAGGCAATAAATCAAGGGGGGTAAGGGGGTTGAATCCATATACAACTTCAACTCCCTTAGAACTGACCACAAAACCTAAGAAAACCACACAATCCACACAAAAAGTACACTTTTTGAGATTAGCAAATAAACGCTGATTTCTAAGAACTTCAAAAACTTGTTTTAAGTGCTCTAGGTGTTCATCCAGATTTTGAGAAAAGATCAAGATGTCATCAAAATACACCACAATAAATGTTCCATGGAAATCTTTAAAAACATGATTCATTAGTCTCATAAAAGTGCTTGGTGCATTAGTCAAGCCAAAGGGCATAACTAACCACTCATATAGTCCATATTTGGTCTTAAAAGCAGTTTTCCATTCATCTCCAGGATTCATACGAATCTGATGGTAACCACTCTTTAGATCAATTTTAGAAAAGATTTTAGAACCATATAGTTGGTCCAACATGTCATCAAGACGAGGGATAGGATGATGATACTTTACCGTTATCTTGTTGATAGCTCGACAATCTACACACATCCTCCATGTTCCATCCTTTTTGGGGACCAATAGGACTGGTACAGAGCATGGGATCATACTCTCTCGAACAAATCCCTTTTCAAGAAATTCTTCAACTTGCCTTTGTAATTCTTTGGTCTCTTCAGGATTGCTCCTATATGCAGGCCTATTAGGAAGTTGAGACCCAGGCACAAAGTCTATTTGGTGCTCAATCCCTCTCAAAGGTGGCAATCCCTTTGGAGTGTCATCAGGAAAAACATCTTCAAAATTCTGCAAAACAGAAGAAACACTATTTGGCAAAGAAGGAGTTAGTTGTTCAAAATTAATCAATATTTCTTTGTAAGTAAGTAGTATTATGGGCAGCCCCTCTCTCGTAGCATTCAAACATTCTTTGGCTTTTATATAAAGGCTTTCATTTTTCTTTTCCTTAGCCTCTTTCCTCTCACCAAAACATTTTATTTTTTTACTCACACCCTCTTTTACTTCTTTACTTAGATCACTGCCCTCTCTCTCTTTCTCTCGGCCATCGCTCTTTTTTTGTATCTCTTGGCCTTTTTCTTTTCCCTCAAGCTCACTTTTTACACTCTCATATTCTCCATTCTCTCTAAGTAAGATGTTTCTTGTTCTTGGACATTCATGCATCATATGTCCCCTTCCATGACATTTGTGACATTGAATAGAACTTGAAGGTTTAGAAGATTTAGGATTAAAGATTTTACCTCCCTCCTCAACCTTACCCTTACCTCTATCATCTTGAGGTTTGGAAGGAGCTTTCCCCTCTTGAGTTGACCATGGCTTCTTAGAGATAGTGTTTGGTCGACTTCTCCATGAGTTATTTTGCCGCTTTTTCTCAATTTGTTTTTCAACTTTTACAGACAAATCAACTAACTCATCTAAAGTTACATATTGTTGTATCTCTACTACATTAGCTATTTCTGTATTTAAACCATTTAAAAATCTAGCTATTGTAGCCTCTTCTTCCTCCATGCAGTTAGCTTGGATCATAGCCATATCCATGCTTTTGAAGTACTCATCCACCGACATAGAGCCTTGCTTCAAGTGTTGAAGGCGAGATTGTAAATCTCTTTGGAAGTATGATGGAATAAATCGCTTCCTCATTACCCTCTTCATCTCTGCGCACGTAACAATAGGTGGTAGCTCCTCTTGCAATCTGTCCCTAGCAAGCTTTTTCCACCAAGAAGCAGCATAATCAGAAAACTCAACAACAGCAAGTTTAACTTTCTTACCCTCAGAGTAGTTATGGCAATCAAAGATGGCTTCAACTCGTCTCTCCCAATCAAGGTACAAGTCTGGATCCCTTGTCCCCTTAAAAGATGACATCTTCATCTTTATACTATTTATATTATCATCTTCTACTCTACCTCTTTGTCCCCTCCTTTCTCTTCTTTCTAAATTAAATTCAACATCAAAATCATCATTATCATATTCAGGATTTACAAAAGGGATATGGGGTACATTCCTTCTAACTTGGGGTCTAACATTATTTCGGGGTACAACATCATTGTCCCTCCTAATTGCAGCTTTGGTGTCATTCTGCTCGACAATGAGTAACTAAAGACAATAATTAGTATGTAGAAACTAATCACCTTCTAAAGAATACCAAAAAGAAACCAAAGATATTACAAGAAGAAGATACTTTATACCTTAAACTATGAAACTAGTAAAGGTTTAAAGATAAATTCTCAAAGAACAAGTCACAAAGGTTCAAAGAACTCTCTGAAATATTATTAATATCAATTTAAATTGTCTTTAATGAATAAAAAGGACCCCTATATATAGGAGAAGGGGTGAAAAACGTCCAAGACCCTAAAAGACAATTACAAGGACTCCTACTCTAGAAAGGAAATAAAGTAATCTAACTAAAAACAAATTTAGTACTTCTAGGAAAGCTATGGTACTTAGGAGACCATAAATAGAATAATAAAAATATTAATAACCTATAAATAAATAAAGAAATAAGGTAAATCTCAACTAGGAAAAGAATCTTGACAATCTTGAAAAATTTGACTAGTCTTCTCTCAAAACTTGGGTAGAAAGCAACTCTTGTTGTGGCTGATTCTTGGACTCTTCTTGACCTTATTTGCACGAAATTGGGCCTTAAAATTACTCATCTTGGGCTTGAATTTGGATGGTATCAGAGCTGCCTAATGATGGTATAATTGGGGTGGTTAGGAGAATTATGACTATCAATTTGGGTAGTGTTGATGAAGGGCAGAGAGAGAATTTGTTTCATACTAGGTGTGGGTAAAAGGGAAGACTTATTCTATGATTATTGATGGGGGAAGTTGTGTAAATATGGTGAGTTCATACTTGGTGGATAAACTAGGAATTGCATGTATGAAGAGCTCTACCCCATATAGGCTCCAATGGCTGAATGATTGTGCAGAAGTAAAAGTAAACAAACAATGCATGATTTCATTCAATGTTGGTAGGTATGAAGATGAAATTCTTTGTGATGTAGTTCCAATGCAAGCATGCCATGTTTTACTTGGTCGACCTTGGCAGTATGATAGGGACACTACTCATCATGGGAGAAAGAATAGGTATAGTCTTCTGCATAATGGTAAGAAGTATACTCTTGCACCATTATCTCCTTCTCAAGTGTTTGAAGATCAAAAACGATTGAGGGAAACAATGGGAAAACAAAAGGGAGAGGTAAAAAGTGAGCTTGAGGGAAAAGAAAAGGCCAAGAGATAGAAGAAAAGAGACACGGCCGAGAGAAAGACAGAGAGGGCAGCGATCTAAGTAAAGAAGTAATAGAGGGCGTGAGTAAAAAAATAAAATATTTTGGTGAGAGAAAAGAGGCTAAGGAAAAGAAAAATGAGAGTCTTTATATAAAAGCCAAAGAGTGTTTGAATGCTAGGAGAGAGGGGTTTCCCATAATACTACTTACTTACAAAGAAGTATTGATTAATTTTGAACAACTAACTCCTTCTTTGCCAAATAGTGTTTCTTCTCTTTTGCAGAATTTTGAAGATGTTTTTCCTGATGACACTCCAAAGGGATTACCACCTTTGAGAGGGATTGAGCACCAAATAGACTTTGTGCCTGGGTCTCAACTTCCTAATAGGCCTGCCTATAGGAGCAATCCTGAAGAGACCAAAGAATTACAAAGGTAAGTTGAAGAATTTCTTGAAAAGGGATTTGTTAGAGAAAGTATAATCGCATGCTGTGTCGCAGTCGTATTGGTCCCCAAAAAGGATGGAACATGGAGGATGTGTGTAGATTGTCGAGCTATCAACAAGATAACGGTAAAGTATCACCATCCTATCCCACGTCTTGATGACATGTTGGACTAACTGTATGGTTCCAAAATCTTTTCTAAAATTGATCTAAAGAGTGGTTACCATCAGATTCGTATGAATCCTGGTGATGAATGGAAAACTGCTTTTAAGACCAAATATGGACTATATGAGTGGTTAGTTATGCCCTTTCGCTTGACTAATGCACCAAGCACTTTTATGAGACTAATGAATCATGTTTTTAAAGATTTCCATGGAACATTTATTGTGGTGTATTTTGATGACATCTTGATCTTTTCTCAAAATCTGGATGAACACCTAGAGCACTTAAAACAAGTTTTTGAAGTTCTTAGAAATCAGCGTTTAGTTGCTAATCTCAAAAAGTGTACTTTCTGTGTGGATCGTGTGGTTTTCTTAGGTTTTGTGGTCAGTTCTAAGGGAGTTGAAGTTGTATATGGATTCAACCCCCTTACCCCCCATGATTTATTGCCTTTGCCTACTAATGATTTTGCTAATCTTGATGGTAAGAAGAAGGCTGATATGAGGAAGAAAATTCATGAACAAACAAGGCTTGCAATTGAAAAAAAGAACAAGGAAGTTGCATTACGAAGGAATAAGGGCAGAAAATATGTTGTTTTTAAACCTGGTGACTTGGTTTGGGTGCATATGAGAAAGGAAAGATTTCCTTCCAAAAGAAAGACCAAACTAGATCCTAGAGGAAGTGGGCCATACAAAGTCCTTGAAAGGATTGGAGACAATGCTTATAAACTTGATCTTCCTGGTGAGTTCCAAGTTAGTGCTACTTTTAATGTTTCTGATCTTTCCCATTTTGATGTAGATTTGAATTCGAGGACGAATTCTCTTGAAGAAGAGGGGAATGATAGCATCCAAGGAAGCACTACTCCATTGAAGGACAAGGATGAAGCTTTAGAAACTCCAAGCAGGCCCATAACAAGATCTCAAACCAAGGAGTTCAATAATAAGCTCAATGGGCTTCAATCGCTGATCCAAATGTGTCTTATTGGGGAAGAAGAGCTCAAGCCCAAGAAAGAGGAATTGTCCAAATGCTACAATTATTTGGTGGCCCAAATTCAAGCCCAAGATGAGTAATTTTAAGGCCCAATTTCGTGCAAATAAGGTCAAGAAAAGTCCAAGAATCAGCCACAACAAGAGTTGCTTTTTGCCCAAGTTTTGAGAGAAGACTAGTCAAACTTTCCAAGATTGTCAAGATTCTTTTCCTAGTTGGGATTTACCTTATTTCTTTATTTCTTTATAGGTTATTAATATTTTCCCTATTCTATTTATGGTCTCCTAAGTACCATAGCTTTCCTAGAAGTACTAAATTTGTTTTTAGTTAGATTACTTTATTTCCTTTCTAGAGTAGGAGTCCTTGTAATTGACTTTTAGGGTCATGGACATTTTTCACCCCTTCTCCTATATATAGGGGTCCTTTTTATTCATTAAAGACAATTTAGATTGATATTAATAATATTTGAGAGAGTTCTTTGAACCTTTGTTACTTGTTCTTTGAGAATTTATCTTTAAACCTTTACTAGTTTCATAGTTTAAGGTATAAAGTAACTTCTTCTTGTGATATCTTTGATTTCTTTTTGGTATTCTTTAGAAGGTGATTAGTTTCTACATACTAATTATTGTCTTTAGTTACTCATAAAGCGGTCAAGATCCGAATCTATCGTTTTGATTCGTTTTCTCAAGTAAAGGCGTTAGATTTCTTCCATAAATCTATACGTTGTTACTTGGATCTTTTCAAGGCCTTAGAACATCTAATCCTTGGAAATTTGTGGATCTTTCCTTCGAATTTCCCATATCTTTAGTTAGTTTATTTTGTTTCTTTTCTTTGTGCTTCTGCATTCTAATATTCAATTCTCTATTTGTGATCTCTCTTAACCTAGCTGTTATCAGTAGTTAACTAGATCAAGGGTTCTCTTGAGAACTATAAAGGGTTCTCGAGTGTCAGCCACATCTAGGATGTAGGTTGGGGGCGCGACAAACTTGAAATCGGAGCACAAAGTTTAAGAGTCCTAGAGTGTGTATGAAGTCGTGTCTAGTAAAATCCTTCTAATCGATGTGAAGCACGCCACATCTATAGTGAGAAAGCTACGATATTTAGGAACTTTTCACTTTCTTCTTACTCCTATTCGTGAGATAGAGTTCAACTCTATAAAATTTTCTTCTAACTCATTCTTATTCATGTCTTTTCAAATCATGCTTTCACGAAGAGGTGTTTGAGGACGTCCGTCTCGGAGTAATGTTCATCCTCAAGGTAAAGATTCTCTTAAAATACCAAGTGCAACCCCCTTAGGAAGATGTCCCCAATGATAATTTCAGATGCTGACTCATGTTGTGTCAAATCAACTTGGTGAACGAGGATTGGGTCATCAAGATATGACTGAAACATCAAGAGTTTGTGTATTTTTGAGGATGAATACCCCAAAGTTCATAAGGTTGAAGGTCACTGGGGATCCAGAGAACTCTATGGAGGAGTTACAAAAATTGTTTGGAGTTATGCATGTTGCTGATGTAGAGCGTGTGGAGTTGGCTTCTTTTGAGATGATCTTCCTTTAGTTCCTCCTAAAAGGGAAATAGACTTTCGAGTAGATATCCTTCCAAATAATCAACCCATCTCTATTCTGCCATATAAAATGGCTCTAGCTAGCTTAAAAGAGTTAGAAATTAAGAGATCTTCTCGATAAGGGTTTCATCTGGCCAAATGTCTCAACTTGACACTTGGGGCGCTCCTGTATTATTTGTGAGAAACAAAGATGGTTCCCTTAGTATGTGTATTAATTACCGTCACTTGAACAAGGTCACCATAAAGAATAAGTATCCCCTTCCTAGAATTGATGTCCTTTTCGAGAAAATTTAGGGTGCCACTTGCTTCTCTAATATAGACCTCACATTAGGCTATCATCAGTTGAAAGTGAGAGAAATTGACATCCCGAAGACAACATTCACGACCCGTTACGGTCATTATAAGCTCCATGTTATGTCCTTTGGTTTGACTAACTTTCAACAGCCAAGCCTACATCCTGGACATGGCTGATTCTCGAGAACATTGCTAGTCCCCAACTGAACCCTTATCATGGCTGACTACAAGTGGAGGACTAACTCAAGCATACATAAGCGCCAAATTGAAAAAACACATTTAACAATAGTTTACTGAATCTTAAAACTCTCTGAATATAAGTATGAAACATAAGTTTTAAATAAAACATCTGAAATTAAAAGACTAGCCAAAATTGTCTATCTATTAAGCCTCTACTATATAAAGAAAAGTGTTGGGACAAAACCCACAACACTTCAAAATGCTACTACTAACAACTCATAAAAATTAAAGACCTTCAGAAGTAAGGAGGCCTCACTCAAAAGCTGACGATTAGATGAAGTGATCTCAACGACACTCTTGTTGAGGATCCTAAGTACCTGAATCTTCATCATTAAAAGTGTCACGACCTAGGGGTACACCCTAGATGTAACATGGCGTACTTGACCCCGAAGAGGACTCATAAAAGAACTGAACATATCATAACATAAGATAATAGAAAAGTATGGAAATTTCAAAAAACTTTATCCATACAATCGAAGTCTTTTATAAAATCTAGCGGAAGTCTTTACTACACTTTTGTCTCAAACCATCAAAACTCATCTTTGAATTAAAACTTCTTGGAACACAGCCCATACTAGTCTCAACATAAAAATAAAATACATAAAGGAAATAATGGGTTTGTCCTAGAAGCTATGAGGACTCACCAAATCTTCAACTCCTTTGCTCCTTAGAAACTTATCCTCAAGAATGGAACTCAATCTCCAAACCCTACATTTGATTAGAATGTAGGCAACGTATGCATTAGTACAAAATGTACTAGATATGCTAGCTAGCATAACATAAGGTTTAGTCAACATTAGGCATACTCCATAATCATAATAGATAATAACATAATCATAACCATAATCTTCAACATAAGCATCATATGGTCATAAGTCAACATTAGGCATACATCTTGTACATAGGAAATACATAATGTTCATGGCATAGTCTACACTTAGATCTTCATATCATATGATCACTACACTCCCAAGTAACCTCATATCATACTTGCGCAATGCATGAAAGGCATCCCATAATACCACTCACACTAAGAATGACCTTGAAGTCACCATATTCATACTTACCATCCATTTGGTCTCATTCTTAGCTTACTTCATATAGACAAGGGAACTACCACCTTTAGTCAATCCTAAGGCATAATCCAATAACATTGGAAATACCACATAATCATAAGCTTGGTTCATACTCAAATCTCCTTAACATAAGAGAAACTCCATAAGTAAACTTCAAGTTTTACTTGTGCGATGCATAGAGGAGACCCCATAATCCCACCTAGGCAAACTACCACTTTTAGGCCATCATACTTCTCTATCATATTTGATCTCATCTTTTCAGCTCACTTCTCATAGACAAGGGAATCTTCACGTACATATCAAGGATGGCAACTATAGCAACACTCAATCTAAGCATACACCTTGTGAGAGAAACACTTCATGAGTCACCTCCAGGTAAACTTCTGCAATGCATGAATGACCTCCCATATTACCATTCATGCTAAGCTCGACACTTTAGGCTCTTCATTCATATGTAGCATCTCTTATTCTCATATTAAGCTCATCACAAGTAACAAGGGAAATCACCTCAAGTCATACATGTTTAACTCATCATAAAGGATAAGGGTAATAACCCCAAGGCACACATATCATGGAATTATGAAGACAAGGGGAATCACCTCTAGTCATACATGTTAATGAATCATAGGTATTCTCCTCCATGTTCATTTTAATAAGATATAGGTAATCGCGTCCATATCCATTTAATTAGGATCATAGGTAATCGCTTTCATGATCAATATAAAGGCAAATGGGTAATAACCTCTTGCCTTTGGAGTCATACACACATAGAGGGTAATCACCTCACACTCCCCATATCATGACATAGGTAATCACCTCATGTTTAGCTAATATGGAATAAGGGAAGTCACTTCACATTCCCATCATATAAAGGTATTTTAGGGGAATCAACACAACCTCATTACATTTCATAGTCCCTTGGACTTAGATCCATTTTAGGTGAGAATAACCTTTCAACCTAGAATCATTCTATGTGAGAGAACCTTCCATATAATATCATGTTCATGCATAAAACCATATCTAGAATTCTACATTAGACATGGATATCATCATGACTCATGTGATTCCATCACTTACTACCATCTATCATTCATAAGGTGGATTAGGTAGGGAAATATCTTTCATCAAAATTCTATTCATTAAGCTCCTATTCACATATAGCCTTTACTCTCAAGGTTTCAACATACCTAGTTCATCATATTGGTTTCACTCTCAAAACCTTAGTGATCAACATTCATGACTAAAAGCCTTACACTCAAAGCTTTACTTCTTACAATCATCATTCATACCAATATTTCAAGGTAATCTAATCACATTCTTCATTATCAAGTGATTCTAATCATAATTCATCACAAAGGTTCAACTTCGAACAGTACTAGTCAAAACCCATCAAATATACTATAATGTTGTTCAATTCATTTTTACATATTTCTATTCTTGAACAATTACTACTCATTACATCAATTCTACAAGATCACCTATAAATCCTCAATTTCACCTTCCATGGCATAAACCACATAATTCAATTTAATCAATTAGACTAGGGTTACCATAGAAAACATATAAATTCATCATAATATCATAATTAAATACTAAAACAATCATAAACACGTATTATCCACTCAATTGGAATCATACTCAACACTACCCACAACATAGGAAGCAACCATAACTTAGATTGGGGTTCTTCTTCACAAATTGGGGGAAATTAGGGGCTCTATGGATGGAAGAATCCATAGATGAATAAACTAACATACCTAAATTCAAATCCCAAACACAAGCTTTCAACAATGGAGTCTTGTTCTTTACCTAAGCTTCAAGCTCTATCTTCTTCCTTAAGTCATGAGTTTTCTAGTGAGAGAAATTTCTTTGGATTCTAGGGAGAATGATTTAATTGAGGGAAACTTGGGTCTAAAAATCTTATAGACTTTACTAGGGGAGAATATATCAATGTAGTGCCAATTTAGGGAAAACTAACTAAAAAAAAACCCTAAGATTCTAACCTAAACTGCCAACCAGGACCATTTTGGCTTACCAAGGGCACTTGGCGACTCGCCAAGTGGACCCTTGGTCCGCCAAATTTTCCAGTAGCTCCCTTGGTGGAGCAGGCCACTAGGCGATGGGGGAGGGCAGGTTGGCGATGCGCCTACTGGTCGGTGAGCCCCAACCTGGCTCACCTAAAATTCTAGCATCTTTGCCCTTGAGGGCAGTACCTTATGCGATAGGGCTTCCACTTGGCTAATCGCCTAATCACTTGGGCGATGGAACCTCACTTTGCTAAGTTTCAAAGGTAGGAGATGTACTCCTTAACAAACTTCTAAGTGTCATAGGTTCTTTCCCTCTTCCATGTCTTGCCACCCCACTCATTTAGTCCTGGCTTAGCTTAATAGAATTATGGGGTATTACAAAAAGATGCATGTTGAATGACATCAGTACATTGAATGTACAAGTATGTAATATCGCCAAAGAGAAGACTGAATAAAAGGACTGCAATAGATATAAATATATACTTAACTGAATGTAAAGATATAAAGAATTGAAATCATTTAAACTTTACAAAACACTTACTCATCTTTGAACTCAACTTATCAAGTGATATGATAAAAATAACATGTTTAACTCTTTTTGGGAGATTCTCTAACCAACGAGTATCACTATGAGCCTTGTGATGACACAGTGTCTCGCCCACGCTGTTGGAACTGTCTATACCTTATCGAGATATATAACACCTAAACTAAATAGATCAACTAAGGGATTTCTCGAAAGCAATTAGGATTCATCTAAAAGTACGATCATTTACCCATGTTGGTTACATGACTTATAAGGAATGTGAGTTGTCTGAATTCATCCCCATATTGATGGTCAATACTACTTCCAATAAATATATACTCATGCTTCAAATGTATAAAATATACTCTTTCTCAATTTGAGGCAATTGCTCAAAAAATCCTCTTAAAGAGGTCACTGCTTTGAAATATCTCTAAACTCATTTAGAAATAAATTTCTCTTTTCATAATGTAAAAGTAATACATTTGGGAATACTTAGTTCCCTCATACTTTTACCCAAATCATGCTTAAGTGACTTTATAAAAACTCATTTTTTCTTTCTAGAAAATCAGTTTAAGACAAAAATATTTTCTTAAAAGGATTGTCAATACTAACTTAGTAATAACTTAATAATAACTCAACAATAGGGTTCATGTTGAAAAATAAACATGAACAATAAACTCAAGAATCTCAATGAAAGATATTGCAACTCAATAATCAGGAAATAAAATTTAGAACTCAACAATGAAACTCATCTAAAGAATTATTAAAACTAAGGATGTAACCCTAGATTATTCTTTACTGATAAAAAGTAGATGTAGTTCCATCTGTAGGTCCAGTCATAGAACATCGACTGCCTGACATGGCTTCACCAAAATGGGTATAACGTTTTACTCTGAACTTGAAATGGAGCAAACTTGGTGGTTTGGAAAGAGGACTCATACTTCTTTAATTTGATAGGTCGTGCAACACCTAGTTCAGTATTTGATGAGACATATGTTTATTTGAAGCTGACCTAAGTAAAATCTTATATTGAAACTCATCGATAAGAAAGCTTTCAACTAAACTCTGTGCTAGGTAATTCTAGTGACCTTAATTCATAGACAAAATCACTCCTACATTAAAGAATTGACCTAAGAACCTAAGAAATCTTAAGAATCACTTGATATGACCTTATACGCAAATGAAGAATGATGTGAGTCTTAACTTAGAATTATTTAGGGTGTTACATTAACGATCCTGCAACATTTATGTACCTCATGAACAAAGTATTTAAGTAGTACCTTGATATATTTATTAACATATTCATCGATGAAATCCTGATCTACTCAAGGAATAAGGAGGATCGTGCCGGTCATCTCAAAATAGTCCTCCAAACCCTCAAAGATCGAGAGTTATATGCCAAGTTTTCTAAGTGTGAGTTCTCGCTTGAATCTTTTGTGTTCTTAGGCCATATCATGTCTAGTGAAGAAATTTGAGTCAACACTTAGAATTTGCCTAGACCCACATCCCCAACTGATATAAGGAGTTTTTTGGGGTTGGCGGGTTACTATATAAGGTTTGTCGAGGGGTTTTCATCTATTTCATACCCATTGACTAAGTTGACTCAGAATACAACTAAGTTTTGAAGGTCTAAAGCTTGTGAGGAAAGCTTTCAAGAATTGAAAACTCAGTTAACTACTCCTTGATTGTTGACCGTACAATAAGGTACAGAGGGTTTTGTCATCTATAATGATAGAGCATGAGTGGAACTCTGTTGTATGTTGATGCAGAATGGTAAGGTTATAGCCTATGCCTCCTGGCACCTTAAGATTCATGAGAGGAACTATCTGACTCGTGATCTTGAGTTGGTAACAATATTTTTTTCTCTCAAGAGATGGCGTCACTATATATATAAAATTCATGTGGATGTGTTCACTGACCACAAGAGTCTCCAATATGTTTTAAGTCAGAATGAGCTTAATCTCAGACAAAGAAGATGGTTAGAGTTACTTAAGAATTATGACATGAGTACTCTCTATCACCCAGGTAAAGCTAACATTGTTGTTGCTGCCTTGAGTAGGTTTTCCATGGGGAGTATTGCTCATGAAAAGGAAGACAAGAGAGAGTTAGCTAAGGAAGTTTATAGATGTCACACCCCGACGCTACCCCCTTTGACGTAACAGGGACCTAGGAACACTAGTGACCTCAAGCTAACCCTATGTCTGGCATATATCAAGCATACTGAGAATCACTGAATAAAACATGTACTATGCGGAATCTAAAACATGGATAACTAAAAGTGAGGAATACCCAACTAGTCTGAATGTATAAAACATACTAAGAGTTTAATAACAACTAAAAGATTAAACTTAGCAATTCAAGCTAATTCTACTACTGTCTCAAAAGCCTCTAACTGAGTTGAGTTACTGCGACATGCCCCAGCTAACTCTAACAAAACTAAAAACTAAAAGTAAAGACTAAAATGAAACCATATCTATTCTCCTTGAAATATGAGGACTCACCACTGAAGCTGTTGAATGCGGATCGAGAATTGATCTAAGAGTGATCTGGATGCTGAGTACCTAAACTGATATCATGAAAGGATGTGGCACAGAGTATGCGTCAGTACTTGGAATATACTGAGAAACCAGAATATAGATACTAAGTTGATCAAATATATATATATATATATATAAACTGAATGCAATGACCAAGTGCTAATCATGAACATGACATGCTAAACTGAATACTGAAGTATATATTGAAAACATGCTCAAATGCAGTAGGAGTCTAACTATGGGAGCTACTATTAACCGATATAAAACCACGAGAGCTAAACGTGGAGTCTGATGTATATGCCCTATCGAGAGGACCCAAGATACCTTACTTTGGAAATAAAGGCATGACTGCCGTGATCACTAAATCTGAAGCCCAATAGAGGGGACTTATTCTCCTATGGGGGCACGTAGTTCTAGGACTATGAGGGTACACAAAACCCTAGTACAACTCGGTGCTAAGTCTACTCCCAACTGAATATGTATATGACACACTGTAACTGAAATACTGAATATCTCAAAATAGTGACATATAGTCTGAGAATGCAACATTTATATACTGATAATGTAACATTAAAAATTTGGAGCATGATTATATGTTTAACTGACCTAGAAAGTATAATTCATGAACTGAGAGAATTTATACAAACTAGGGTTCTAAGTTTCATACAAGCAATTAAGCAAACTTTCCAAGAAACAAGCTATTTCGATTTAGGATACTATAACAACTAAATCACAGTAAATATTCAAGGTTTTAGAAACCCTAGGTCTAAACAAGATATGGAGAATCGAGGAACTGACTGATTTTTAGGGACCTAGTGAATAAGGAACAAACTAGTAAAATCCCACATACCTGGTGAAATATATGGAGAAATCATTCAATTTCGAGGATGGAACTTGAAGAAAACCTTTTGCTTTTTCTTGAGAGGCTGGTCGACTTTCCTCTTATTTTTTCTCTAATTTCTATGAATTTTGGTGAATATTGGTTTTGGGTAGGTCTGACTAGATTATTAGGCTTAAATTGAGTAAATAGACGTACTTTAGGTATTAAACAACGTAGTTTAGATTCCCAATGCATAGGGGAAAAGACCAACACGACCCTTACTTAAAAGTTGACGAGGCCTTTCCACAGAGCCACTGACGGACCGTCAAAGGGACCACGGTGCATCAAGTGGGTCGTGGTTCTTGGCCAGTGCTTACTGCTCCCTGGTACCCAACTACGGTCCACTTCACGGACCGTCTGAAGGACCACGAACTGTGAAGGCCAATGTGGTTCTTCAATTGGGCTTAGTGTCTACTGGCTCAAGACAATGGACTTATCCACGGCCCGTCATTGAGACCACGGCTCGTGGTGGACTCCGTGGTTTGATTCCTGAATTTTGGTGGTCCAACCTCATTTCCAAGACTCGTACCATGGCTTGTGTGGGGATCCACAACCGGTGAAGAGCTCCGTGGTCCACCACTTTTGGTTGGGTATGAACCACGAGGAGTTCGACGGACCGTGGTTCCTCTTTTGGTCCGTGAACCCTTCTGTGGTTCACCAAATTTTCTACTGTCCAGGTTTGTTAGGTCTGAGGTGTTACAATATCTCCCCATTGGGAACATTCATCCTCGAATAAAGTCTAAAATAGCTAAGTATTGAGGGAAGGAGTTGCAAACCCTACCATTAAGTACTAGAAACTGATATCTAACTGAACACAGTTCCAATAACATTCAAATATGCTAAAATAAAAGAACAACTGCATGAACAAGATACTTCGAATAAATTTATGCAAGAGTATATTGAAAGACTGGAGAGAAACTATTACCTTAAGCTGATATGGAATCGGAAGGAAAGAGGTGAGGATACTAGGCCTTCATGGCTGCTTCTGTTCTCCAAGTAGCTCCCTCTACAGACTGATTCCTCCACAAAACCTTCACTGAAGCGACTTCTTTATTCTCAACCAATGAACTTGACGGTAAAGAATTTCAACTGGCCCATCTTCATAAGTGAGATTATCCTTCACAACCACACTCTCTAATGGTACTATTGATGTCAAATCACCCACACAATTCTTCAATAAGGAAATGTGAAAGACTTTATGCACTGTTACTAATTCTGCTGGCAACTCTAACTCATATGCCACATTACAAACCCTTTTTATGATTCTGTAACGACCTACATATCTAGTAGTGAGCTTCCCTTTCTTGCCAAATATCATCACTCCCTTCATAGGTGACACCTTCACAAAAACCCAATTATCGATTCCGAACTCTAAGTCCCTTCTCCTCACATTTGCATAGGACTTTTGATGAATCTAAGTTCTCTTTAGTCTATCTATAATGAGATGAACTTTTTCCATAGCCTCATGAACTAAATCTGGCCTTATCAAGACACATTCACCTTTTTCAAACCAACCAATTGAGGACCTGCATCTACGCCCATAAGTGCCTCATACAAGGCCATCTAAATACTGGAATGAAAGCTATTATAATAGGCGAATTCAATGAGAGGTAGGTGATCATCCCAACTACCCTTGAAATCGATCACACAAGCTCTCAACATATCTTCTAAAGTCTGAATGGTATGTGGATGAAATGCTATATTGAGATTTACCTGAGTACCAAGACCTTTCTGAAACGATTCCCATAAATGAGAGATAAACTGAGGGCCTCTATCTGAGATAATACACAAGGGAACCTCATGCAACTTGACTATCTCATTGATGTAGAGTTTGGCGTAGTCCTCCGCTGAATTTGTAGACTTGGCAGCCAAGAAGTGAGAGGACTAAGTAACTCTGTCCACTATTACCCAAATGGAGTCATGATTTCTGAAGTACGAGGTAAACTTGTAATGAAGTCTATGTTTATCACTTCCCACTTTCATGTAGGAATTCTAATCTCTTGAGTCATACCTCTTTGTTTCTGATGTTCTACCTTAACCTCTTGACAATTAGGACACTTACCCACGAAGTCTGCTATGTCCCTCTTCATGTCGTTCCACCAAAAGACTTCCCGTAGATCATGGTACATCTTAGTTGCACCTGGATAAGTGGAATACCTGGAGTTATGAGCTTCTGTAAGGATCTACTGCCTCGATTCATCCACATCAGGAACACATAAGCGACCTTGGTATTGAAGCACACCATCTCCCTCTTGGGAGAAAACCTCAACTTTTTGTTGATGAACTGCACCTTTCAACTGAAGTTATATAGGATCACTATCCTATTTTTCCTCAATCTCCACTACCAATGAAGATTCTGATCCATTCTGAACTTCACCCCCACTATTTGATGTGTCCGTAAGGCAAACTCCTAAGCGAGCAAGCTGGTGAACATCTTTGGCTAGCTCTTTCCTTTCTTTCTCAACATGTACTACACTACCCATAGTGACGCAATACAAATTGCCCCCAAAACATTCATTCACGAATTTCAATGTATTAATGGATCATTCTCAAGGACGGAGGTTCTTGAGCTTGGGAAATGCGCTTTAAAGGAGCTCCTACCTGAGCAACACCCTGGGTGGATGATAGCTTGGAACGTGGGAGATCTAACGAGGCAACAAGGAGCAAAGGAAAGTGTTGCTCCATTCGGTGAGGTGCCAACCACTTTGGTGATTCACCGAACCCCTTTGGCGATTTGCCGAACCCCTTTGGCAAGGGTTCCAGAATCGCCGACTGAACCATTGAGCTGCAGAGAAAGGTTGCCCATTTGACGAGCAGAGACGGAATTCACTGCATCGACCTTTGAACCTCAGACCGCCGAATGTTACAGCAAGCCATCTAAGAAGAAGCCAATGAGCAAGGCTCTTGCCGAACCTATTTGGAGGATCATCGAGCAATTTGGCGAGCCCGACTTGGCTCGCCTATTGGCCCATTTTTGGGTCACTTTTGGGCCCATCTTTGTAATAATGCCTAACACTATAAATAGGTGTCTTAGTGTTCATTTTAAGAAGATTGCTTTTGATTATTGTAGTTGTAAACCTAAACTCCTTGTGTGAGTGTTTGAAAGCTTAGTATAAGCTTTTGTTGATTCTTGTTTAGAAACTGAGGTTGCTTGAGATATCGATTCCCTAGAGGTCTTTGTAAGAGTTAGGTGCTTCTTGTTAGATTAACGAGGTGAGGTCTTTGGGTTTAATATACCCTTTGGTTGGGCTTTGTTGTCTATATCTAGGAGAGCTTGACTCTCAAATTTTGTAAAATTCTGAGCTAAAAATCTTTGTGGTTTAATTTTGGGTCTTCATCTTGTTCTTGAAGGATATTCAAATCTTCAAAGGGAAGAATATTCAAAAAGTAAGAGTTTGATTCTAAAAAGGAAGAAACAGAATGTATAAAGGTGTTTGTCCAAAGGGAATTTACCTAAAAGGGTAAAAACTAAAGGATAAAGGAAGAGGGGGACCACAACAGGTCAAATTTTGGAGTTGTACAGTTGCAAACTTTGGACATTGAGCTATCCCCTAGTTAGCTCACCTTGTCCACTTGGCGCCTCACCCTTTGAGCAGCTAGGTCGCTGAGTTAGACCTCATTTTGGTAGTGCTACTAGAAAATTCGGCGAACTCAGCCTTGGTCGCCAAATCCACTCAGCGCATTGTCGAAATTCCACCTAGATCACCTAGTTTCCTTGGCAGATTGTCAAGTTTGTCAAGTCAATCTTCAAGTTGGCGAGCTGAACTTCACGTTAGGCAAAGAAAATAGTGCATGTGGTGATCAAAAGTGCATCTTATGACCCTTTCTTCTCAAGTCCTAATTCTAGCTTCTTTTCTTTGATTCTAGTTCATAATCAAGAATCCTAAACTGATTTACAACTTGTAAGTATCTACTCGTTGACTATTGGTTTTTGAAATTTACTTCTTTGTTAGTGCTTTTCTTTGTGTGCTTTTATTCATTTTACTTCGTAGTTAACTTCTTGACTCAAGTCCGTTTGCTTTAATTGAGTCGTCCATTTTTCATTAAACAAAAATCCACTCCGGCCAAGAGTAGAAATTGAGACCTGGTGATCAACCAAGTATAAGTAATCTTCAACATTAGCCGCGCTAATTTGAGAGGCATTCAAAGGTGTGTAAACACGAGTGATTTTGAGTTTCTTTTGCTATCGCTAATGTGGTGTGCTATTTTTTGTTGAGTTGTCTTAATTGTAGGTACCATGGCAACCGGAAGTGAGACCGTCCCACTTAAAGCGAAGGTTACCTAAGAATCCATTATAGAGGCAATTGTTGATGTGAGTTGGAGAATGGCGAACATGAAAGAGCGAATGGCCTCCGTGGAGAATAGGCTGTCAGGAACGGATGAGAGGTTGAACGCCCATTCGAATAGGGTGCCACAATCTCAACCTAACCCTGTTGTTTATCCTTCACTATGTAAGGATTCTTATGTAGGTACAAGCGTAATGAAGGGAGGAACGCAAGTTCTAGACAAAGAGCCTACAATAAAAGGTGTGATGGATGCACTTAGGGAATGTCCCAACATCCAAGGTAAAGAAAATCTTTCTTACGGGCGTCAAGGTAAAATAGCTAAACTTAACACATTTTCCATTACAAATGAACAAAGTGTAAATGATAGCTTGTCTTTATGGAAGTCTATAACTTCTTTACCATGCGTTAATAATGTGCTTATTGAGAGTGTGTATACACAAGTTGATCCTATTGATGACCGAATTGATTTTTCTCATAAGATCGATTTATGTCCACCTAGTGTTGACACCTATGCTTTGAATGCTAGCTCATTATTTTATAATGATTGTGTTGATCAACCTATTTGTGAGTGTAGTTGATTGGTTGAGGGTCCTTGTAATGTGATTAAACAACCTCAAGTTGGTGGCATTAATGAGAATGTTGATCATTTGATTAGGAGTGACTCTTTGAGCATAGGTTTTGTGGAAGATCCGATTGCTTGCTTTGCTCATAGAGATCATGTGATTGAAAATTCTTCGAAAATGGATATGTCGTTTTGAGGGTGAACTTGAATGTTTTAATTCTTCCCTAGTGGTTGATCATTCCTTCTTTAAGTATAATATCTTATTTGAAGATGATGAAATCACTCCTAGTGATGTACGTAGTGGTGTGACTGATGAGAGTAGTATAGTTCTTGATAACTATGTTTGCTATGATAACCCACTATGGTGTGGAGCGTGTCTTCCCAAAGATGGAAATTTATTCTTGAAAGATAAGAGTACACTTGTAGGGACGGATCGTGATGAGGAGGAAAGTGGTGTTTGTTTTCTCATTACCTCTTCTTCTTGGTGTGTTTCATTTCTTGATGGTATGACCAGTGCCTTTGACCCTATTTGTAGTCATACCCATGAAAACACCCTAGAGTAAGTTGATTTGAGAGACATCTTTCTCTATTACTTGTTTACATATGATGAAGCTCATGTTGTTGAGTGAAGTATGTTGTTTGAAGGAAAGAGTGCCAACCTTGTAAATGGATGTGCACTTGATCCTAGTACATGGCTTGCCTTTCCATTTGACCCAAGTAGTGCGCTGATTTGTAGCCCTTCTGTGGGAATGTTTGGTCGAAATGGCAAGCATATGAGGGTCGACATTGTTGATTCCTTTCCCTATGCAGGAAAGCTCTTCTTGGGGTTTTGCCATCCACTATAAGACCCTACATTGTGTGTGGGGAAGGATAGCTTCCTAGACCCTTTTCTATTTTCTACCCTGAGCATGATCTTGTTGAATGTGCATCTCATGGGGGTAGGAGATATTTTCCAAGAGCAGGTGAAGTTTGTACCTTCTTGTACTATCTCTTTGCATATGATGAGATCCCTAGTGGGATTAGAAGTGCATTACGTCCGGATCAGGGTATCCTTGAGGTCTACACTTGTTGGTATGACCCTATTATGTGGACCTTCTACCCTTTTGATCTCGGTGGATGTTTGAGGATATTTGAACTAGTGGGAGTATCATCTTTTGGGTGGTACTACCATGTTGATGAGAAGAATAACCATTGTCCTTGTTCTCCATTTATAGGCTTAATAGCCATGACAATAGAAGATGTTTGGTTGTTCTTTGAATTTGAGTATCCTCGTTTAAATGTTTTAAGTGCTAACCTTTGTACTACCCATCATGTTAAGAGGATGAGCTTCTTGCTTATGATCTATATGGTTTTACAAGGTTTGGTTTCGAGGACTCACTTTTATCTACTTGCATATGATGATACTCATATACTTGTATGGGTTGCATATCTTATGTTAGTAGTTGTTTAAATTGGGCAAATGAGAGTCTCCTTGAGTCGATGCTATACGATCCTTTTCCATTTGACCCCAGTGTCGTCCTTCAGTGTGCTGAATATGGTAGTAACACCTTCTGCCATTTGCATGATTCTTCCGTGGTGTTATTATTTGATCAAATGTACTTGAACGAGGGATGTTTACCAATTTGGTTGGGGAATACTTATGTACTTGAACCTGCTCATGAATTGGGAATGATTACTCTATTGAAGTTAGCTATTGCATTGGATGGGGTCTTAACTTGGGTCAACACTACTTATGACTTTGCACTTAGGTATGAGAGTGTTCTTTTGTTGCTTGACATACGGGAGACCTTGTGCTTGTTTGAATGTGGAACCAATGAGGGCTTACATATGAGGTTGTTTAAGAGTATTGGTTCCTACGCTCTCTACCCCTTTGTCAATGTTTCTTACTTAGTGAAGTATCTATTGCTTTGCCAGGTTTCAAACCCTTTGTTAATATTTGTCATGCTTGGTTATATGTTCAATTTGTGCATCCTTGGCATGGTGATGAAATTGATATTGTTAATGCTAACCGTCATGCCACGAGGATCTTTGTACTGTTTGCTTCCCCTATGGTTTTGCAAGGTATGGATTCGTGGACGAATCCTTTTCATGAAGGGGAGAATGATGCAATACAGATTGCCCCCAAACCATTCATTCACGAATTACAACGTATTAATGGATCATTCTCAAGGATGGCGGCTCGTCGGCTTGGGAAATGCGCTTCAAAGGAGCTCCCAGCTAAGTAACACCCTGTGTGGATGATAGCTTGGAGCATGGGATGTCCAACGAGGCAAGGAGGAGTAAAGGAAAGTGTTGCACCATTCGTGACGTGCCAGCCAATTTGGCGATTCGCCGAACCTCTTTGGCGAGAGTTTTAGCATCGCCGACTGATCCAATGAGCTGCTGAGAAAGGCTGCCTATTTGGCGAGCGTAAAGGGCATTCAGCGCATCCCCCTTTGAACCCCAAACCACCGAAAGTTACAGCAAGTCATCCAAGGAGAAGCCAATGAGCAGGGTTCTTTCCGAACCTATTTGGCGGATCACCGAACCATTTGGCGAGCCCATTGACCCATTTTCGGGTCACTTTTGGGCCCATCTATGTAATAATGCCTAACACTATAAGTAGGTGTCTTAGGGTTCATTTTAAGATGACTGATTTTGATTATTGTGGTTGTAAACCTAAACTCCTTATGTGAGTGTGTTTGAAAGCTTGGTACAGGCTTTTGTTGATTCTTGTTTAGAAATGGGGGTTGCTTGGGATATTGATTCCCTTGAGGTCTTCGTAAGGTGCTTCTTGTTAGATTAACGAGGTGAGATCTTTGGGTTTAGTATATGTCACAACCCAAGCCTAGGGCTTAGACGTGATCGGCGAATGGGGAACCTGAGGGAACCCCAAACAAGACTCATAGCATATCATTACACATCCTTGGTCGCGGAAGCAATTAAAATGACCATAAGCGATAAGCATAATCAAGGGGAAATTGGGACTACGGGAGCAAGAGAAAAGGAGAATAATACATCAATACCATAGATAAGTCAAACTCAAACATAATACACAACTTGTCCAACACCACCTCTAAACATGGATACTTAGCGGGGGCCGAGACAAACTACCAGGCTCACCCTCATAGTCAAAATATAATTAAAAAGGAAAAGTCTTATACATAGCATGAGATCATAAGCAACGCCCCCTGATGGAGGACTCACTAATAAGCTCGCTAGAAAATCGAATTAGCCACGCGGAGGAGGATGGTCGACGGTGCTCCGGTCCCTACATGGTGACATCATGTAGGCATAGAGTATGCATTAGTACATTTGAATGTACTAAGTATATGGGATGCAATGCAATGCAACAATGGATGGACATCATAGGCAAAATGCATAATCGTACCCGATAGATAGCATATTAATGAGATGATATGTATAATGATGCTTATATAAAAATCATATTTAGTAGGGCATAGTATATGTGTAGTGAGTGACCATCAATATAGTATTTACAAGGCCTATCACCCCCACAAACCCCTCGATATGGTTATACGGGCCTACTACCCCCGTACTAGGCAACCAAGGTACCAACCCCGATATGGTTATACGGCCCTACTACCCCCCTTATTAGGCAACCAAGATACCAACCCCTCGATATGGTTATACGGGCCTACTACCCCCCGTACTAGGCAACCAAGGTACCAACCCCGATACGGTTACCCGGGCCTACAACCCCCCGAGCTAGGCTTGGTCGACTCACACACTATATGGAGAAAATCATATACATGTATCTATTTCATCATCATTTCAATATTTATATAATCATCCGACTCATAGGATGTACATTGAACCTTCCATTTCATAAGAATCCTATAAATGACATTTTATCAAACATATGGTAGGCTACTTGTTCATGTAAATAAAATCATGTGTTTCAAGAGTGCTAAGTCCCACCAATTTCAAAATCCATATAAAACAGCCCACCAACAACGTACATATATAAATACATATATAACAACCTTCATAATTTGATCATAGAGGCATGAAAACCATAAACATCACATAATAATACCATTTCATGATAATATGCAAGATAGACCTTAATAGGGTGTGTAGTAGTGATTCCATACTCAAGAGTTCATAAATAAACATAAGGACCCATAAACTTGAAGTAGTAATAGAGGATAAATGGTTGGACTTGTGGAAAGGAAGGTTTCCACAATCAAACCCACATACCTCAACTTTGGAGAATTCTTGATGAAGATTGGAATGGAGAATTGCTTGAGATTGAATCTTGAATCGGGAATTAAAGCTTGGGATTCTTGAATTTGGTGGATGATCTTGGTGGAATTTTTGAAGAGGGTTTAGAGAGTGTTTTTGAGTGTTTTGAAGTTAAATAACTAAGTATGGATATGTCCCCTTTTTATAAAAAACCGTCCCAACACTTAGAAAAAAAAATGAGGCGGGTGGACAGTGTTTTCGGTTACTGGAAATTGCATTTTCTGCCAAACAGATTTTACGAAAATGGGCATAACTTCTTCGTCCGAACTCCGAATGAGGTAAAACAAATTGCTTTGGAAAGCTAACTCACAGAGCTTTAATTTTGATAGTTTGAGCTCCTTCCAGTTCCTTGTGTGTTAAGAGATATTCCCCTTTAAAGTTGACCCTCAAAATCACATTTTTGCAATTTTCGAATTTTGATACGGTTGCTCTAAAATTCGGGTTAGACCCATTTCCCACTCAAGTTGACCCCCTGAATAAGAATATGAAGTAGAATTTCCAAAATGATTTATGAATTTTGAGATATATGGAAATTACAATTTTAGGTGTTTCCGAAGTACATTTTCGGGCATTTTTGGGGTCGTTTCAATATACCCTTAGGTTGCTCTTTATTTTCTCTTGTTATGTCTATCTATTTATTCGGTTATGGTGCTTGTTAGGATCTATATTGGAGGTTATTAGATTTAATACATCCTTTAGTTGCCAATTGTTTATTATCTTGTGTCTTTTATTCTATATTTCTTTTGTTTATGTTATTATAGTCATTTCTCTCGTGAGAATCGTATCACATAGACATCCTTCTGAGAGCAACAACCACTACATTGGCCTTACCAGGATGGTAGAGCACATTTATGTCATAGTCTTTGACGAATTCATGCCATCTCCTATGATGAAGATTGAATTCTTTCTAGGTGAACACATACTGGAGGCTCTTATGATCTGTGAATACATCAACATGAACACCATACAGGTAGTGTCTCCAAATCTTTAGGGAAAATACTACAGCTACAAGCTCGAGGCCATTAGTCGGGTAGTTCTTCTCATGAACCTTAAGTTGTCTAGAAGCATAAGCTATGACCTTACCTCGCTGCATCAACACACAACTTAGGCCAACCCTGGATGCATCACAATAATCACATAAATGTCTAAACCATGTGGTAGAGTCAAGATAGAGTTAAGATCGGAGCTGTAGTCAACCTAGTCTTCAGTTTAGAGAAGCTTTCTCACTCTCATCTGACCAATTAAATTTGTCCTTTTTCTAAGGCAACTTGGACAATGGGGAAGCTATAGATAAAAATCCTTCAACAAATATCTTGTAATAACCGGCCAAACCCAAGAAACTTCTGATATCTGTTTAAGAGGTGGGTTTGGGCCAGTGTTTCACTTCCTCAATTTTCAGAAAATCCACTCGGATCCCTTCACTAGATACCATATGACCAAGGAAAGCGACCGACTATAACCAAAATTGACATTTGCTGAACTTAGCGAATAACTAGTGATCTTTGAGAGTTCGCAGAACAACTCTCAGATGAGACGCATGCTTCTCCTCACTCCAAGAATAAATGAGGATATCATCAATAAAGTCGATAACAAAGAAGTCCAAATACTATTTGAACACTTTGTTGATTAAGTCCATGAAAGTTGCATGAACATTTTTTAGTCCAAAAGACATAACTACGAATTCATAATGACCATACAGAGTCCTGAAAGTCACTATCTCTGACTCTGAGCTGATGATACCCGAATCTAAGGTCTATCTTAGAAAAGCAACAATCACCCTAAAATTGGTCAAACATGTCATTAATCTTGGGGATAGGATACTTATTCTTGATTGTGATTTCATTCAACTGTCGATAGTCAATTCACATTCTAAGGAAATCGTCTTTCTTTTTCACGAACAAAACTGGAGCACCGCATTGATACATACTAGGTTAGATGAAGCCCTTATGTAGAAAGTCTTCCAACTATTCTTTCAATTCCTTAAGCTAGGCTGGATCCATTCTGTCGAAATGGGCAGGGTATCTGGGGAGATCTATTTTCAAAGTCGATTTCCCTTTCGGGAGTAACTCTAGGGAGATTTTCTAGAAACACTTCAAGAAACTCATTTGCTACTAGGACTGACTCAAGAGTTGGGGTTTCGGAGTTTGAATCCTTGTCCCAAAAAAGATAATAGATATGCCCTTTGGAAATAATTTTTCTGGCCTTAATGTAAGATATGAATCGAACCATAGGTAGTGAGCTACTACCCTTCCACTCTAAGACTCGCTAATTTGGTAACTAAAATTGAACGATCCTAGTTTTACAATCGACTGAGAAATAACAGGAATGTAACCAATCCATGCCTAGAATGATATCCAAATCTACCATTTCTAACTTTACAAGATCTGCTGATGTGACTTTCTAAGAGGCTGTGATAGGGCACTTTTTTAATACCCGTCTAGCTATAACTGAGTCACCAACTAGAGTAGAGACCGAGAAGGGTTCAGAAAGAGTTTTTGAATTGACGCCGAAGTTTATTGCTCTATAAGGAGTTATAAAACACAGTGTAATCCCTGGATCTAACAATGCATAAACACTAAATGAAACACTCGTAATGTACCAGTGACCACATCTGGAGAATCTTCCTCATCCTGGAGAGCATATAACATGTTCTGGCGCAGACCACCACCTGTACCAGATGAAGTACCCTGCTAAGTTGGGCAACCTGCTGGTGCTACTGGAGTTGTAGATTGAGCCTTATTGTTGTTACCTCCTTTCCCCTGCCTGAAAGAAGGGCAGTCCTTCAACCTATGTCACCACACTCGAAGCACCCTCCCTTTCCTGCAAGAGACTCGCCTAGATGGTTCTTACCGCATTTTGGACAAGTTGGGAAGGTCATGTTACCTGAAGCACTCCCCTAAGACCTAGAGCCTGATGCCCTACCTTTCTGATCTTGTTTAAACCTGGGGGATGGAGCACTAGCTCATGAAGGTGCTAGGGCGGTAGACCTTTGTTGAAACTGTGAGTGATTCCCACCACTCGATTTCTACTAAGAGTATTCATAATTCCCTATTCAAGCCTTTTTACTATCCTTAGCCATTTCCTAAGCTTATCTCCCTCAACTTACTAAGCATGAGTCTAAACATATCCATATCCCTTAGAAGCATAACATTCCTACACTCAATCTTCCCCAGATCGAATACCCCAAGCAAGAACTTACTCATTTGTGCCCTTGGATCGGCAACTATGTGTGGAGTTTACCTGGATAGTTGGGTAAACTTTAGCCCATACTCTTGGACCGAAATTGACCCCTGCTTCAACTTCATAAACTCTTGTGCCTTAGCTTCTCAACTCACTTCGGTCACCTATCCAGAAAATCTCCAGTGAAACAATCCCAAGTCACAGGTGTTGCATATGCACCTCTGTTGTCTTTCCACTAAGTGAACCAAATATAAGCCACATCCTTCAATTGATAGGATGCTAACTCAACATTCTCAGTTGTCACGACCCAAGCCTAGGGCCTAGACGTGACATGGAGAATGGGGAACCCGAAGGAACCCCAAACAAGCCTCTCAGACTTGTCATCACACTTCATCGGTTGCGGAAGTATATTCAACATTAAATAACGGGAAATAGGGACTAAGGGCAACCATTTCAAAATAACATCATAGAATAAGAGTCAAGCTCATTTACAAAATACTTGTCCAACGTACACCTCTACATACACAGATAGGACGGGGGCCATGACATATTACCAGCTCCCCTCATAGTAAAAATACAATGGCAAGCTAAAGTGTCAAAACATAAGAGTAAGAAACATAACGTAGCCCTCGAATCATTGAGGACTCACCAACAATCTCGGATAAGCACCGTACTAGCCACGTGATTGGAGAGAAGGATCAAGATTAGCTCCGGTCCCTATATGGTGACATCATGTAGGCAAAATATGCGTTAGTACTTTGGAATGTACTAAGTATGCGGGGTGCAATGCAACAATAGACAAGGACGCAATCGAAATGCAAGAGATAGTTCCATAGGCATAATAGATGATAATATGAGGATGCATGATCAAAGTGAAGTCAAAACATGTTTAAGTAAAACTATACTAATAGTAGATATCATATGTGTGTGCATAATCCGACCAATCAGAACCTCAACTTAGGATGGGGGATGCCGTTCACACCCGGACACCCTGGTGGCAAGGTATAAACCTCTCACATGGTTGATGTTGGTCACACCCCAAGCATCCTAGGTGGCGAGATATAAACCTCTCACATGGTTGATGTTGGTCACACCCCAAACATCCTAGGTGGCGAGATATAAACCTCTCACATGGTTGATGTTGGTCACACCCCAAGCATCCTAGGTGGCGAGATATAAACCTCTCACATGGTTGATGTTGGTCACACCCCAAGCATCCTAGGTGGCGAGATATAAACCTCTCACATGGTTGATGTTGGTCACACCCCAAACATCCTAGGTGGCGAGATATAAACCTCTCACATGGTTGATGTTGGTCACACCCCAAGCATCCTAGGTGGCGAGATATAAACCTCTCACATGGTTGATGTTGGTCACACCCCAAGCATCCTAGGTGGTGAGATATAAACCTCATATGGTTGATGTTGGTCACACCCCAAGCATCCTAGGTGGTGAGATATAAACCTCTCACATGGTTGTCCGGTTCTTTTCCCCCGGACCGGGCATGGTCATGCAACACTTTATATAGGAAATTCACCTTAGGCTCTAATGCAATCTCATGTATGGAATGAACATATACATAAGCTTAGTTTGTCATCAACACATTTCTCGAATGCCATACATCTCGTAACTCAAGCCCTAAAGCATCAATTCATCAATTCTCCATAATTGGACATTTTGTCAAACACCTTGAAGGCATGTAATGGGATCAAAGAGCATGGAAAATAGGGTAGTAATTATGCAGCCAAACCAGTGAACAACCTACAACAACACATTTTAACACCCATAAGACCACATGAAAATTTCCACATCCATTCAGAATTTAGATTCAAGTTCTAGAGTCACAACATGCTCAAAACAATCACTCTTCATGTTTAAAATTCACTTGTGCAGGAAATTTATACAAGGAACAAGACTAATTTATGAACCATGAATTAAACCATGAATTAAACCATTAATAGAGACTAGGCACTATGGGTGGAAGGACCCATGAGTTCAACACCACATACGTTGAGTTTTTATGAAGGCCTTGAGAGTGTCTTCAATGGAAGCTTGGAACTTGGGAGCAAGAGTCTCTTCAATCTTAATGAAGGTTTTGGATTAGGGTTCTTGAGAGAACTTTGAGAGAAAATGTGTTTAAGTATGGGAGAGGTGTTTTGGGTAATGTTTTAGATATGGGAATTGAGTTAATGTTATATAGGAAATAACATATGCCCTTTGGAAAAAACGGAACAAACACTTAGAAAAAAAAGTGAGGCAGGTGAACAGTAACTTTGGTTACTGGAAATTGCATTTTCTGCCCGGACAAGTTTTACGAAAATGGGCATAACTTTTTCGTCCGAACTCCGAATGAGGTGAAACGAAGTGCGTTGGGTAGCTAACTCAAAGGGCTTTCCATGGATAAATTATGTCCACCAAAATTATTTGTGTGCTAGGAGATATGACCCTCTAAAGTAGATTCTCGAAAAAGGCTTCACTTGGAAATTTCGGATTTCGATACGATTGCTCTAAAATTTGGGTGAGACCCATTACCCACTCAATTTGACCCCCTAAACAAGAATATGAAGTCGGATTTTCGAAATACAAAATGGATTTTTAGATATAGCTAAAACAAGCTTCCGATAACTTCCGAAGCACATTTTTAAGAACTTTTTGGGTCGTTTCTATATCTCCCCCTTGGGAACATTCGTTCCCGAATGTGGAAGAGACGTACAAGGCAAGACTTAGTAAGAACATATCAGCTCCAACATGAATGCAAAATTTTTATTTAAACATCACTTCAAGATTTCAAAACTTAGTGTAAAGTATCCATAAAACATATATGCACATGAATGATTTAGGGGCTGAAATGTAAGACTCAATGGAGTACAAAGGACTTGATTTAATATCTTAGGCTTGAGTGGAGTTAAATAAATATGGATAACATCTTTGCATGTCCGCTTCGGCCTCCCAAGTAGCACTCTCCACTTGTTTATTTCTCCAAAGCATCTTAACGGAGGCCACTTCTTTGTTCCTCAACCTCTTAACTTGTCTATCTAAGATCTGAACCGGGACTTCTTCATACGTCAAATTATCTTCTACAACACCCACAACCTTAAGAGGTACAATAGCGTTAGGATCACCAACACATTTCCTCAACATCGATACATGGAATACCGGATGAACTAATTCCATCTCCTTGGGCAATCCCAACTCATAGGCTACTTTACCAACCCTTCTTATTACCTCGTAAGGACCGACATACCTAGGACTTAACTTCCCCTTCTTACCAAAACGAACCACACCTTTCATTGGAGAAACTTTCAAATAAACCCAATCACCCACTTTGAATTCAAGATCCCTTCTCCTCACATCGGCATAAGACTTTTGATGACTTTGGGCTGTTTTCAACCTCTCCCTAATCATCCTTACCTTCTCAAGAGCATCCATGACCAGATCCGGACCCAACAAGGCCACCTCTCCAACTTCAAACCACCCAACCGGTGACCTACACCGTCTACCATAAAAGTGCCTCAAAAGGAGGCATACCGATACTAGAATGATAACTATTGTTGTATGCAAACTCAATCAAAGGAAGATGATCATCCCAACTACCTTTCAACTCCAAGACACAAGCTCTAAGCATATCCTCCAAGGTTTGAATTGTTCTTTCGGCCTGGCCATCCGTTTGAGGGTGGAAGGCCTTGCTAAGCTTTACCTTTGTACCAAGACCCCTTTGGAAAGATTTTCAAAAGTGAGAAGTGAATTGGGCACCACGATCCGAGATGATAGACAAGGAAATCCCATGCAACTTTACCAATTCATGAATGTACAACTTGGCATACTCTTCAGCCCCGTAAGTAGTTTTAACCGGTAGGAAATGAGCCGACTTTGTCATCCGATCAACCACCACCCAAACCAAATCAAAACCTCTTCTAGTCTTAGGCAAGCCCACTACAAAATCCATGTTAATTTCTTCCCACTTCCAAGTAGGTATCTCAATGTCTTGAGTTAGGCCACCCGGCCTTTGATGTTCAAATTGACTTGTTGACAACTATGGCAACCCGAAACAAATTTTGCAATGTCCTTCTTCATACCGCCCCACCAATACACATCCCTCAAGTCTCTATACATCTTTGTTGACCCCGGATGAATAGAATAAAAAGAATTATGAGCCTCATCAAGGATTCTTTCCCTCACACCATCCACACAAGGAACACATAATCTACCTTGGTACCTAAGGGCACCATCTCCCCTTGGGAGAAAACCTCCACCTTACCACTACTCACCGAAGCCTTTAATTCCACCAAAGAAGGATCAAGATCTCGCTTGGCTATCACCTCATCAACCAAGGAAGACCTTGAACCATCAACAACAACTACTCCTCCACTATCCACCCCTTCTAACCTAACTCCCAATTTGGCCAACCGATGGACCTCCTTAGCCAACTCTTTACTACCTTCCTCCACATGAGCCAAGCTACCCATGGACACTCTACTCAATGCATCCGCCACCACATTAGCTTTCCCCGGATGATAGTGAACACTCATATCATAATCCTTAAGGAACTCTAACCACCTCCTTTGTCTCAAGTTAAGATCTTTTTGCGTGAACACATATTGGAGACTCTTATGGTCGGTGAAGATATCAGCATGCACCCCATACAAATAGTCACGCCAAATCTTCAAAGCAAAAACCACGGCGGCCAATTCAAGATCATGGGTTGGGTAATTCTTTTCATGAACCTTAAGTTGCCTAGAAGCATAGGCTATAACCTTACCACTTTGCATCAACACACAACCCAAACCAATACGGGAAGCATCACAATAAACAACAAAACCTTCTAACCCATCCGAAAGTGACAAAATAGGAGCGGACACAAGCCTTTCTTTCAAAGTTTGGAAGCTTTCCTCACACTCATCCGACCACACAAATTTAGCCTTCTTTTGAGTCAACTTAGTCATAGGAGAAGCAAGAGAAGAAAACCCTTCCACAAATCTCCTATAATAACCCGCTAAACCCAAAAAACTCCTTATATCCGACGGGGTCAAAGGTCTAGGCCAATTCCTAATAACATCGGTCTTCTTAGGATCCACCTTAATACCATCCCCCGACACTACATGGCCTAAGAAAGCAACTTCCTTCAACCAAAACTCATATTTTTCATATTTAGCGTACAACTTCTCTTCCCTCAATCTTTGGAGTACAACCTTCAAGTGACCCATGTGCTCTTCCTCACCCCGAGAATAGACCAAGATGTCATCTATAAACACCACCACAAAAGAATCAAGGTAGGGTTTGAAGACCCTATTCATCAAATCCATAAAGATAGCCGGAGCATTAGTCAACCCGAAAGACATCACCACAAACTCATAGTGCCCATACCTAGTACGAAAGGCCGTCTTAGGAATATCACACTCCCTCACCTTCACTTGATGATACCCGGACCGAAGATCAATCTTAGAGAAGTGACTAGCCCCATGCAATTGGTCAAATAAATCGTCAATCCTTGGAAGAGGATACCTATTCTTGACGGTGACCCTATTAAGTTATCGATAATCAATACACATTCTAAGAGACCCATCTTTCTTCTTCACAAACAAAACCGGAGCACCCCATGGAGAATGACTAGGTCTAATAAACCCCTTCTCTAACAAATCTTTTAATTGCTCTTTCAACTCTTTCAACTCCATCGGGGCCATACGGTAAGGGGGAATAGAAATAGGTTGAGTATCGGGAAGGAGGTCTATACCAAAACCTATCTCCCTTTCGGGAGGGACATCGGGAAGGTCTTTTGGGAAGACATCTAGAAACTCATTAACGACCGGAATAGACTCAATAAGAGGGACTTTAGACTCCACATCATTGACTCTCACAATATGGTACAAGCACCCTTTGGAAATCAACCTATGGGCTTTAATGCAAGAAATAAATTTCCCTTCACCACAACATCCCGACTCTCCCACTCAAGGACGGGTTCGTTAGGAAATAGGAACTTGACTTTACGAGTCCTACAATCAATAGAAGCATAATATGCATGCAACCAATCCATCCCAAGAATAACATCAAAATCCACCATATTCAACTCAACAAGATCACAAGGCAACAACTTATTCAATATGCAAACCGGATAATTTCTATACACTTTTCTAGCAACAATAGAGACACTAATGGGAGTGGATACTTCATATGACTCATGCAATAATTCCGACTCGATGTGAAATTTTCTAGCAACTAAGGGGGTAGCAAAGGAAAGGGTGGCACCCGAATCAATCAAAGTATAAACATCAAGATCAAAGATTTGCAACATACCGGTCACCACATCGGAAGTCTCATTAACACCTTGTCTACCATGCAAAGCATAAAATCGACTGTGCCTTGGGGCACCACTTTGAGAAACACCTCTACCCAAAGGAGTAGTGTTAGCATTTCGAACCTTGTTGCGGATCTTGGGACACTCAAACCTCTTGTGACCCACTTCTCCACATTCAAAGCAAGCACCCGAACCCTTCATGCAAGGACCACCATGCTTCCTCCCACACTTAGGGCATACATCCATAGAACCCACTTCACCTCGTCCTTGAGGTCTAGGAACATTGATAGCAAATCCCCGGTTGACATGAGGGTTTCCTCGGCCTTGATGAAATCTAGCACCCTTAGGGAACCTATTCTCCAATCGGGCCCTCTTGGCCTCGTCCCCCCTTCTCTTTCTCAATTTCTCCCCCTTCATTTGCTCGGCATAAGTCATCAACCGAGACAAGTCCATATCTCCAATGAGCATAGCGGACCGACACTCCTCACTAACCAAGTTGGATACACCCATCACAAATTTGTTCATCCTCGACCTAGAGTCGGCCACCAAGTGAGGTGCATACTTGGAGAGTTGGACAAATTTGAGGGCATACTCCCTCACACTCATAGCTCCTTGCTTCAAGTTCATGAACTCCACCAACTTTGCCTCCCTAAGCTCAAGAGGGAAGAACCTATTAAGGAAAGCAAGTTTAAAGTCCTCCCACAACACCACATAGCCATTACCTTTCTCACCCTTCCATTGATCAAACCAAATTTTAGCAACCCCCTTGAGTTGGTAGGCTGCCAACTCCGCCTTCTCACAAGCACCAACACCCATAATGGTCAAGATTTTGCATACCTCATCGATGAACTCTTGCGGGTCCTCATCCATCTTTGAACCATGGAAGACCGGAGGGTTCATCCTCATGAAATCTCTCACCCTTTCCCCCGGGGTGGTAGCTCGAGAAGCTTGGGCTCCTTGTTGCATTTGGTTAGATACCACTTGTGCAAGCATGGTGAGTGCATCACGGAGCTCACCATTGGTGGGTGGCTCTTCCGGTGATCAGGCCCGTCTTCCCCTCATGTTTGGCATGATGATCTAGCAATCCAAAGAACAAGCGTTAGGGAGGAATCACCTTATTACACTCTAAGCATGACATAGAACATAAAGAAGGGAAACCTTTCCTAAAACATTTTGTAGCCTCCCATTCATAGGTGTGGCGCGCTTCACAACCATGATTAGGACTCTACTCAACGCGATGTGTTGGACTCCGAGGATTTAACAACCTAGTGCTCTGATAGCAAGCTTGTCACGACCCAAGCCTAGGGTCTAGACGTGACATGGCGAATGGGGAACCCGAAGGAACCCCAAACAAGCCTCTCAAACTTGTCATCACACTTCATCGGTCGCGGAAGTATATTCAACATTAAATAATGGGAAATAGGGACTAAGGGCAACCATTTCAAAATAACATCATAGAATAAGAGTCAAGCTTATTTACAAAATACTTGTCCAACGTACACCTCTACATACATAGATAGGACGGGGGCCATGACATATTACCGACTCCTCTCATAGTCAAAGTACAATGGCAAGCTAAAGTCTCAAAACATAAGAGTAAGAAACATAACGTAGCCCTCGAATCATTGAGGACTCACCAATAATCTCGGATAAGCACCGTACTAGCCACGTAAATGGAGAGAAGGATCAAGATTAGCTCCGGTCCCTATATGGTGACATCATGTAGGCAAAATATGCGTTAGTACTTTGGAATGTACTAAGTATGCGGGGTGCAATGCAACAATAGACAAGGACGCAATCGAAATGCAAGAGATAGTTCCATAGGCATAATAGATGATAATATGAGGATGCATGATCAAAGTGAAGTCAAAACATGTTTAAGTAAAACTATACTAATAGTAGATATCATATGTGTGTGCATAATCCGACCAATCTGTAACCTCAACTTAGGATGGGGGATGCCGTTCACACCCGGACACCCTGGTGGCAAGGTATAAACCACTCACATGGTTGATGTTGGTCACACCCCAAGCATCCTAGGTGGCGAGATATAAACCTCTCACATGGTTGATGTTGGTCACACCCCAAACATCCTAGGTGGCGAGATATAAACCTCTCACATGGTTGATGTTGGTCACACCCCAAGCATCCTAGGTGGCGAGATATAAACCTCTCACATGGTTGATGTTGGTCACACCCCAAGCATCCTAGGTGGTGAGATATAAACCTCTCACATGGTTGTTCGGTTCTTTTCCCCCAGACCGGGCATGGTCATGCAACACTTTATATAGGAAATTCACCTTAGGCTCTAATGCAATCTCATGTATGGAATGAACATATACATAAGCTTAGTTTGTCATCAACACATTTCTGGAATGCCATACATCTCGTAACTCAAGCCCTAAAGCATCAATTCATCAATTCTCCATAATTGGACATTTTGTCAAACACCTTAAAGGCATGTAATGGGATCAAAGAGCAAGGAAAATAGGGTAGTAATTATGCAGCCAAACCAGTGAACAACCTACAACAACACATTTTAACACCCACAAGACCACATGAAAATCTCCACATCCATTCAGAATTTAGATTCAAGTTCTAGAGTCACAACATGCTCAAAACAATCACTCTTCATGTTTAAAATTCACTTGTGCAGGAAATTTATACAAGGAACAAGACTAATTTATGAACCATGAATTAAACCATGAATAGAGACTAGGCACTATGGGTGGAAGGACCCATGAGTTCAACACCATATACCTTGAGTTTTTATGAAGGCCTTGAGAGTGTCTTCATTGAAAGCTTGAAACTTGGGAGCAACAGTCTCTTCAATCTTGATGAAGGTTTTGGATTAGGGTTCTTGAGAGAACTTTGAGAGAAAATGTGTCTAAGTATGGGAGAGGTGTTTTGGGTAATGTTTTAGAGATGGGAATTGAGTTAATGTTATATAGGAAATAACATATGCCCTTTGGAAAAAACAGAACAAACACTTAGAAAAAAAAAGTGAGGCGGGTGAACAAGGACTTTGGTTACTGGAAATTGCATTTTCTGCCCGGACAGATTTTATGAAAATGGGCATAACTTCTTCGTCCGAACTCCGAATGAGGTGAAACGAAGTGCGTTGGGTAGCTAACTCAAAGGGATTTCCATGGATATATTATTTCTACCAAAATTATTTGTGTGCTAGGAGATATGACCCTCTAAAGTAGACCCTCGAAAAAGGCTTCACTTGGAAATTTCGGATTTCGATACGGTTGCTCTAAAATTTGGGTGAGACCAATCCCCCACTCAATTTGACCCCCTAAACAAGAATATGAAGTCGGATTTTCGAAAAACGAAATGGATTTTTAGATATAGCTAAAACAAGCTTCCGGTAACTTCCGAAGCACATTTTTAAGAACTTTTTGGGTCGTTTCATCAATTCCAGTCACTTGTATTACACCAGATGTTGACTACTTGAAGTCCGCTAACTTTACTTCACTATTAGATGCATAAGATGATATGGATGCTCCAGTTACTTTTGAGATTCCTCGGACTACCACCCGAGATATACATATGGAGGATGTGGCAGCTGATGCATCAGAGGCAGAGACCGATGACAAGCAGCTTGGGGAGCGAGATGCTGCGTATATGATGATCTCGCTGACTTTGAAGATGCGATGTTTGATTCTTCCCGCCAGACTTCCTTGAGAGACACTACCATGGTTGGGTCTAGTGGAGCTAGTACTGCTGATGTGATTCCGGGCATTGATGCCCAAGATTAGAGTGTTACACCGGGCATTGATGCCCCAACAGATGTAGAGACTGTGTAGGCAGGACTTTTCTTTACCTCCCTCTATGTCATTTTTATTCACTTTTGGATATTTTCATTACATTTGAGGACAAATTGCTTTTTGTTTGTGGTGGGGCTAGGTATTACCATACCTACCTCTTAAGATTATTATTTTTGTATATATTGGGTTTTTGTGCTGTAAATTGTGTTTTGACACTATTTTGTGGATGTTTGAGCTTGTAGCTCTGTATTTTGGATGCAAATGGTTTTTAACCAATCTAAAAAATTATTTTTCACCTCTTCGTTGTGTTTGAATGTGGTTGTTCTTGTGCAAATTTGAGTGTCGGTCATGATCAATAACGATGACTTTAATAGTGCTCTTAATCAAACAAAAATGAATGTGCGGCTACAATAAGGCAAATTAAGTTGCATAGACAATATGTGAACTTATTGCATCTCTTTGTGACTAGCCGATTATCGAATGAGTCTCTTGTGATGAACATTGCATACTAGCGAAAGTGTGGTGTCTTATTTTATATTAGTGTAACACCCCGGAAACTAGTACATAAACTGGTGCCACAAGCTAGGGTTCTAAGACTTGATGTATTGGAAATAGAGTTGTAGATGAGACTTTATGTGTTTAGAATGAGGACTTTAATAGTTGAAAATCAAGATATGTATTATACCTAGTAGCCTAGATGACCTTTAAGAGTTTGGTTGTGCATGGGAGGGGCAACTACCAAGGCAAAAGGGCAAGCCTAAGCCAAAGGGACAAGGCTGCCCAACCTTGGCAGCTACTGCCCAAGGGTTTACGACCACCTTCACGACCAGTAGTTTAGACTACGGTCTGTGAAGGGGTCCTTGGAGATGCCTTAGACACTTGGGAGGCTAGGCAAAGAGGCCAAGACACTGCCCCAAGTTCACGAGGCACTTCACGAGCTCTTTGCTTGACCAAGGCCCGTCAAAGTGCCTGTGAAGGTGCCTTAGTGGTTTAGGATGTTTTAGATTCTTGAAAAGTTGGGGGAGCTACTGGTCAAAGGACCACGGGCACCACCACGGACCGTGCTGTCTGGGACGGGGCAGCCAAGTTGAGGGACATTTGGGTAAAATCCTATTCGACTAGGTTTAAGTGGGGGTCGTTTTGTATGTCTTTTATTCACATATTTGGACTATTTTAAGTCCTTAGCCCCCAAGTTTAAGTCACTTTACTAATATTAGACTCAATTCAAAACCCCAAATCACTCTACTCTCAAATACTTCTCTCTTTAAGAAGACCCTCTATTGAAGAAGAAGCTAGGGTTGAAGCTAAGGTAAAAAACAAAGGCTCCATTAAGGCTTGTGCTAGGGAATTGTTTAACGTATGTTTAGCTCTTCATCTATGGGTTATTATACCCATAGAGTCCCCTAGAATTTCCCCTAATTTGTGAAGAAGAACCCCAATGAAGGTAGGGTTACTTCCAGTGTATAGGTTTTAGGTGGGTATGATTCCAAACGGTTAGATACTACTCATATATGATTATTTTAGTGTTGATTCATGATATTATGAAGATTTTATGTGAATTCCTTGATTTACCCTAATTTCCAAAGCATGTGGGTTTGTATCTTTTAATGAGGAATTGATGATCCTTTGTAGATTCTCTTGGGTTGTTGATACGTATAGAGTTTATCAAAGGATGTTAATATACGATCATGAATTGGATAGACTTATGCATTTATGTTAGAACTTGAATTGAAATGATTAAGAATTGGGCCTTTTGATGAATTATGCTTAGAATTGGCTTATGACAAAGGCTTAGGGCTAATGTGCCAAGAAATCTAGACTAGTATGATGATTGTGAAGAAAAGTTTTAATGTATGCCTTCAATTCATAATGTTGATCACTAGGGCTTATAGAATAAGTCTAATATGATGAGTTAGCTTGCATGTATGTAGAATATGAAAGGTTAATCACATAAAATGAATCATGCTTGTTAGACTAGAATAACTTGAGGTTGAGTCTTATGATTCCTTCATGGATAGTTGAATTATGTAGCTTGGGATGGTAGAGCTCATGGTAGCTTGGGATTGAGGAATTAAGCTCTCCTAAGGTTAGCTTGAACTAGCATTGGTAGGATGCTTTTCATGGTAGCTTGGGATTGAGGAATTAAGCTCTCTTAAGGTTAGCTTGATGTTGCATGACTAAAATACCTTCATGGTAGCTTGACTTGGTTAGGCCAAGACCATTTCAGGATAGCTTAGGATTGAGATATTATACTCTCCTAAGGATAGCTTAGTGTTGAGGATTCATACTCCCCTAAGGATAGCTTGGATCTTATTGAATGGTTTCATGGTGGCTAGGTTGGTATACTTGTATCCTTCCTTTGATAGTTTAAATTGTATGATACTATGTTTTCCATGGTAGTTAGGTCTAGCATGCTAGTATGCTATTCTTTGATAGACTAGAATGAATGATAGTTAGCATTGACTAAGTAAGCCTAAAGGAGTACTTAGTGTGAGGTAGTATGGGATGCGATTCTTACATTGCACGAGTACGACTTAAAGGTACTTATGAAGTGTCCTCTTATGTGATGTATGCCTAGGTTGATTTGTTGCTATAGATGCCTCACCATGATATGAGTGACTTAAGTTGATGGTCCCTTGTCAATATGAAGTAGGTCAATAGTGACACCTATAGTTGGTAAATGTGAATAGAGTGACTTCAAGAAATGCTTAGTGTGTGTGGTATTATGGGATGCCCCACATGCATTGCACAAGTGTGCCTTGAGGTTAATTAGGGGTATAGTGCTATTATGACATGAAAACTTATGTCTTAACTATGAAGGCGGGCTATGACCAAGAATGACCAAAGAGAGGTACTTAGCTTGGATAGTATTATGGGATGCTATCTTGGCCTTGCACAAGTATGCTTGGAGGTGGCTTGTGAAGTAGTTCACTTGAATATGAAAGACTAAGGGTTGAAGTATGAACTTATGTATGTCTTCTGTTAACTTGTTATGATATGATGCTTATGTTGGAGTTCATGTTATGATTATGTTATTGTATCTTATTATTATTTCTTATGTTGACTAACCATGTTGAGATGCTTTATGTTGGTATGCTAGCTTTCATACTTGGTACACTTTGTACTAACACATATTGCGTACATTATAATCAAATGTAGGGTCTGGGGATATTGAGTTTCTTGGAGGCTAGGTTCCTAAGTGCAAGAAGACTTGACAATTGGTGAGTCCTCATAGTTTCGAGGACAAACCCTTATGTTTCATTTATATCATTTCTCATGTTTTAGACTTTATGTGGGCTACGTCCCAAGACTTTTATTCATGTCATTCATAGATGGTTTGAGGCAAAGATATTAGAAAGACTTCTGTTGTTATGAAATGTTTTTGATATTAGGTTTTAAAGATAGTTTTAAATTCTGCACTTTTTCCTATGCTTTAATGTTCATGTATGCTATGAGGCTTGTATGCGACCCCTTTGGTGTCATATATGCCGTGTTACTTCTAGGGGGTAACCCCGGGTCGTGACAAACTTGGTATCACAACAAAAGGTTTAGAATGGTTCTAGGATTGTCTCAAACCACGTCTAGTAGAGTCTTTTTCATCGGTGTGGGTTGCGACACATCTATGAATAGGAGGCTATGGGATGCTTAGGAAAAAGTCTCACTCCTTCATTCTCTTAGTTGTGCCATAGAGTTTGGCTTTAGTAGGCCCTTTTCTAATGTTTGCCTATGATTTTTTTCAGGTTATGGCTAATACTAGGGCTAATGCTAGTAGAGTAGGAGAAGACAATAGGGATCAAGGGATTCCTCCCCAAGTTCCAAATCAATCTAGCAGAGTTTAGGGCTTCTATGAATTTGTTGGCACAAGCCAATAGAGAGGTGGTGGCTCCGGCAAACCCTATAAGGGGAATGGGAGCTAATAGGATTAGGGAGTTCTTGAGGATGAACCCTCCGGAGGTTAGTGGCTCCAAGGTGGAGGAGGATCCAAATGGGTTCATAGATGAGGTCTATAAGACACTTGATTTCATGGGGGTAACTTCTAGAGAAAAAGCGGAACTAGTCGCTTACCAATTGAAATATGTTGGCCAAATTTGGTATGAGCAATGGAAAGATTCTAGGCCGGTAGAGGTGGGTCCTATAGAGTGGGAAACTTTTAAGTTGGCTTTCCTTGATAGGTTCTTTCCTTGGGAGTTGAGGGAAGCTAAGTTGGAGGAATTCATAAATCTTAAGCAAGGCAATATAAGCTTCAATGAGTATGCCTTGAAGTTCACTCTTTTGTCTATGTATGCTCCATATTTGGTAGCAAGTCCGAGGGATTTGATGAATAAGTTTATGACGTGGGTGTCCGAACTAGTGCAAGAAGAATGTCATATGGCAATGCTTGTTGATGAGATGGATATCTCATGTCTCATGGTGGTTTTCCAACAAATAGAAGAGTCAAAACTTAAGAAGGAGAGAGCTAGGGAGAAAAAAAGGTCTAGGGTGGAAAATGATGGGTTTGATGGACATGGTCGTTCTGTGAACCGACAAAAGCTTTCCGGACAACGCTATTCTAATGCTCCTAGGTATAAGGATGATAGGGTGTCTACCCCTAGGCCACAAGGGAAAGGTAATGAGTCCCTATGGCCCACTTGTTCTAGGAGTGGTAAGAGGCATGAGGGTAAATGTTTGGCCCGTAGAGATGGTTGCTATGGATGTGGTGAGAGTGGCCACATGAAGAAAGACTGCCCTAAGGCAAAGGCTACTATAAGAGAAGGTAAGGAATTTTCCCCTAGTGGTGGGGATGATGATCCTCCAAAGTGGAATAGGTTTTATGCTCTCCAATCAAAGGATGATCAAGAGTGATCTCCTCATGTCCCTTCCGGTATGTGCTTCTTTCATGTTTTATAAAATTTCCAGATTTCCTGTCTTTTATGATTTGTTATGTTTGACTTGATGTTGTCCTTGCCTTGATGGATGTTTAGAAAAGCATGTGTGGGCTTACTCCCAAGGGGGAGATAGTGTGTCTATTCCATAAGGTTTTTACATGATTGTGTGTTGCTATGATTTCTTTATGTATGTTTATGAAGTTGTGTAGGCCTTGTTAGAATTGATCTAATTGCATTGCTAGACTTTATGTATGGGAAATAGAGTTGTAGATGAGACTTTATGTGTTTAGAATGAGGAGTTTAATGATTGAAAATCAAGATATGTATTATACCTAGTAGGCTATATGGCCTTTAAGAGTTTGGTTGTGCATGGGAAGGGCAACTACCAAGGCAAAAGGGCAAGCCTAAGCCAAAGGGTCAAGGCTGCCCAACCTTGGCAGCTACGACCCTAGGGTTCACGAACAGTGGTGTGGACCACGGTCCACGAAGGGGTCGTTGCAGATGCCTTAGAAACTTGGGAGGTCAGACCAAGAGTCCAAGACACTTCCCCAAGTTCACGAGGTGCTTCACGAGCTGTTTGCTTGACCACGGCCCGTCAAAATGCCCATGAAGCTGCCTTAGTGTTTAGGGTGTCGTAAGGTCTTGGCAAGTTGGGGGAGGTACTGGTCAAGGGACCACAGGAACCACCACAGACCGTGGTGCCCTTCAAGGACCATCCAAGTGGCCGTTGTGCCTAGTACGGGGCAGCCAAGTTGAGGGACATTTTGGTAAAATCCTATTCCACTAGGTTTAAGTGGGGGTCATTTTGTATGTCTTTTATTCACATATTTGGACTATTTTAAGTCCTTAGTCCCCAAGTTTAAGTCACTTTACATTAGAGTCAATTCAAAACCCCAAATCACTCCTCTCTCAAATATTTCTCTGTCTAAGAAGAACCTCCATTGAAGAAGAAGCTAGGGTTGAAGCTAAGGTTACAAACAAAGGCTTCATTGTTTAAGGCTTGTGCTAGGGCTTTGTTTAAGGTATGTTTAGCTCTTCATCTATGGGTTATTCCACCCATAGAGTCTCCTAGAATTTCCCCTAATTTGTGAAGAAGATCCCCAATGAAGGTAGGGTTACTTCCAATGTATGGGTTTTAGGTGGGTATGATTTCCAAACGATTGGATACTACTTATATATGATTATTTTAGTGTTGATTCATTATATTATGAAGAATTTATGTAAATTCCTTGATTTACCCTAATTTCCAAAGTATGTGGGTTTGTATCTTTTGATGAAGAATTGATGATCCTTGCTAGATTCTCTTGGGTTGTTGATATAATATTGAGTTTATCCAAGGATGTGAATCTGCGATCATGAATTGACTAGACTGATGCTTGTACGTTATAATATGAATTGAAATGATAAAGAATTGGAACTTTTGATGAATTATGCTTAGAATTGGCTTATGACAGAGGCTTAGGGCTAATGTGCCTTAAAATCTAGACTAGTATGATGATTGTGAACTAAAGTTTGGTCTAGCATGCTAGTATCTTATTCTTTGATAGACTACAATGAAAATAATTAGCATTGACTAAGTTAGCCTAAAGGAGTACTTATTGTGAGTGGAAGTATGGGATGCCGTTCATACATCGCACAAGTACGACTTGAAGCTACTTATGAAGTGTCCTCTTATGTGATGTATGCCTAGCTTGGTTTGTTGCTATAGATGCCTCACCATGATATGAGTGACTTAAGTCGATGGTTACTTGTCAATATGAAGTAGGTCAATAGTGACACCTATAGTTGGTAAATGTGAATAGGGTGACTTCAAAATATGCTTAGTGTATGTGGTATTATGGGATGCCCCACATGCATTGCATAAGTGTTCCTTGAGGTTAATTAGGAGTATAGTGCTCTTATGACATGAAAACTTAGGTCTTAACTAAGAAGGTAGACTACGACCAAGAATGGCCAAAAACTGGTACTTAGCTTGGATAGTATTATGGGATGCTATCTTGGCCTTGCACAAGTATGCTTGGAGGTGGCTTGTGAAGTAGTTCACTTGAATATGAAAGACTAAGGGTTGAAGTATGAACTTATGTAAGTCTTAAGTTGACATGTTATGATATGATGCTTATGTTGGAGTTCAAGTTATGATTATGTTATTGTATCTTATGATTATGTCTTATGTTGACTAACCATGTTGAGATGTTATTGTATCTTATGATTATGTCTTATGTTGACTAACCATGGGAGGAGTTTAAGAAAGCCTTCTTATGAAAGTACTTTCCCCGTGCGAAGAGGGAGTGTACGATTGAGTAGTTCATAAACCTTAAGTAAGGTAGATGAGTGTGGAGGAGTATGCTTTCAAATTTACCTTGTTGTCTAGATATTCTCCATCCTTGGTGTCTAACCCTAGAGAGGAGATGAGTAGGTTTGTTACTAGTGTATTCGACTTAGTTAAAGAAGAGTGTCGTACGACAATGCTCCATGGTGACATGACTATCTCTAGGCTTGTTGTGTATGCTCAATCTATTGAGGAGTCCAAACTTATGAAGGTGAAGAAGGATTTGAAAAGGGGTAGGTCCGATGAGCAAGGGCAACCTAGATTTAAGAAGAGGGTTCCTAATCAAGATTTCTCAAGTGCTCCTAAGGTCAACCAAGAGAGAGATGGTAGTTCTCAATTTGTTAAGCCTACTTGTCCCACTTGTGGAAAGAAGCAAATGTCTAGCCAGTGCTAATGGGTGCTATGGTTGTGGAAATGATGATCATAAGGTGAGAGATTGTCCTACTCTTGCGGCTAAAGGGAGAGATGCTAAGGAAGCTTCTTATAGTGGTCCATATGTTGAGGGTCAAAAAAAGACTCGTTTCTATTCTCTCCTAGCTAACAAGGAAGCAAATTCGAATGAGGGTGCCGGTAAGTCATACTTCCTTGTTTTGTAATGAGATCTTTATTTATTTTTTATGATGGCCTAGATGGGTTTCTCCTATGTGGGGGATGGTATATTGAATAGTAGGTTGTGGTGAGTTTTGACATCTTTGTCACTTTCTTCTATTCCTATTTAAGCTTGAGACATAGAGTTTCTAGTGGCATGTTGCATGTTTTGGAGTTTTATCTGAAAATGAGCTTCTATAGTCTCTATATGATATAGCATGTTTTTAGTTAAAAAATTTTTAAATGAGAAAATGAGTTTTCATAATGATTCTCTCATGTTTATATGCATATATGATGAGTTGCTAAAATATTTCATGAGTTGACTAGTTGAGCATGCTTAAGTGTATTCTTGATGTGGCATGATTGTGTTTTAATGAAATAATTGCATATGGTGTTCTTTGATGTTGTTATGAGCATGAGGTGCTATGAGAAAGGAAGAGTTGTAGGTGTGATTCCTACTTCCATAAATTTGAATGAAGTTGTGTTGTAATGACTTCTTATGTGGAGTTCATGTTTCCTCCTTGATGAGTGCTTTTATATTGATATTGTATGATTGTTGTGGGCTACTAGTCTTGAGTCATTACCCTTAATGTTTTAATGTGTCATTCGAGGACGTATGTTTCCAAGTGGGGGATAATGTAGCAACCCTAAAAATGAACTCATGAAACTAGAGCCTTGTGTGTTGGTATATAGTTGGTAATCTTGTATAAATGCTTAGAAATGGTGTTAAAGGTCACTTTGGTTGTGTTGGAGTTCAAACATCAAAAGACGTCTACGACGTTCAGAAACTAGTCTTGTGTGTACAAGTGTGTTTTCCTTGATTTGGTCTGTTGTTTGTAGTCAAAAAGTAGTGGAAGTGACCCTAGCATGTTATATTGTAATGATAAATTCCTTATCTATGGTAACCCTTAGGAACACTTAGGTGTATATGAAGAGGTTGTATGGGCGGTCACTTCATGTCTCACTTAAGTGTGGCTTAGAGTGACTTGAGATAGAAGTTTCAAGATGATGAAAGGACTTACTTGACTATTATGTTTATGTGTTGTACATTGGTACTAGTTGAGTATGTCTATTATGTGGGTATTGTATTTATTATATGTGGATGATGACTTGAAGCGTGTCTCTTATACTTGTGTTATGAAGGTTTTATCAAAAATGGCATGAAAGCATCTATCTCAAATAAATGTCCGTTTTAGCATGTTTTTGCATAGTCATCATACTTAGTACTTAATTGTTCTAATTCCATAATTTCTCTATTTTCTACAAGTGTAGGTTCCGACAAGTGAGCGGGTTCTATAGTAAGCTCGGGATTTGAAGTTCTTCCAAGATCTTGTGGTATGTCTCATATGTCGAGGACAAGACTTTTCTATTCTAATTTATTTAATAAGGTTCTTGTAATAGACTTAATAGACTTCTTTTGATTGTAAAGGGTCATGTCCCTAGTATGTTTGCAGGTTTATGTCTAAGATGGCTAAGAGACTTAGTATTCCACTTGTGTACGTTGAAAGATGTTTTTTTTAAAGTGACCTTTGATTCTTATGGATTTTTGTTTTAAAGAGTTTTTAATTACGCACTATTTTCTATATCGAATGTTATCAATACTAAGGGGCTCGTATTAAATCTTTTCGAGGTCGAGTACGCCTGTTATGACTAGGAGGTGCTCTCGGGTCATGACACTACGAACCTAGCCAGGATCGTGAGTATCAATGTCGCCAAACCCTACATTTTTATAAGAAATGTAGGCAAGAGTTTGAGTTTGTCAAACATGTACTAATTATGATAGCTAGCATAAACAACATGGTTAGTCAATATAAACCATAAGCATAATCAATGCACATACAACATCATCATAATAAGAAAGGAATACTTCTCAAGCAACCTTACTCATCTTAGTCAAGACTTGGGTCATCCGCCTCTAGTCAAGCTTAGTCATGAAAAACATCTCAAGCAAAAATCCCAAACTATTCATTCTTCAAATCATTGTTCTCATTATTTATACTTACTTTTAAAGACATGGTGATTCGCCTCCCAGCCTAGCTTACAAAGGCTAACGGGTATTCACATCTTGCCTTACTTACATTAAGATCAAGGGTACTAGCCTCCACAATAACATCATATGACACGGGTACTCGCCTCCACATCATTTCATAAGGAGTATGAGTACTCGCCTCTATGTCCATTCATCATAATAGGAACGTGGGGAATCACCTCTTGTTCAATTCTAAGGAGTATGGGAAATCACCTCATATCCTTGTCATATCGAGATCAAGAGTAGTCGCCGCTAGCCTCATCAATTACATATTCTTTTACTCTAGATTCATTTTAGGTGAGCAATCCTTGCAACCTAGAATCATTCATCTGAGTAAACCTTTTACATTCATACTTAAGCAATTCATGTAGGAAATATCCCTCCCACAACAATAACATCAATTACCAACAATTTATATCATGAGCTTTACTCTTAAAGCAATGCATCTCATGATCATCATCTATGATTTATTCTCAGGCAATTCTAGTCCTAATTCATCAATCTAATAAGGATAAGCCTAAACCCATAAAGTTTCCCTTGATGGCATCAACCCAATTATATCAATTCTCGGGTAGAATCCTAGAATAGGGATGGGTACATGTCACGACCCGAAAGCACCCCCTAGTCATAACATGACGTAGTTGACCCAGAAGGGGTCGCATACAAGCCCTTAGCACATTCTTAACATAAGATAATAGAAAATACAGGAAAATTGAAAACTTTTACAATGGAAGTCTTACTAAAACCTTTATCTCAAACCATCTATTTAAAATCATGAATATAAGTCTTTGGGATGCAGCCCATACAAAGTCTAAAACCATAAAGAAATGACATAAGGAAATAAAGGGTTCGTCCTCGAAGCTATGAAGACTCACCAATTCTTCAATTCTTCTAAATAGTTGAAACTCTAGCCTCCAAAGCAACTCAAGCCTACAACCCTACATTTAGTTAGAATGTAGGCAATATGCGTTAGTACAAAATGAACCAAGTATGCAAGCTAGCACAACATCATAAGAGCATCTCAAATGGTTAGTCAACAAAAGACATAAATATAAGAGATAATAACATAGTCATAACATAATCATCATAGTCATAGCATGGTCTACAACATAAACTTCATATAAACACAAGTCAACATAAGAAATACCTAATCAGCATGGGAGATAAGTCATAATCATATCAACATAATTGACTCTTAGTCATCATTACCATAATAGTACCATTCTTAAGTAACCTTAACAGTTTACAAGTGCAAAGCAAGAATAGCATCTCATAATACCTGTAACAGCCCGTATTAAGCATATGCTAGTGCTATTCATATGATACTTGACATAGCCTTATAGTATGGGTGAGGGACTGTGCTTCTTATATGATTAGTGTTGGTTTAAACTAGCTCGAAAGGTGATGTAACGCCTTGCACGTTTCAGCATGTGTACTGTAAGTTAACTCCTACGGAAGTATTTACACTAGAAGTAGTAAGGTGGTAATTGAGCTTGGAGTTGAAATTAAGTGCTAAGTTGAAGAAAAAGGGATTAATATTTAGAAAATGGAATAAAAATAAGTGAGCTGCTTGTTTGACTTAGCTAAGCTAGTAGGTGCATCACCTACTTTGACTTATTCACCTGTCCAACTGGCCAAGTAGGTGCATCACCTACTAAGACTCTTTTTTTTTTTGTTTTTTTTTTGTACCATGTAATTGGGCCAAGTGCACTACCACATACTTGCATTAATCTGGCCCAAAGAATGAGGTAAAATAGACAGCCAAAGCCCAATAGTCTTAAGTCCAAACAGGCCCAAGTTAAAAGGCCAAGTAGGTGGGTCACCTACTTGACAATATATGGCCTAAAATTGGTCAAGAAAGTCGTCCATTACACATCCCTTTTAAAGGGATAAAGATCAAATCTTTTGCTCCATTTTTCACTTGCAAAATTTTCAGATTTCTTAAGTTTCTCTAAGGTCTCTCTTGGCTTCAATCAACAGCCCTAAAACACCCTAGGTTCTTGAGTATTATCTCCCTTTTCAAGTAAAAGTTTGAAGGAGAGTTTCAGTTCTTGAAGTACAAGTTTAGAGGATAAATTTTCAGAAACTAAGGTAAGACTACTGCCCATTCTTGCCTCTTTTTAAATACAAGTTTGGGTGGAGAATTTTGTATATATTTATGAAGAACTAATGGATGGTGGTGATAAATCCTTGATTCAATATTCTCCTATTATGCTAAAAGATTTTTAGGGATTGATAGTGGCTGCCTTATGTATATGTTGTTGGGGGCAGTTTGAGTATCTGGGCAAAGGATGTAAGAGGTTATATTAATGTATAGAAGAAGGGTGTAGTGGTTCACCATTTGATGTTTTCCATCAAGTGTTTAGCTACTATTTTTTTGGTCCTTAATGTGATTAGCTGTTAACATCAGCTTAATCATGAAAATATTGTAGATTAGCACCCAAGAGGGGAGGCTAAATCGTGACAGTTGTATTAGTCAGAAAATAAGGTATGTAAGGCTATTCGATTCTATATTCTTTGGCATAAACTATGCTTGTGTCACTACCAACAAGTGAGCTTCCTAAGTGCTCTTTCAAGTAAAAGACAAATAGTGGCAGCGTACAATCCCAACCACAGCTAACAATATTTTCCCTCTCCTTAGTGTGTCGAATTGCTTCAATATATGTGCATCTTTACTTTTCCAAGTATTGGTATGAGAAAGGGTAATCGCAGCAGTAGCTTTGTGATTCCTCCTATCAATCAAATGAGGTCCATTGTGTCATTTGAGCTCTTATGTAATTCATTAGTGTTACATTTCCATCTTGTGTTATTGTTACTGCCCTAAGTGCATATTCACATGTTTCCTACTACTGATCCACAGTTCTGACGCTCAAAAATAATTATGACCACCAAAGTAACAATCTCAAAGATTAAAGAAACTATATGAAGCGGTATATGTGTAAGGGTGGCAGCCTAGGGGCGAAAGCCTAGCATGGGTCGATCCCAAAATTTATATATTTGAGGACAGCATCCCAGGGGTTAAAATGCCTAGCATGGGTCATCCATTTTTACCACTAATCAGTTGGTTACTTGTATCACATGCTTTACAGAGATTACAATGTAAAGAAGATTATAGAAAAGAATATAATGTACACGATCCCACAACAGCAACAAGGGTGGTCTTTTAATCTGATCTATGTATTTACATATTGATACTTGATTTCAATTGAGCTCTTGTTTACATATGTTATTGCCTTACATATTCAGTACATTCTTCGTACTGACGTCCCTCTCGAGGGACGCATTTCATGCCGCAGCCACAGTACTCCAGCTAGTAGACATCCCCAAAGGAGCGCAGGACACTCAGCTGCTATTGGTGAGCTCCAAGTTGATTCGGGGCTTAACCGAGTCTTTGGCATCTATTTTGTTACCGTATAGTAGTTAAGGGTAAGGCGGGGCCTGTCCCGACCTAAACTAAGGTTGTCTATCTTGTAGAGGCTTTGTAGACTAATGTATAAAGTTTGGTTGTGTCTTGTCTCTTAACAATTGTGGCCTTAACGGCCAAGTGTTGTACATCAGTTTTGGGCCTGTCTATGTCGGTCTTTTATCACTATAGTGCATATAAGCTTGTCATAGCTTCATAGTTATCATAGTTAAAGGTATGGTAAGTGCAGGTTGTAAGTTGGTTCTCCCGGCCATTTAGGCATCGGGTGCCTGTCCGTCTTAATCAGATCTGAGGCGTGACAATACCACCCAAGCCAAGTATCCCTTTTAGTCATCTTAATCCTAGTCTACATACAAGGTTAAGTCATAAGTCTTTCTATCATAAGGGAACCGTACTTCTATGGAACCTCAACACACACTTTTGCAATGCGTTAAAGGCATCCCATACTACCCTTCACACTAAGCATAGCCTTGGAGTCATCTTAGTCATATTCACCCTCCTTTTGGCTGTACTATAGGCTTACTTCATATAGACAAGGGAATTACCACCTTAGTCATTCACATCTTGCAAAGCAACTACGGCAACAACCTAAGCTAAGTCATACTACATAAGGGAACCCTTCACAACTAGCGTCAAGTCATACTTGTGCCATGTATGGATATCATCCCATAATACTACCCACACTAAGTGCTCATTTAGACAATCATGAAGGTTCACTAGTTGGGGACTAATCCCTCTATTCGATTTATCTCTTTTCAAGGCTACCAAGATATAACCCCTAAATAGGCTAGACCATGTTATCATCTTAGTAGCATAACTAGGTTAAGCTAATCTAACTACCTTGGAAAACACACTATCATGCAAGTCCAAGCTACTCTAGGAAAGATACGAGTGTCCTATCCTGGCTACCATGAAATAGTCCTAAATGATAACAGCAGGGTTAAGGAGATCACAAATAGAGAACTGAATATTAGAATGCGGAAGCACAAAGAAAAGAAACAAAAAAAACTAACTAAAGATATGGGAAATTCGAAGGAAAGATCCACTAATTTCCAAGGATTAGATGTTCTAAGGTCTTGAAAAGATCCAAGTAACAACGTATAGATTTATGGAAGAAATCTAACGCCTTTACTTGAGAAAATGAATCAAAACAATAGATTTGGATCTTGACCGCTTTATGAGTAACTAAAGACAATAATTAGTATGTAGAAACTAATCACCTTCTAAAGAATACCAAAAAGAAACCAAAGATATCACAAGAAGAAGTTACTTTATACCTTAAACTATGAAACTAGTAAAGGTTTAAAGATAAATTCTCAAAGAACAAGTCACAGAGGTTCAAAGAACTCTCTCAAATATTATTAATATCAATCTAAATTGTATTTAATGAATAAAAAGGACCCCTATATATAGGAGAAGGGGTGAAAAACGTCCAAGACCCTAAAACACAATTACAAGGTCTCCTACTCTAGAAAGGTAATAAAGTAACCTAACTAAAAACAAATTTAGTACTTCTAGGAAATCTATGGTACTTAGGAGACCATAAATAGAATAAGGAAAATATTAATAACCTATAAATAAATAAAGAAATAAGGTAAATCCCAACTAGGAAAAGAATCTTGACAATCTTGGAAACTTTGACTAGTCTTCTCTCAAAACTTGGGCAGAAAACAACTCTTGTTGTGGTTGATTCTTGGACTCTTCTTGACCTTATTTGCACGAAATTGGGCCTTAAAATTCCTCATCTTGGGCTTGAATTTGGGCCACCAAATAATTGTAGCATTTGGACAATTCCTCTTCCTTGGGCTTGAGCTCTTCTTCCCCAATAAGACACCTTTGGATCAGCGATTGAAGCCCATTGAGCTTATCATTGAACTCCTTGGTTTGAGATCTTGTTATGGGCCTCCTTGGAGTTTCTAAAGCTTCATCCTTGTCCTTCAATGGAGTAGTGCTTCCTTAGATGCTATCACTAAACCAACTAAGTCATTCTACCCTTACAAGCGTACTAGATGACAAATGCAAGATATCCATAGGGGAGTGTGATTATCAACCCTAAGCTACCAGGTCTAATCCTAACTCAAGCTATCCTTGAAATGCATCTTACAATACAAGTCAAGCTACCCTTAGGAGAGACTAAGTCCTCTATCCCTAAGCTACAATGAAATGGTCTTGGCCAAACCAAGTCAAGCTACCATGAATGCATCCGAATAATGCTAGTTCAAGCTTATCCATAGGAGAGTATAAATCCTCAATCCTAGGCTACCATGACTACTAATAACTCATGCTACCATGACATGCATCCTACAATGCTAAGTCAAGCTATCCCTTTGGAGAGAATAGATCCTTATCCTAAGCTATCAACTTTGGTCTTATCCTACTAAGCGAAGCTATACATGAAGGGATCACATATCACAACTTCAAGTTATTCTAGTCTAACATGCTTTGATTCATTTTAGGTTAGTAGGTCAACCTAGAATCCTTCTATGTGATAGAACTTGAATCTCCTAGCATATTCATGTCTAAGTGTATAAGAGGAAGAGAATTACACCACAAGATAACATCATATTGAATTTACCCTCAAATCCCTAACAATGATGGCTACAAACCCTACTTTCAAGTCTAACTTCATTCTATCATGATCCATATCTAAATTACAAGGTATTCAATCACATTGTTCATTAGAAGGTGATTCTTGTCATACTTGATCATAAAGGTTCAATTCTAACTTTACAAGTCAAGATCATTCCTATTCAATTAAGTCTAGTTCAATTAATTATTACATGATCCTAAATATGATCAATTAGTATTTAAGGCATTGAAATCGGAAGATCACTTTAGAACCTTCAATTTTGCATCTCATGGCATCAACCCACAATATTCATATTCATCAATTTAGATTAGGGTTCATAATAGAAATCGCATTAATTCATCATAATATCATTAAAAAAATACAATTCAATCATAATTGGGTGATATCCACTAGATTGGAATCACACCCAAGCCCTACCAACAATACAATCACAACCGTAGCTAGAAATGGGTTTTTTAGATCACAATTGGGGGGGGGGGGTCTATTGGGGCTCCATGGGTGGAAGAACCCATGGATGAATAAGCTTCACATAAATTTAATCACAGCCTTAAACTAAGCTTGAATCAATGGTGAATTCGTCCTAGAAGCTGTCCTCTTCTCTTCTCTTCTTCTTTAATTCTGGAGAGATGATTTTTGGAGAGAGTTTTGGGGTCTTTAGTTGGGTGAGTTAGAATGATTATTTTAGGTTTTTTTAAGCGTATATAGGTGGTTATATAACCTATTAACTGACCTACATTAAACACTAATTAAAAACTAACTCAACCCCTATTTTCTAACTTAAAAAGGAAAGATGAAAAACTGGCAGCGTTTACGTTTGGCCATCCACGGACCGTAGATTGATCTACTGTCCGTGGTTTGTTCTCGTGGTTTGGGTTTGTGACTCGAAATGTTGCAGGCTCCAAGAAAAACTAAGTCATAACTACGAGGTCCATCCATGGACTGTGGTTTGGTGTAAGGGGCATGGATTGCAACTGTAGATCACCACCAAAAAGGTGAAAGCTTGCTGTCTTGACAGCTTTGGGGGACTGTTTGGGGTCCTCAAAGAGGACCCCTAGAGTGGTCTTTAAGAAGTCGTACCAGGACGTTTAACCACCACACATGATGTTCTAGGCATGAGAGTCATTTCTACAAGTTTTATCCCTCAAAAAACACACCAAACTTCAACGACAAGATACTAGAACATACTAACTCAAATGACTAGTTTCCGGACGTCATAGTCGTTTCTTGTCGTTTGACTTCTAAAATCACCAAACTTCAAAAGACATTTTTCAACATTTAAACAAGTTTCCAACTATAAACTAACATGTGAGGCTCTAAATTCACCTATTAGCTTCCAATAGACTCTAGCTTGTTTTTACTAAATCTCTGGGTTGTTACATTATCCCCCACTTGGGAACATTCGTCCTCGAATGACACTTTAAACACTTTATAAAGTCTAAAATATAACTTAGCAGCCCATTATGCCTGTCCTACATCTAATGCACACTATCAAGGAAGAAAACTTAAATTTCCAAGCTAAATACATACAGTGCAACACAAGGGAGTAGGAACTACTTCTACCAACCCAAAATACGTCAATTCTTCTATCTATTCATTTTCAAGGAGGAACTAACATCTCCTAGCTAAAACATGCTCAACACATGCAGTTGGGGCCAATAATGCAAATTATGTCTTATAAAGCACTCATTCATTGAGGAAATCTTTCAACTCAAACTAGGACATGCTCATAGTCCAACCCATGAAGTCTATATGCAATTCTACTCACATGCACCACAACATGAGGGAACAATGCATAAAAGTCATTTCTAACAAGACCTAAGAAATTTCATGAACATGCATATAAGGAGATCATGGCAACACATAAGGATCACAATAACCCTACTAGATAGGGACACTATCCCCCACTTGGGAATAAGCCTACCCAAACTTTTCTAAACATCATTATGGTAAAATAACTTCAAAACCCAACATAACAAGTCAAAAAGACAAGAAATCTGGAAATTTTCTAAAACATGAGAGAAACCCATACCGGAAGGGACATGGGGAGATCACTCTTGATCTTCTCTAGATTGGAGAGCATAAAACCTATTCTTCTTTTGAGGCTCCACATCCCCACTACTAAAGGCAACTTGCTTACCTTCCCTTCTTGTAACCTTAGCCTTAGGGCAATCTTTCATCATGTGGTCACTCTCACCACAACTAAAGCAACCCTCTCTTCCGGCCAAACACCTACCCTCATGCCTCTTACCACACCTAGCACAAGAGGGACATAGGGACTCATTACTTATCTCTTGTGGTCTAGGGGTAGACACCCTCTCATCCATATACTTAGGATCATTAAAAAACACTTGTCCGGAAAACTTTTGTCGATTCTTAGAACGACCATGTCCATCGGACCCATCATGAAAGGACCTATCATTAACCACCCTAGACCTCTTTTTCTCTCTAGCCCTCTCCTTCTTGAGTTTGGACTATTCTATTTGTTGGGCAAACACCATCAACCTAAAGATATCCATATCATCAACAAGCATTGTCGTACGGTAATCTTCTTCTATCAAATCGAACACCTCTGTCATAAACCTATTCATCAAATCCCTTGGATTGGATACCAAGCTTGTAGCATACTTAGACAAAAGGGTGAATTTCAAAGAGTACTCCTTAACACTCATACTACCTTGCTTAAGGTTGATGAATTCTCCCATTTTGGCTTCCCTCAACTCCCGAGGAAAGAACCTATCTAGAAATGCCAACTTAAAAGCTTCCCACTCTATAGGTCCCGCTCCTATCGGCCTACTATCTTTCCATTGCTCATACCAAATTTTGGCAAAGTCCTTCAATTGATAGGCGGCCAGTTCCTCTTTCTCAATAGAAGACAACCGATGATTGCTAGCACCTTATAAGCCTCCTTTATGAACCCATTTGGATCTTCTTCCAATTTGGAGCCATAGAACTCCGGGGGGTTCATTCTCAAAAAATCTCTCACCCTAAAAGCACCCATTCCTCCTATAGGGTTTGCCGGAGCCACCACCTCTCTATTGGCTTGTGCCATCAAGGCTTGAGCCAGTAGTTGCATAGAAGTCCTAAGCTCTCCAAGGGTGACATTTCCAATTGGAGGGTCATTTGGAACTTGAGGAGGAGATTGATGTGGAACTTGAGGAGGAGATTGATGTGGAACTTGGGGAGGAATCTCTTGATCCCCATTGTCTTCTCCTTCTCTCCTAGATTCAGCCCTAGTATTTTCCATAACCTGAAAAATCATAAGCAAACAATAGAAGAGAAACCTACTAGAGTTAAACTTCTTTGGCACGACTAAGAGAATGAAGAAGTGAGATTGTTCCTAAGCATCCAATAGCCTCCTATTCATGAAATGTGTCGCGACTCACACCCACGAATAAGACTCTACATAGACGTGGTTTGAGACATCCTAACATTTTCCACCAAACCTTATGATCTGATACCAAGTTTGTCACGACCCAAGAGAACCCCCTAGTCGTAACATGGCATAGTTGGCCCCGAAGGGGTCGCATACAAGCCCTTAGCACATTCTTAACATAAGATAAAAGAAAATATAGGAAAATTGAAAACTTTTACAGCGAAAATCTTACTAAAACCTTTGTCTCAAACCATCTATTTAAAATCATGAATAAAGTCTTGGGACACAGCCCATACAAAGTCTAAAAAACATAAATCAATGACATAAGGAAATAAAGGGTTCTTCCTCGAAGCTATGAGGACTCACCAATTCTTCAATTCTTCTAAATCCTTGAAACACTATGTCACGCCTCAGATCTGATTAAGACGGACAGGCACCCAATGCCTAAATGGCCGGGAGAACCAACTTACAACATGCACTTACCATACATTTAACTATGATAACTATGAAGCTATGACAAGCTTATATGCACTATAGTGATAAAAGATCGACATAGACAGTGATAACAGCAGGGTTAAGGAGATCACAAATAGAGAACTGAATATTAGAATGCGGAAGCACAAAGAAAAGAAACAAAAAAAACTAAATAAAGATATGGGAAATTCGAAGGAAAGATCCACTAATTTCCAAGGATTAGATGTTCTAAGGTCTTGAAAAGATTCAAGTAACAACCTATAGATTTATGGAAGAAATCTAACGCCTTTACTTGAGAAAACGAATCAAAACAATAGATTCGGATCTTGACCGCTTTATGAGTAACTAAAGACAATAATTAGTATGTAGAAACTAATCACCTTCTAAAGAATACCAAAAAGAAACCAAAGATATCACAAGAAGAAGTTACTTTATACCTTAAACTATGAAACTAGTAAAGGTTTAAAGATAAATTCTCAAAGAACAAGTCACAAAGGTTCAAAGAACTCTCTCAAATATTATTAATATCAATCTAAATTGTCTTTAATGAATAAAAAGGACCCCTATATATAGGAGAAGGGGTGAAAAACGTCCAAGACCCTAAAAGACAATTACAAGGAATCCTACTCTAGAAAGGAAATAAAGTAACCTAACTAAAAACAAATTTAGTACATCTAGGAAAGCTATGGTATTTAGGAGACCATAAATAGAATGAGGAAAATATTAATAACCTATAAATAAATAAAGAAATAAGGTAAATCCCAACTAGGAAAAGAATCTTGACAATCTTGGAAAGTTTGACTAGTCTTCTCTCAAAACTTGGGCAGAAAACAACTCTTGTTATGGCTGATTCTTGAACTCTTCTTGACCTTATTTGCACAAAATTGGGCCTTAAAATTCCTCATCTTGGGCTTGAATTTGGGCCACCAAATAATTGTAGCGTTTGGACAATTCTTCTCCCTTGGGCTTGAGCTCTTCTTCCCCAATAAGACACCTTTGGATCAGCGATTGAAGCCCATTGAGCTTATCATTGAACTCCTTGGTTTGAGATCTTGTTATGGGCCTCCTTGGAGTTTCTAAAGCTTCATCCTTGTCCTTCAATGGAGTTGCGCTTCCTTGGATGCTATCACTACTATACGATAACAAAATAGATGCCAAAGACTCGATTAAGCCCCGAATCAACTTGGAGCTCACCAATAGCGGCTGAGTGTCCTGCGCTCCTATTGGGGATGTCTACTAGCTGGAGTACCTGTGGCTGCAGCATGAAATGCAACGTCCCCCGAGAGGGACGTCAGTACGAAGAATGTACGGAATATGTAAGGCAATAACATATGTAAACAAAATTTCAATTGAAATCAAGTATCAATATGTAAATACATAGATCAAATTAAAAGACCACCCTTGCTGCTGTTGTGGGATCATGTACATTATATTATTTTCTGTAATCTTCTTTACATTGTAATCTCTGTAAAGCATGCGATACAATAACCAACTGATCAGTGGTAAAAGAGGATGACCCATGCTAGGCATTTTAACCCCTGGGATGCTGTCCTCAAATATATAAATTTGGGATCGACCCATGCTAGGCTTTCACCCCTAGGCTGCCACCCTTACACATAAACCGCTTCATATAGTTTCTTTAATCTTTGAGATTGTTACTTTGGTGGTCATAATTATTTTTGAGCGTCAGAATTGTGGATCAGTAGTAGGAACATGTGAATATGCACTTAGGGCAGTAACAATAACACAAGACGGAAATGTAACACTAATGAATTACATAAGAGTTCAAATGACACAATGGACCTCATTTGGTTGATAGGAGGAATCACAAAGCTACTGCTGCAATTACCCTTTCTCATACCAATACTTGGAAAAGTAAAGATGCATATATATTGAAGCAATTCGACACACTAAGGAGAGGGGAAATATTGTTAGCTGTGGTTGGGATTGTACGCTGCCACTATTTGTCTTTTACTTGAAAGAGCACTTAGGAAGCTCGCTTGTTGGTAGTGACACAAGCAGAGTTCATGCCAAAGAATATAGAATCGAATAGCCTTACATACCTTGTTGTACCACTCGAATAGTACAACGAATTAACCTCCTTCCTTTCTGATTATTAATCTACAATGAAATAAGTAACACAACTAATATTAGTAGCTAACCAACAGATTGGGCTACTTGAACTTGGCAAACAGTAATCAGGTAGCAAACCCATACTTATCAAACCGATGGTATGCATTCCACCCCTTCTCCTTTAATAACGTCATATACAATACGACCTTCTAATAAGGTCCCCTGAAACTCCTTGGGCATTTGTAACATATGCAAAACAGTATACAAAGGGGTTGCAGGCAGCAAGCTCATGCAACGCCCAATTAGATGGTACGTTACTGCACCCTTTACCGTTTTATCCTTTAACAAGTTATCATGACTTCTGCACATGCCTCCATAAGTATATGAACTCACGATTTCCGACCACTGTCCCTTGAGCATCCAACTAACATTACATTTAAAATGCTCAAATGAGCTAACAATTGAGTTAAAGGGGACTCCCCTCCAAGGCTGTCCCAACATGCATAATCAACCTGAACATTCTCCCATCTCACACCATGTAAAAGGAACAATTCTCAGCTCATTAACACATACCAAATCCCTTAACCAATTCAAGCACAAAAGAGGGATGCAAATTTCAGTAACTCACCTTGTTGGACAGCAACCTCACTTGCTAACTTCAAGGTATAGGTTGTCTTTTCCAAATTATCTTGAGAATAATGAAGGATTACTAAATCAGCAAGACCATATTCTTACAAATCCAAACTTTTAAAAAAAGATTAACATATGGCAGTAGCCTTACCTTAGTTTCTGAAAATTTATCCTCTAAACTTGTACTTCAAGAACTGAAACTCTCCTTCAAACTTTTACTTGAAAAAGGAGATAATACTCAAGAATCCAGGGTGTTTTAGGGCTGCTGATTGAAGCCAAGAGAGACCTTAGAGAAACTTAAGAAATCTGAAAATTTTGCAAGTGAAAAATGGAGCAAAAGATTTGATCTTTATCCCTTTAAAAGGGATGTGTAATGGATGACTTTCTTGACCAATTTTAGGCCATATATTGTCAAGTAGGTGACCCACCTACTTGGCCTTTTAACTTGGGCCTGTTTGGACTTAAGACTATTGGGCCTTGGTTGTCCATTTTCCCTCATTCTTTGGGCCAGATTAATGCAAGTATGTGGTAGTGCACTTGGCCCAATTACATGGTAAAAACAACAACAAAAAAAGAGTCTTAGTAGGTGATGCACCTACTTGGTCATTTGGACAGGTGAATAAGTCAAAGTAGGTGGTGCACCTACTAGCTTAGCTAAGTCAAACAAGCGGCTCACTTATTTTATTCCATTTTCTAAATATTAATCCCTTTTTCTTCAACTTAGCACTTAACTTTCAACTTTAAGCTCAATTACCACCTTACTACTTCTAGTGTAAATACTTCCGTAGGAGTTAACTTATAGTACACATGCTGAAACGTGCAAGGCGTTACATCACCTTCCGAGCTAGTTTAAACCAACACTAATCATAGAAGAAGCACAATCCCTCACCCATACTATAAGGCTACGTCAAGTATCATATGAATAGCACTAGCATATGCCTAATACGGGCTGTTACATCCTTCCCCCAAAGCAGCTCAAACCTGCAACCCTACATTTTGTTAGAATGTAGGCAATATGCGTTAGTACAAAATGTACCAAGTATGAATGCTAGCACAACATCATAAAAGCATCTCAGATGGTTAGTCAACACAAGACATAAGCATAAGAGATAATAACATAGTCATAACATAATCATCATAGTCAAAGCATGCTCTCCAACATAAGCTTCATATAAACATAAGTCAACATAAGACATAGTTAATGAGCATAGGAGATAAGTCATAATCATATCAACATAATTGACTCTTAGTCATCATTACCATAATAGCACCATTCTCAAGTAACCTCAAAAGTAAACAAGTACAAAGTGAGAATAGCATCCCATAATACCACCCAAGCCAAGTATCCCTTTTAGTCATCTTAATCATAGTCTACATACATAGTTAAGTCATAAGTTTTTCTACCATAAGGGCACCGTACTTCTATGGAACCTCAACACACACTTGTGCAATGCATTAAAGGCATCCCATACTACCCTTCACACTAACCAAAGCCTTGGAGTCATCTTAGTCATATTCACCCTCTTTTTGGCTTTACAATAGGCTTACTTCATATAGACAAGGGAACTACCACCTTAGTCATTCACATCTTGCAAAGCAACTATGGCAACAACCCAAGCTAAGTCATACTACATAAGGGACCCCTTCATAACTAGCCTCAAGTCATACGTGTGCCATGTATGGATAGCATCCCATAATACTACCCACACTAAGTGCTCATTTAGACTATCATGAAGGTTCACTAGTTGGGAAGTAATCCCTCTATTATGTTTATCTCTTTCCAAGGATACCAAGGAATAACCCCCTAATAGGCTAGGCCATGCTATAATCTTATTAACATAACTAGGTTAAGCTAAGCTAACTATCTTGGAAAACACACTAATATGCAAGTCCAAGCTACACTAGGATAGGTACAAGTGTTCTATCCTAGCTACCATGAAATAGTCCTAAACCAACTAAGTCATGCTACCCTTACAAGTGTACTAGATGACAAATGCAAGCTATCCACAGGGGAGTGTGATTATCAACCCTAAGCTACCATGACTAATCCTTACTCAATCTATCCTTGAAATGCATCTTACAATGAAAGTCAATCTACCCTTAGGACAGTTTAAGTCCTCTATCCCTAAGCTACCATGAAATGGTCTTGGCCAAACCAAGTCAAGCTACCGTGAATGCATCCTAACAATGCTAGTTCAAGCTTACCTATAGGAGATTATAAATCCTCAATCCTAGGCTACCATGACTACTAATAACTCATGCTACCATGACATGAATCCTAAAATGCTAAGTCAAGCTATCCCTTAGGTGAGAATAGATCCTCATCCTAAGCTATCAACCTTGGTCTTATCCTACTAAGCCAAGCTATACATGAGGGGATCATATATCACAACTTCAAGCTATTATACTCTAACATGCTTTGATTCATTGTAGGTCAGTAGGTCAACCTAGAATCCTTCTATGTGACAGAACTTGAATCTCCTAGCATAGTCATGTCTAGGTGTATAAGAGGAAGAGAATTACACCACAAGATCACATCATATTGAATTTACCCTCAAATCCCTAACAATGATGGCTACAAGCCCTACTTTCAAGTCTAACTTCATTCTATCATGATCCATGTCTAAATTACAAGCTATTCAGTCACATTGTTCATTAGAAGGTGATTCTAGTCATACTTGATCATAAAGGTTCAATTCTAACTTTACAAGTCAAGATCATTCCTATTCAATCAATTCTAGTTCAATTCATTATTACATGATCCTAACAATGATAAATTAGTATTCAAGACATTGAAATCGGAAGATCACTTTAGAACCTTCAATTTTGCCTCTAATGGCATCAACCCACAATATTCATATTCAATAATTTAGATTAGGGTTCATTATATAAATCACCTGAATTCATCATAATATCATTAAAAAATGCAATTCAATCATAATTGGGTGATATCCGCTAGATTGGAATCACACCCAAGCACTACCAACAATGCAATCACAACCCTAGCTAGAATTGGGTTTTTGAGTTCACAATTGTAGGGGGGGGGATCTATATGGGATACATGGGTGGAAGAACCGATGGATGAATAAGCTTCACGTACCTTTAATCAAATCATTTAAACTAAGCTTGAATCAATGGTGAATTCGTCCTAGAAGCTGCCCTCTTCTCTTCTCTTCTTCTTTAATTCTAGAGAGATGATTTTTTGAGAGAGTTTTGGGGTCTTTAGTTGGGTAAGTTAGAATGATTATTTTAGGGTTTGTTTAATCTTATATAGGTGGTTATATAACCTATTAACTTACCTACATTAAACACTAATTAAAAACTAACCCAACCCCTAACTTCTAACTTAAAAAGGGAAGCTGAAAAACTAGTAGCATCTATGTTAGGCCATCCACTGACCATAGATTCACTACACCATTTTAGGCCTACTGCCACCCCAGTAAAGTGTTGCCTAAACTATCGAAAAGTGTGGCCTTTGATAAAAGGCTACACTTTTGGACTTTAAGCAACACTTTTCCTGGGGTGCCCAAAAGAAGCGTAACCTTAGAGTTTAGGCAACACTTAAAAATCAGCGACGCTTAAAAGTGTAGCCTAAATGGCAAAATATCCACGCTTTATGTACCTCATATAGCAACATTTCTATCTCATACAACTACACTTTTAACCGTGGCCTTAGCTTCCTTATTGCCCACGATTTTAAAGTGTTGCCTTTTCTATCTAATGTATGACAACGATTTTAAAGTGTTGCCTTTTCTATCTAATGTATGACAACACTTTGAAGTGTAGTCCTTGCCCATGTGCATACCATAATTTACAACCCTATGACTACACTTTTAAGTGTGGTAATACTATTTTGGCTATAAAATATTTATATGCCACAATTTCTAATTAAAAAACACCAATATTGTTATGCAATAAATAATCTCAAGCATTAAATTGGCTAATAAGTAATTCAAATATACAAATTTCAAAAGATAGTAAGTCTTGTGTACATACACATACTTGTACACATACTTATAAAGCAATATTCTACATATGTGTACACCATAGTTCATCTGAGGCAGTGTTTCTTGGAGTAGCCAGAACTAACCAAGAACAACATTTTCTTGTTTGTTGATGCTCGTACTTCTTCCTGCTTATGCTAACTTGCTTTGTTTTGAAGGAACACAGTAGGTTGCGATGGAGTTATACATGTACGGTCAGATTTAGTCTGTGTAAAATGGACAGCAACAAGATTTTGGGTAAGAGCATATGTTTGAGCAGAGTATTCTGCTCAGTGTCATGCCAGAAGAAGTCTGTTCTCTATTTCGTCAGTTGGAGAAGTCGGAGTTCCAAAATCCTACATAAGGTGTTGCAAGTATGCACTGTATTAGTTAAAACTATGTAAAAGCGAAGATTCAAATGAAGATGGTACTCTTGAGCCACTCTAATTAACTAAAAGGTCAAATGACAGCTATATCGAGCAATAAGGTCATATAATCCAAAATCAGTTAGTAAATTTTCAGGAGTATGGTCTCCAAATGCTGCATAGCAAAAACAACCATAGAGCATGTAGAAAACTGTTGCTACTGAAACACTAATTAGAGTTGCATTTTTCATTATTTTGGCCTCTGAGGGTGGGGATTTGATTGTATCCTGTATTATATAGGAAATTACTACGGCATCAAGTTAAACTACGAGGAATGAATGAAAAATGCTCCATATCGTTACCTGAATCTCCATAAGGATGAGGGAGTAAGAATTGGCAAAAGCAATAGCTCACAGTGCTTGTAAAGTTCTCCAAACTTTTTGCATTTCAGTCACAGTTCCAATGCTAACTCCAGTTAAACTTCCTCCAAATTTTTAGTTTCTTCAAATAAAAAAGGTACATAAAAGTTAGAACTTGCAATGTTTCCCGGACCCTCAAAAAATGTAGCAATAGTAGGCTAGAAGGTGACAAACTTGCTACTTGAGCAATGCCTAAACCTAGACTGATCGTCGAGCAAGTGAAAGAAAGTACAACAACAACAATTGAAAGCCGTCAAATTTGATCAAAATCTGGAATTTGTGAGAAGATGGATTTCTATTACTCCAAATATGATGTGATAAGTAACAAAAGAGAATAAAAGCATAACAATAGTACCATCAATCCAACCAAGTTGAGCAATAGCAAGCCAAAGATAAAACGCTTGAACCAATAACAACAATTAGATATGAGCACTTGCAGCCCAAACGCAGGGAAATCCTCACCCTTGAAGTACCTGTCCAGCATATCCTTTGTTCTAGCTGCATACCTCAACTGCAAAATTGCTAGTAACAAGCTTCTCTCAGTTTGCTCACAATTATAATGTCGTGAAAGTAAAGAATAAGAAAAGCCTAAAGAAATTGGAGAAAATAGAGTATTTACAAACCTGTGCATCAATGGTAGTCCCAGAATGTGAGGAGTCATAGCTTGGTTTTTGCATGTAGCGCCACAGATGGTCCTTGGGAGCTGGTTGTGGGTACCAAACATCTCCACTGTATCCTAAATTTGAGGGAAAATAACTAAAAGAAAGCACTCAATATAGTTTTAGAAGTATTTATTTCTTCAAAGGATTTGGCAATTCAACAAGATATGGAACTACTTTTACATCTCCAAGAATATTAAAAATACTTCATTGGCAATCATATTATTCTAGAAACAAAAGTTGCTGAGAACATCTATCATCCTATTGATGACCTCTAACTGATGGCAAAGTTCGAAATAGAAAATTAAAGGAAGAAGGTAAAGAAAACATGATCTCTAACAACATATTACTCGTAGCAGTGGTTCACACAGAAAGAATATCAAATGTTTTTTGCATCATGCCAAAGGCGTATTGATGACCACTATGTCACATTTCGACATCATCTTTCTCAAATTTTTCTCCAATTTGATTCTCTAGCTCAGAATCCATCTTAATCCGCAACTGATACAGTATTGCTTCCAGTGATCTGTGCTACTGTCAATCCAGTAGCAGCAACTGCTTTCAGATCAACATGATCTGATCCAATTCCACCTGCCAGCAGAAGCTGTAGATTTTTTGCCTTCTTGATCCTTTCAGTCGTGACATAGGCAGGATGAAAAGGGGTTGAAATCAACACATGGAGATCAGGCATAAATGTTCCTGCTATGACTGTTAAATTCTCCTCGCGTGAGCCATTTATTTTGTAAAACTTCACATACATGCATGTTTCAAACGAAAAAAAAACTACTCCTTTCCAGATGTGTATAGTTGTACAAGCATGAAGAGTAAATCGGTAAAGGGACTATCTTTAGAAATGTATAGGCTTCAGTGGAGTAATGGATAGAACATGAGAGATTATAGATTAGCAGTAACTGACCATAATTTGATCCTTCCTTTTCAGGAGTGACAATGTATTGATGACCTTTTGTCACGCCTCAGATCTGATTAAGACGGACAGGCACCCGATGCCTAAATGGCCGGGAGAAACAACTTACAACCTGCACTTACCATACATTTAACTATGATAACTATGAAGCTATGACAAGCTTATATGCACTATAGTGATAAAAGATCGACATAGACAGGCCCAAAACTTATGTACAACACTTGGCCGTTGAGGCCACAATTGTTAAGAGACAAGATACAACCAAAATTTATACATTAGTCTACAAAGCCTCTACAAGATAGACAGCCTTAGTTTAGGTCGGGACAGGCCCCGCCTTACCCTTAACTACTATACGGTAACAAAATAGATGCCAAAGACTCGGTTAAACCCCGAATCAACTTGGAGCTAACCAATAGCGGTTGAGTGTCCTACGCTCCTACTGGGGATGTCTACTAGCTGGAGTACCTGTGGCTGCAGCATGAAATGCAACGTCCCCCGAGAGGGACGTCAGTACGAAGAATGTACTGAATATGTAAGGCAATAACATATGTAAACAAGAGCTCAATTGAAATCAAGTATCAATATGTAAATACATAGATCAGATTAAAAGACCACCCTTGCTGCTGTTGTGGGATCATGTACATTATATTATTTTCTGTAATCTTCTTTACATTGTAATCTCTGTAAAGCATACGATACAATAACCAAATGAACAGTGGTAAAAGAGGATGACCCATGCTAGACATTTTAACCCCTGGGATGCTGTCCTCAAATATATAAATTTGGGATCGGCCTATGCTAGGCTTTCGCCCCTAGGCTGCCACCCTTACACATAAACCGCTTCATATAGTTTCTTTAATCTTTGAGATTGTTACTTTGGTGGTCATAATTATTTTTGAGCATCAGAACTGTGGATCAGTAGTAGGAACATGTGAATATGCACTTAGGGCAGTAACAATAACACAAGACGGAAATGTAACACTAATGAATTACATAAGAGCTCAAATGACACAATGGACCTCATTTGATTGATAGGAGGAATCACAAAGCTACTGCTGCAATTACCCTTTCTCATACCAATACTTGGAAAAGTAAAGATGCACATATATTGAAGCAATTCAACACACTAAGGAGAGGGGAAATATTGTTAGATGTGGTTGGTGATAGCATCCAAGGAAGCGCAACTCCATTGAAGGACAAGGATGAAGCTTTAGAAACTCCAAGGAGGCCCATAACAAGATCTCAAACCAAGGAGTTCAATGATAAGCTCAATGGGCTTCAATCGCTGATCCAAAGGTGTCTTATTGGGGAAGAAGAGCTCAAGCCCAAGGAAGAGGAATTGTCCAAATGCTACAATTATTTGGTGGCCCAAATTCAAGCCCAAGATGAGTAATTTTAAGGCCCAATTTTGTGCAAATAAGGTCAAGAAGAGTCCAAGAATCAGCCACAAGAAGAGTTGCTTTCTGCCCAAGTTTTGAGAGAAGACTAGTCACACTTTCCAAGATTGTCAAGATTCTTTTCCTAGTTGGGATTTACCTTATTTATTTATTTATTTATAGGTTATTAATATTTTCCTTATTCTATTTATGGTCTCCTAAGTACCATAGCTTTCCTAGAAGTACTAAATTTGTTTTTAATTAGATTACTTTATTTCCTTTCTAGAGTAGGAGTCCTTGTAATTGTCTTTTAGGGTCTTGGACGTTTTTCACCCCTTTTCCTATATATAGGGGTCCTTTTTATTCATTAAAGACAATTTAGATTGATATTAATAATATTTGAGAGAGTTCTTTGAACCTTTGTGACTTGTTCTTTGAGAATTTATCTTTAAACCTTCACTAGTTTCATAGTTTAAGGTATAATGTAACTTCTTCTTGTGATATCTTTGATTTCTTTTTGGTATTCTTTAGAAGGTGATTAGTTTCTACATACTAATTATTGTCTTTAGTTACTCATAAAGCGGTCAAGATCCGAATCTATCGTTTTGATTCGTTTTCTCAAGTAAAGGCGTTAGATTTCTTCCATAAATCTATACGTTGTTACTTGGATCTTTTCAAGGCCTTAGAACATCTAATCCTTGGAAATTTGTGGATCTTTCCTTCGAATTTCCCATATCTTTAGTTAGTTTATTTTGTTTCTTTTCTTTGTGCTTCCGCATTCTAATATTCAATTCTCTATTTGTGATCTCCCTTAACCTAGCTGTTATCAAAACATTTATTGTACGAGTCCAAATTACACCCTGTAGAAGTTTCTATATCCTATAGAATGGATCCATAGAAATTGGACCCCAAAAATCAGACTCTTTAAAGTTTCTATGAGCTGACTGTATAGGTTGTAGAAATTTCTACGGCCCATAGAAAGTATTCATAGGAACTGATTCAGGAAACTCTTTTGTGATAGTCTCTTGTAAAATGGTCATACACTACGAACTCGAAATAAAGCAAAACTTGGTGGCATTGGAAACAGGAATCATACACCTTGATTCTTATAGGTCATGAGCCACTTAATTAATTATCTGCTAAGAGATATGAGTATTTAAAGTTGACTTGAGTTGAATCTTCTGCCAAAATTTAATGGAAGTTTTCAACTCAATTTTGTGATAGAGGGTTCTTGTGACTTTAATTCATATCCAAATAAATTTTCACACTAATGAATTGACCTTATCACCTAAGGACAATTTAAGAATCACCCGATACGACCTTACACACAAATAAAGAATGGTTCGGGCTTTAGCTTTGTAATTTTTAGGGTGTTACAATTATGTGACATTTGATTATCCCTATTTGATGAAACTTGTTTGATAAGTATAATATAGACTTATAAAATTAAAGGATGACTTTCTTATATACTCCTGTCACTACTTCTTCAATGTCGGTCTATGAGATATACTGGGTACACGTGGTTTTGTACTCATACTATACTTTTTGCACTCTTTTGTGGTTCAGATTAAATCCCTAGTACAAACTCACCTCCAAAGATTTTGAGTCCGAATTTGGATCATCTTGAAGGTGCGGTGAGCTGCTTTGCTATTCTACAACCAACACTTTCATTTATCTCTTAATTAATTATGTTTTTTAGCAGTCAGATGGGGTATATCTTACCTTAGAATTGTCATTTTAATTTGGGCTTGCATCATATTGTTGAAGCTCTTGTACTTACAACATCAAATCTTGTGTGGAATTTTAGTTTTTCACAATTATTGCATATGTAAGACTTAGTTGTTGAGATATTCTACTTGTCGCTTACTTTTTTCTTATTAATATTAAATTGAAATGGGAAAATTTTGGGGTTGACTTACCTATTGGTTGGGAACATAAATGCCATCACGACTTATGATTTGGGTTGTGACAACAATATGAAGGAAACAAAACTTTTGAATGATTCCTTGCTACGAATTTTTGTCAATTTTGTTGTTGTGGAGAATATTTTTTTATTAGAAGTGTTGAGTGAGTGAACTACAAAGAATATGAAATATCTTATTGTCATGAGTTTTTTTATATTTTATATTCTATTTGTAATCACAGTTTATAATAAAGTTTTATGAAAATATACATTGAACACATATATAATATAGGTATTATTTAGTTTAAACCTATATTATTATATTATATCGGATTTAAAAATATCTATTGGCATTCTAACGGAGTATCACATTTAACATATCTCTTCTAAGAACATTTGGTAGATTCCTATTAGAAATATAAATGGTGATACACTTATTAATGTGCATACGAAATTAATATTTTTTTAAAAACTTAAAATTTTATGAATACAAAAATGATTTAGATAACACGTTCATATTTTTTCATCCAACTAGCCAAACTTGTTATTACTATGTTATAAATACACATATTTTTGTCATTAATATTAATAATTATCATGGTTCTTCATCTTTTATCTTCTCAAGTTAATTTTAATTAAAATATTGTAGCATAAATTCATTGAAATGTTTTCTTGAAATAAGTGCATGAAGTGTGGTTAAATTCACTAGTATTGTAATAATTGTCTAGTACTTCTTCAATGTTGCATGCATGTGTTCTTTTAAAAAAATTATTTTTTCGTCACTTTCTGATAATCTCTATAGGATTGGAGTGGTAAGTATCACACCAAATCACTAAATGATATCATGACTTGTGTTTTACATCTCATTATATGTTGTATTTAGTTTAATTTAATTTTCACTGTAAAAGTATAACCTCAATAGTAATGTTTCACTATAGCAACTTAATTCTCACTTCTTGCAATGCTCACAAAAAAAAAAAAGTTTAAATATTAAATTTTCGTATTAGTGGATCTTATGTGACACAATATGTATTAGATGAATACCGGTACGAGCATCGAATATTGAAAAAAATAAATCTCTCTAACTTTTGAATTTCGTGAATAACTATATTTGAATATAATTCAAGTATTTTTTTCTCTCCACGATGTAGCACAAATATATTTTTATTTATTATTTTTATTATAGAGTCATTTATACAAAAAGAAAGTCATGTAATTTATGATTGTGAAGATTTAATATTATTTGTTGAACCAATAATATTGCTATAAGAGTCATTGAATTTAGTATGAAACTGTGATTGATTAGATTGCCACTGTCACATCCCTTTTTTTTGGAATGGTTTTTCCAATTAAAGCGATGGTATTGAATAGTGATTATTTTATTGTTTCAAAGTCGCCACTTAGAATTGAGTTATGGTGCTGCAAGTCACCTTTTTATGATTCTTAATAATAAGGAAATGACTATTTATTTTGGTATGTGAAAACAACAGACCGGGAAAGAAATTATATTGGATGAGGGAAGGTATTAGACATCCATCGAGTCTCGTGGTTCTAGCACGGTCTCTTTTATTAACTTATACTTAATTTAACTATTTTTTGAATATATCATTACAAGCCACACTTTTGCTCCTATTTTTATTTGTTGAACTTTTATTGGTCCCAACCTCGATGTGTCATTGCAATCTTGGTCTTGCCATTTAGAGGCATAAATGTCTTATTCACATGTAACATAATAATTTTGTGTACAAATTTTAATTCAAATTAAAGAAAAGTTAATTGTATTTTTGGACAAGGGGCGTCACCGCATCCTTGAATTTCTTTTAACTGTCCCAAAAATATGGTCAACTGCATTCTCAATCAAAAAAAATATTTTTAACTTTCCTAAAAGTTTGTCTAATGTTAAAGAAAAATAGTTGTTCCTTATAAATAAAATCAAAAAAAGTAAAATAAATGTAACCTTATAGGATACAATATAAAACTTTTGATCATTTCTATGTCTTTTTATTTTCATACCCTTAGAGTTAACGTCAAAATTCACATACACATATTGCAATGTCTTTTGAATCAAACAAAATAATGACTAATGGCTAAATGATAATAATTTTCAACTTAATAATCCCTACTTGTCATTATTGGCATCTAAATAAATATAAGAATAATGCCACAATCGGATTATTTTTAAGAGATAACAACCAATGAAAAACAAAATAAATAAAGATAATCACCAATTAAAGTTATCCTTACTCATTAAACAAAGATATGACACTTTAAGGACAAAACAAAAAACTACAAGAAAACATATCACATATTACATCAAATTCCATAAATAAAATTAAAGAGAAAAGGTAAAGTTGTAGCTCAAATTAGGAAAATAAGTATAGCAAAATTTTAACTGAAGCTCGATTAGAACACCCACAAATCTTTTTTGGTGTGTGGTGTTGGGTATGTTTGCTATGTGTTGTGTTGGTTATAAGTATAATACGGTATTGTATATTTGTGTGTCTGTTGACATGTGTTGTAGGCTAGAGGTGTTGTTGTATGATGAAAGTGAGGGAGTGGATTAGTGGATTTTTTTTCCAAGTGTACAAATTGTTTTTTCGTATTGTAGTGTAGGGTGCTTGTGAATATAGGGAGAGTGAATTGCTTGAATATTTTTTGGACTTGGGGGAGTATTCTTTTTTTTTTTTTTTTTGGTTGTATGATATGTAGGTATTATAGATAGTGGGTGTTGTGTTGGTATTGTTGTAGTATAGGGATGTAGTACGTAGGTTTTTGAGAGGAGAGTTACGTGGGGAGGGGGGGATTAGAGCTGGACATAATATGGTTGAAATCGAAAAAAACCAATCGAACTAAATTTTTTTAAATTTTGATTTCGATTTTTGGTTCGGTTTTTGGTTTTTAGCTAATTTAAGTCTGTTAACCAAAAAACTGAAATTATATATATATATATATATACAAGACTTAATTAAATTACTTAAGCCCACAACCCATATACGTTGTTCACTTCTCAATTTTTGCAAGTCGCTGCTCAGTGCTCGCATGCCCCTGCTCAGTGCTCACCAAGTCACCGGTTGATAATCATCGGCTCATCTTGTTCGGTGTCACAACTCATGGCCTAATGGGGCAGGCCGCAGGTCACTGGTCAATCACAACTCACAAGTGAAGTTGCAACTTTATATACAGTGAGACGGACTTCCCATAAGGGAGGTCTTTTGTGAATTTCTACCGTCAATTTTTGAACTGTTCTTGAATTGCCAAAACATTTCCAAAGTAGTAGTATTGGATGCGACTTATAAGAACTTGATAAGTCAAAGAAATTAAACAAGAGTGATAGAATTCTGAAAATGTGTCACTGTTTATTAAATTTGGTGAAACCAAACACCAAACAGAAATTGTGATAACAAAATTGAACCGAATTTACTTCAATTTGATTTGGTTTCACATATTTACCTAACAGAAAATCGGAAGACTGAAATTTTTTTTACAAACCGAACTGAACCGACCGAACGCTCAACCCTAAGTGGGAGGGTTGGGTAGGTTTGAGGGAATTTAGGATAAATGGTTTGGGTTGTTTTAGGTTTTTTTTTTCTAATTAAATATAATCAAAAATCATAAAAATATTGGTTATCTATTTGATATAAAAATATAAGAATAGTCAAATAGCTAGTCTAAAAATATACTTAAGAAACACTATCTTATTTATAAAACTCTAAATTAAAAAACAAACATTTTTTTTTTTGAAAATCTCTTTTGTTTTGATGAAATTTGAAACAAAACTTAGTCGACAACATGACACTATTTTTTGTGGTTTTCAAATATTTTACATCAAACTTACCAAAATAAGATGAAAATAAAAATATCTAATTAAGGTATAAAAAAATATTCGTGCAACTAAAAATTATGTGAAATAATATACCGTGAATTTATGGTATTTTCTATACATTTCACTTAAGAGTTGTGTGTGTCGAGGGCCATTTTGTATTGAAAATAATGTTTTATGTTTTATGTTTATAAGAAATAGGCTTTGACGCGGTTGAGTGAGATGACAACAAAAATTCTGCAGAAGTGACCACCCACGGAGGGACCTACGGACCTTAGGTCTTGACCAACGATGGGTAGGCGTAGATAGGAGCATCAGGGAATTCTAATCAAGTGTGGAACTACAAAGTGATCCACGGATCGTAGGTCGACCTACGGGCCGTCCTGCACATCCGTCAAATTTGAACTGGGTGTTGATGTTCCAATACTTGATGAAAATCCTAAGTGTGGAGCCACGAAAGAGGACCCACGAATCGTAGGTCAACCTACGGTTTGTCCTACACGTCTGTCATTGATGAATTGGAAGTTAAAGGTTCTAGCCTCTACTGAAAAAGTTCTAAGTGTTGACCAACGCAGGGGATCTACAGACCGTAGGTCGACCCACGGTACGTAGGTCGAGTTGTCTATCAAAGGCGCGTCCCAGAAGTTTATTTCCTTATGTTGTTTCCTTTTTGTTTAGGACATGTTTTTCTATACATAGGGTTTGTAAACCTCATTTTTTTGGGGGTTAGACATTATTCTTTACTTTTACTTCTTGATATTTTCTTTGGAAATTAACTTACAAACTTTGGCAATTTGATTTCCGGATTTCAATTTATAAGATTTTTTCTATGAAATTCAATTTGAGATTTCGGGTTTCTTTTACTTTAATCGTAAGTTCATGAATTCTTTCTTCTTAAACATGAATTGTGATCTTGCAAGCATGAGTTGTTAAATCCACAACTAGGGTTGTGGGAACCATGAACAATTAACTAAGTATGAATAATAACTATATATTTCTTAAATAGTGTTTATGAATGTATTGTCAATTCTTTCATTTAGAAGTCTTTTTAACGGTGTGCAATAGTTAATGAGAAAAGAATTATCAACAGATATTTAGTGGGATACTATTTAATAGTCTAATGTCAATTGGTGCGAGGGTGAAAACTAAGCTATAAATTGATGTGATGTCTAATCTAAGGTAAAGGTAAGGGTTAGTAAAATATACACTCATAGCCGGACCAAGGTGCGTAGTGAAATTCCCTACTTGGAGGACCAATCACTTAGGGATACCTATCTTACAAACTTTGCATGTAAAACACTGGGAAATGATTACTATTATTAGGATTACCGCGTTAAGAGCTCTTAGGGAACACATATGCCCTAGTTTCTCTCTCATATTGATAACAACAAAGTTGAATCCTGCTACTTGTTACTTAACAATTAACAATCTGTTACCTGTTTCCAACAATCCCCCCCTCCCCCCGGCCTTTAGTTTACTTGTCTCGGAAATAGTTTGACTAAACGGAAATAATCGTGAGTTAAGTTTAAGTCTGAACCATAATCCTCGTGGGATTGACCCCAACATATGAGTTAGGTTCTTTATTTGACAATGATCGCTTATACTTCTCTAGGGAGGCGTACTTTCAGCGCATCAATTTTTGGCGCCGCTACCGGGGAATAAGGCTTTTGGATTCAGTTTAACTACATTATTGAACTTTAGTCAATTATTTCCTAATTTTGCTTTTTCTTTTTCTTTTTGTCTTCTACAGGTTTCTACTCTAGTGTATGCCAAGTACACAGATTCGAGGCAAAACGTTGACCCCATACGACCCTAAAATAAGTAAAACTTTGAGAAGAATTAATAATCAACAGGGCCAAAATAATCCAGTCGTAGAGGAGCATGAGGAAGGTGTTGGTAATGAGAATGCACAGGTTCCTGGGGGTAATCTACTTGGAGATGCGTTGAGGGTACAAAATCCGCCAGAACCGAGACTACGTGATAATTACAGGTTCAACTTCAATACCCTTGAATCTGAAGGACCTATTATTCTCCCTCCTCTACCTCTAGGGCATACATTTGTGTTGACCAGCATTCTGATGCAGATGCTTATAGTAAGGGGGTTATTTTCTGGTATTGCTTCAGAAGATCCACATGGGTACATGGCCAAGTTGAGGAGTGTCTACAAGAGTTACATGGAGTGATCGAAGTTGGATATGAACGTCATAGGGTTGAGAGTCTTCCCTCTATCATTGACCGGAGATGCTGCTATATGGTTTTCTGAGCTTCCGTATAACTCAATTCATACATGGGACCAATTGCACAAGATGTTTATGGCAAAGTAATTCCTTTTGTCCAAGAAGCTGAATCACAAGAACAAACTAAACAACTTTGTTGCATTACCTGGAGAGTCTGTGAGTAGTTCATGGGATAGGTTCATTGCATTCATAAGAAGTGTTCTAAATCACTGCATAGATGATGAGTCAATGAAGGAGTACATCTACAGAGGTCATAATGACAATGGTAAAGTTGTGCTTGATACTATCGTTGGAGGTTCATATGGTGAGTGCGCTTTTGAGGAGATCGCTGAGAAACTAGAGAAGATTTCCTAAAATAATAAGGCATGGAGCACTAGAAAGTCAAACACATGTAGAATCACATTTGCAGTTCAAGCCACACCTAGTCAATCCAGTGATGATATTCGTGAAGAAATGGATCAAATGAGGACATAATTGGGTTTGTATTAAAGCATGTGATCGGAGGTGCATAGAAGGTGAATGCGGTAAACTATCTGACTAGAACTCCACCACCACTAGTTGAGGAATGCTACTATGAGGAGGATGCTTATTTGGTGAATGATCAGACGGGGGGTTTCCGAGTAAACACCCAAGGTTCCAACTCGGATAATTGGCGCCAAGGTCGGAACAATGGTAACTACAATAGAGAAGGTAACTATGTCTGGGATGGGAACTACAATTGCGAAAACAACTACAACTAGAAGAACTATGGCAATAGAAACCAGAGACTTGGGGCTTATGTTCCACCTGCAAATCAAGTATCTGGCAATAGGGAAGCTGGGCGTAGTATGTCACACATTGAGGATATGATGCAGAAGATGATGTAGAGGTTTGATACGACTGATGAGAATGTAAAGGATATGCGAAATGACTTGTCTGGAATTGGTCAAAAAGTTGATGCCCATGCAGTGTCGATCAAGCAACTTGAGCAGCAGATGAATAAGTTGTACACTACAGTAAACCCACGTCAGCCTGGCTTACTTCTGAGCAACAACATCCAAAAAATGAAGAATGATGGGCATTGCATGACAGTCACTACTCGAGGAGGTAAACAGACCATTGATTCCCCTATATTGTCTGAGGTTGAAACTGTGGTAGAAAGAGATGATGATGAGATTGAGGTTGCTGGAGAGTCCAAGAATGCTATAGAGAAGGAAGCGAAGGTGACCCAAAAAGTTATTCCCATGCCTAGACCTCTACCGCCATTCCTACAGAAATTAGTGAAGAAGACTAAAGAAGGAAAATACCGCAGGTTAATTACTATGTTGAAACAAATTTCCATCAATGTCCCGTTGATAAAGACTTTGGAGAAAATGTCGGGTATGCGATGTTCATGAAGGATTTGGTGACCAAAAAGAGGGCTATCAGTTTTGAGAATGATGAGACCTTACAACATTGCAGTGCTATTGCTACTAGGTCATTTGTGCAGAAGAAAGAGGATCCTAGTGCTTTCACTATTCATTGTACCATTGGGTTGTTGCATTTTGCGAAGGCATTGCGTGATTTGGGTGCTAGCATTAATCTGATGCCATTGTATATCTACAAGAAGTTGGGTTTAGGGGCTTCAAAACCGACTGCGATGCAACTACTCATGCCCGATAGAGCTGTGAAGAAGCCCATTGGTGTTCTCCAAGATGTCCTCGTGAAAGTGGAGTCATTTATTTTTCAGGCGAATTTTGTGATACTTGATTGTGAGGTTGATTTTGAGGTCACCATCATCTAGGGAGAACATTCCTTGCTACTAGACGTGCCTTGGTTGATATGCAAAGAGGGCAGATGAAGTTTTGATTGATTAATGAAGAGGTAACTTTTAATATCTATAGGTCTATGGAGCAGGAAAGCGATATTAAGTTAGTATCAGTGGTGAATCATATTGTGGATTGAGGTTTTGATGTGTCTATTGAAGAGAGGTTGGGTGTTGATGCACTGGCAGTGGTAATAATGAATTTTGAGGGTGATGGTATTGAAGACTATGATGAATTATTCGCTGCACTTGATAGGTTCGAATTCCGTTCCAAACCAAAGAAATTGGAGCTAGATATGAAGAATTGGGAATCTCCGCCTGCAATAACGTCTATGGAAGAAGCATTAAAATTGGAGCTCAAGGCTCTACCATCTCACTTGAGGTATGTATTCTTGTGGAGAGAAGCTACTTTACCGGTCATCGTTGCGGTAGATTTAAGTGAGGTATAGGTTGAGGCATTGGTTTCTGTGTTGAAGAGGTTCAAGCGGGCTATTGGTTGGACTAATGCAAATATTATTTTGGATTCCTCCTGGCATTTGTTCTTATAAAATCCAACTCATTTCGGACAACAAACCTAGTATCGAGCACCAAAGGAGACTAAATCTGCCTATGCAAGAGATTGTGAAAAAAGAAATCATCAATTGGTTGGATGATGGAGTCATATACCCCATTGCAGATAGTAGTTGGGTCTGTTCTGTTCAGTGTGTACCTAAGAAAGGTGGGATTACTATAGTTCCTAATGTGAAGAATGAGCTTGTTCCGATGTGGCCAATGACTGGATGGAGGAGTATGCATGGACTACTGCAAGTTGAATGCTTGGACAGAGAATAATCACTTCTCGATGCCGTTCATGGATCAGATGCTGGATCGCCTTGCTGGTAAGGGTTGGTATTTTTTTCTTGATGGTTATTCGGGCTACAATAATATCTCCATTGCTCCGGAAGACCAAGATAAGACCACCTTCACATGCCCTTATAGGACTTTCGCCTTTAAAAGAATGCCATTTAGGTTTTGTAATGCTCTAGCAACCCTCCAGCATTGCATGATGTTGATATTTTCAGATATGGTGGAGGAAACTATTGACGTATTTATGGATGATTTCTCTATGGTAGGTGACTCGTTTGATGTTTGTCTGATGCATTTGGTCGAGATACTGAAACTGTGTAAAGAGTGCAATCTTGTGCTCAATTGGGAAAAGTGTCACTTCATGGTGAAAGAGGGGATCATTCTGGGTTATCGAATTTCTGAGAAGGGTATTGAGGTTGATAGAGCTAAAGTTGAGGTAATAGAAAAGCTTCCACCATATATCTCCGTTAAAAGTGTTAGAAGTTTTATTGGGCATGCATGCTTTTGTAAGAGGTTTATCAAGGATTTCTCCAAAATTGTACACCCATTGTGCAAATTGCTCGAAAAGGAGTGTAAGTTTGATTTTGATGATGCTTGTCTGAGAGCATTCACAGAGTTGAAAGAAAAGCTAGTTTCCGCACCAATCATTATTTCACCAGATTGGGGCAACCCTTTGAAGTAATGTGTGATGTGAGTGGAGTGGCGCTTGGTGTGGTATTGGGACAGAGGCGAGAGAAGATTCTTCATCCTATTTACTATGCCAGAAAAGCTTTGAATGTGGCTCGAAAGAGCTAGATGGTGACTGAATAAGAATTTCTTACTGTGGTTTTTTCATTTGAGAAATTTCGATCCTACTTGCTTTGTACAAAGGTCATAGTGCATACTGTTCATTCTACATTGAGGTATCTGATGGCTAAAAAGGATGCAAAACCAAGGTTGATTAGATAGGTATTGTTGCTACAAGAGTTTGATTTTGAGGTGAAAGATAGAAAGGGGACAGAAAATCAAGTTGTCGATCATTTGTCCAGATTAGAGGAGAAAGCTATGCTCAAGCTAGGTGATGGGGCTAAAACTAATGATGCATTCCCAGACGAACAGGTTTTGGCTGCTTCTCATGATCTTATTCCTTTGTTCACAGATTTTGCTAACTACTTGGCAAGTGATTTGGTGCCATCAGATTTTTCATTCCATCAAAGGAAAAAGTTTATGCATGATGTGAAGAAATTCTTTTGGGATGAGCCTTACTTGTTTTGTATTTGTGCTGATGGGATTATCGTCGATGTGTGCCCGAGATTGAGATGATGAGTATACTAGAGGCATGTCACTCATCTCCTATTGGTGGGCATCATGGTGGTATTTTGACTGCGCATAAAATCTTGTAGTGTGGGTATTAGTGGCCTACCATTGACCAAGATGCTCATGATTTTGCCAAGTCTTGTGATCGTTGCCAAAGAGAAGGAGGAATTTCAAAGAGGCAAGAGTTACCTATGAATCCGATATTAGTGATTGAGTTGTTTGATATTTTGACTTTATGGGTCAATTTGTGAGTTCACATGGGATGAAATATATTCTTGTTGCAGTTGATTATGTGTCGAAATGGGTGGAAGGAATAGCGCTTCCAAACAATGAGGGGAAAAGTGTCACCGCATTCCCGAAAAAGAGTATCTTCTCCAAATTTGGTACACCTAGGGTGATTATCAGCGATAGAGGTTCCTACTTTTGTAATAAGTTGTTCAAGGCATTGCTAGAGAAATATGGAGTCCAACACAATGTAGCTAGTCCTTACCATCCGCAGTCTAGTGGGCAAGTTGAAGTGTCAAACCGAGAGATAAAGAAAATCCTTGCAAAGATTGTGAATGCCAATAGAACTGATTGGTCAAGGAGGCTTGATGATACTCTATGGGCCTATGACTTCACGTATTACGACACTAATTCCAATTAAAGTGCCAAAGATCGCGAATAGTAACATAACCCAACCAAGGGTTGGGATTATTCCCACAGAGAGAGGTTCGTTATTCATAATCAAATAGAAAAATAAAATTTAGTTCTAATCAATCATAGCTATAAATATTTACGAATAAAAAACATAGTAAATTTAAAGGTGACACGAATATCAATTATCAATGGGGGGTTTGTATGCAACTAAGAAACAAAAACAGCAAAAATATAAAGATGTGAAATAGGGAGATGAGATTCTTGGGATGTGATAGGAATATGGGATAAAATATACTATTGGGTAAATGCTATTAATAGTAATTCACTGAATGTTTGTAACTAGGCTAGACTTTAGTGGGAGTAAATTCTCTCGAGAGCAACTTACCCGAATCAACTCGGTTTCTCTCGAACACCGAGTTGCAACATTTAAGAGCAGCCTCTGCCTTAGCCCATTCATTCTCTCGAGCTGAATATGTATGAGAAGGTCTAGGATTCACTTTCTCAAGATGAACCCACGACGACCCAATAACCACCGGCTATCGATTTAGTAGTCTTAGTTTTAAAACCTTTCTCTCGAGCAAGCCAAAAACACTAAGATGAAATCGTATTTACAACTATATTCCCATTAAGTTCAAACACAACTACTAAACAAAATCATATTTAAACAACAAATAGACTAACGATAAACAATACCTAATAGGAAAGTTAACGCATATTCACAAAATGACACCCCAAGAATTTGGGTTTTATCTAGACATGAAAAGAGATAGAAATCAATACCAACAAGTGTTTCTATCAAGTGGGTACGATAGAAAATGTCTTTAAACACATCTAGGATGAAGATTCTTGGATACCCACTTCCAATTTCTTGGAGTTGAAAACCTTCAAACTGAAGATCAATTTCTCCCAAAAACTCTAAGAACTCAAAACTGAAAATATTCTAAATCTCAGTAATTCTCTACAACTTGATACTAAGCTACAGAATTAAATAGGTATTTATAGTTTTCAAATATTTGTGTAGCGAGGGACCACTCGGCGCAGTTAGTCGGGGTCGCCGATACACTCGGCGATCCGCCCTTTGGTCTGGTTCATCGCCTTTTAGCTTTTGCCTTCAGCATCTTTGCGTTTTGATTCTTTGATTCATTGGGCAACAGGGAACTGCTTCACGAAACTGTTCGGCGATGCGCCGACTGCTTCCTTTCATCGCTAATTTGATATTTTCCTTCAGGGGTCAACACACTGGAGCTTTGGGTGAGGTTACGGCCATTTGGTGACTCCCCTAATGCATTAGGCGATCCTCATGCCTTCATTTCTTCGTTCTTTCGGCCGACTTGTTCCTTTTTGCTCCATAGTGTCCATGCTTTGTCTCTAACTCCAAATACCTGAAACTCAAAGATTTACATCAGTTATTGAGACAAAATATTCATTTGAGGACACTAAATCCATTAAAATAAAGTCCTAAATGAGTTCGAATTGTGGACTCATCAACACCACTAACTTAAACTTTTGCTTGTCCTCAAGTAAAACTCAAGTTCAGCAGTTTAAAAAGGATGTCTCAAACAGTGCTACATAAGACTCAATCATGAATGCATACAAAAAGTCTCAACTTACGTATGCAAGGATCAATTGTGCAATCAAAGTTTCAAGTTGTGACTCACCATTATCAAATAATCTCAAGCTCACTATACTTGTTTCAAATGCAAGTACAAGTTAAACAAAGGAAATCAAATGCCCTCACAAAAAGAATGATTTCATATTCACTCAATGGTTCAATCAATTTAAGTTCCGAAATGAAGATCAACACTCACACTCAAAAAAATAAACACAATGCATGATTTCACCCATAGGTTTTCCCTTATTTTCCAATCGATTTTTAATTCAGCTCATTCAAGATCAAAAAGGTCTTTTCAAGGCTTGTAATGGGGCTGAGTGTAATGGTACGGTCATTTAGGCTTAGTAACTTTCATCCTCATGAAATGTGGTGCTCACAACACTCTCTTTCCTCTTCTTTCATCATTTTCTTTAGTGCTCATAAGTCATCCCATTATTCACTTTCCATGGATTGTTCGGAAACCCCATTTCTTTTGTATTTTCAGAACTTTATTCCATGACTTTTTCTTTTTCAGTTTTTTCTTTTCTCTTTTTTTTTTTGTTTGGAGGGTTTCCATTTTTCTCAAAACCATGGGTTAAAGGAGACTTTTCTTGCACTTCTTGACTTGCCTTTTCTTTTCACCACACCCCCAACTTATGCTTTTGGCCTAAGTTGGCTATTCAATCAACAACAAACCTAGAGGATTATAGGTAGTGGATTTAAGAAAGGTCATGTTTTCATGAAGTTTCTTCCAAAGAATGGTAAGGCTCAAGGTGTGTTCAAAAGAAGTTTACACACTCACAAGGTAGGCCACAAAAAAACTATATGTCAAATTGGCTTACACACACAACACTATGGCTTACAACCCAATTACACAATCAAAACATCAGTCACAAAAGCACACAAAGGTGGGCCTCACCCCACCACAAATAAAAGTATTTGTCCTCAAATGCAAACAATTCAATACAATCCAAAGTTTAAAATAATTAAAGACAAAGAGGGAGGTAAAGAGGGGATCTTGTCTACTCAGTTGCTCCATATGTGTCCGGTGCATCGGTATGGATTTGGGCATCAGTACCCGTAGTCACCGCGAGAGGAACAATAACACCAGACTCATCAGGGACTGCCACAGGTGTATCCACCAAAAATCTCTGTACAGCTGAGAAAAGTCCCCGGGCCCATGAAGGAACTGAGGTGTCTTGAGGAGTAGGCCTCTTGCCCTTGATATATCTCTAGATGGGTGTTCGTGCTTGCCCTTCTTTAGAAAATTCGACTTCTCTTCATTCATTTTAAAATTCAGTGCTGTAATCTTTCGGGGTGGCACGATTTTCCCAGCAACTTTCGGTTTAGCCATGTCTGCAAAGCTTCGAGGCAAAGTTAGAAAATATTAGAACCAATGCACTGAAAATCAGTTGCAGGTAGACTCGCCAAAACGGTCGGCGAGTCACCAAATCGCTTTGGGGACCCAAGCTTCTCGCCGAAAGTTACAGAGCCAAACAACAGGTATAGTATGAATTTATAGGTGTAATGGGGACATTAGGCAAATTGCTGATTGTTTCGGCGAGCTAGACCCAGCCCACCAAACTACCCAACATGCATAATTCAACCCATCTTCTCGAACTCAACCCCGTGACCTCTGAAAACAAAATCAAAAATGTGCTGCTTAAATTCAAACAGGACCCATATCATATGATCATAACCCCACAAGATTTAACATAATCTAATGCACCAAATTATGGGGTTTCAATATTTAGAGCAATATGGGTAATGTTTTCAAATTAAAAATAGACATTCAAACATTTTTATCCTATCAGAGAGGCTCAGCACACGACAATACAATAAGATCACTTGCATCAGAGTTCAAAACATAAAAAATACTTGGGTATTAGAAAACCAACCTTAATACTGATTAAGTGAAAATTTGAATCGTAAGGCAACAATGTAATCCAAGGTCCGATCACCAATCAACAACCAAAAATACTTATGGAGTGCAAAAATATTGAAAATACTAACTAGGTATGATTTTTCAAAGTTTGAAATCAAGGGAAGGCGAAGGTTGTGAATCTTCGAAACCAATGGCCTTTAAAAACATCCGGTTCTCACCCATTCGACTACGTTAGTTGCACTCGCCGACTCACTTGGTGACACGCCGAGTGTTCACTTACCTCGCTGAGTTTTACAAGCCCACCAGTTAATGTAAGGGTCCAAACGACGGTCTATGTCGGGTTCACCGACCAGGTCAGTAGCTTGCCAATAATTACCTGGGCTCGTCGAGTTTTACAAACTCCATTTTGAAAATATCTTAAGTCAAACAACAATTTAAATTGGGTGCACCGACTTATTTGGCGATGCACCGACTAGACCTTGTAGCTCACCAACCTGCAATTTTCAAACAATCTCCACACTTTAACTTATAAAAAAACATACCATTATTTCTAAAACAAACAAAAAACCAATAAAAAGGTTTTAGGTTGCCTCCCAAACAATGCCTTAGTTAATCTCGTGCACGACGCAAGTCCACCTTCAAACCTCATTCTTAGGGTTAGACATACTATCACTAGGCAAACCCCCTATTATCTCGTATTGAGATGAGATGATATATGACCCATTTGGGTCTCCAACTGCTTGATCGACACTGAACGAGAGGTGACAGTCTGGCTAAGGGTAGACACATCTTCTTTCATTTCTTTTAAAATCTTGTCTGACCCTTCAACTTTGTTGAGGATACGAGGGAGCATATCCTCAAACCTACCACCTTCGGAATCCTTTGGCTTTTGGCTCTCATGGGGAGGCATATACCTATCCTTATCCCCATCCTTCCAGTTATATTTCGGTCCCTCCATTCTCTTTCACGATCCTTCTAACTATCCTCTCTAGCCAAACCTTGGTTACCACCATGTCGAGGGTAGTTTGAACTATAACCACCTCCTTGGTTGGGTAGAAAATTTACCTTCTCATTATACAGGCCCTCAAACTTCGTCTCCTTAGGATTTTCACACCTGACCCCTACGGCATTGACACCACGGGCACCAGCCTCCCTGACATTTTTAGATAAAATGTCAAGTTGTGTCATGATCTTGGCCATGTTTTAGTCTCTCTCATGGTCTTTCTCCATCTACTCCTTAGTTAGCTTGAATCTGAGAGGGGAGACCTAGTCTTCATGGGTGTACCACGCCCTGTTTATGGTAGTCATGCCATCTAAAAGTTGAGTAGCTATCAGGTTGTTGCATCAAACCTCCCAGAGAGAGTTGGTCCGCAACACCCTTATTTACTGAATCCAAACTCCGATAAAAATACTGCAAAAGAATGTTATTAGGAAAACCATAGTTTGGGCATTGAAGCACCAACTTTTTGAACCGCAACCAAGTTTCATGTATAGGCTCCCCTTCTAGATGCTTAAAGCTCTGAATGCTATCCTAAAGAGTCATCATCTTCGAAGGAGGGAAAACTCACACTTGAAATGCAGTTACCAACTCCTCCCATGAAATGATAGATGCACGTGGCAACTCAGCAAGCCATTTGCACATCTCTCTCATCAACAAGAATGGGAATAACCTCAATCGGACCGACTCTTGAAAGATAATGGTCCGCACACATCCACGAAGTTTCTAAGATGCTCATGAGGGTCCTCATGAGCCAAACCGCTAAAAAGCCCCTTTAGTTGCAAGAGTTGCAACATGGTACTCGTGATGTGAAATACTGGATTCTCTTTGACCGGAGGCAAGCGAATGGCACCAATAATGCCCATGAGATGGGGATTAGTAGCATGAGGCTCATGGACATCATTGAGGTTTCCGATGTCATCTTGATAGCCTACTTAGCTGCCATTGCTGCCGTTTACGCTCATACTTCTTGTTTTCAACACAATCAAGTAAATCAAAACTAAAAATTAAGTAAGTACAACTACAACTAATAAGAACTAAAATTTTACTAAACAAAAAATTTTCAACTAACACCACTCCCACGTAGCGGCGCCATTTTGACTTCACGTATCAGGACACTAATTCCAGTTCAAGTGTCAATGATCGCAAGTAGTAATATAACCCAACGAAGGGTTGGAATCATTCCCACAGGGACTGGTTAGTAGTCGAGAATCAAATAGAAAAGTAAAATTATGTTCTAATCAATTATAGCTATAAATATTTATGAATAAAAACATACTAAATCTAAAGGTGACACGAATGTCAATTATCAATGGGAGGTTTGTATGCAACTAAGAAACAAAAATAGTAAAAATATAAAGATGTGAAATAGGGAGACGGGATTCTTAGGATGTGATAGGAATATCAGATAGAATATACTATTGGCTAAATGTTATTGATAGTAAATCGATGTATCTTTGTAACTAGGCTAGAGTTTAGTGGAGGTAAATTCTCTCTCGAGTAACTTACCCCGAATCAACTTGGTTTCTCTCGAACACCGAGTTGCAACATTTAAGAGCACTCTCCTCCTTAACCCATTCACTCCCTTGAGTTGAACCCACAACGACCCAATAACCATCGTCTATCGATTTAGTAGACTTAGTTTTAAAACCTTTCTCTCGAGAAAGCCAAAAACACTAAAATAAGATGGTATTTGCAACTACAAGCTCATTAAGTTCAAACACAACTACTAAACAAAATCACATTTAAACAGCAAATATACTAACAATAAGTAATACCCAACAGGAAATTTAACCCATATTCAAAAAATCACACCCCAAATATTTAGGGTTTTAGCTAGACATGAAAAAAAGATAGAAATCAATATCAATAAGTGTTTCCATCAAGTGGGTATGATAGAAAATGTCTTTAAACACGTCTAGGTTGAAGATACTTGGATACCCACTTACAATTTCGTGGAGTTGAAAACCTTCAAAACTTCAAGCTCAAGAACAATGTTTCCCAAAAACTCTAAGAACTAAAAACTGAAAATATTCGATGTCTTGGTAATTCTCTACAACTTGATACTAGCTACATAATTAAATAGTTATTTATAGTTTTCAAAAATGTGTGCTTCAAAGGACCACTGGGCGCAGTTACTCGGGGTTGCCGATACACTAGGCGATCCACCTTTTGGTTTGGTTCATCGCCTTTTAGCTTATGCCTTCAGCATCTTCACGTTTTGATTCATTGGCCGGCAGGAAACTGCTTCGCGAAACTGTTCGGTGATGCGCCAATTGCTCCCTTTCATCGCTAACTTCATCTTTTCCTTCAGGGCTTAAGACATTGGAACTTTAGGTGAGGTTACGGCCATTCGGCGACTCGCCTAATGCATTATGCGATCCTCAGGCCTTTATTTCTTCGTTCTTTCAGCCGCCTTGTTCATTTTTGCTCCATAGTGTCCATACTGTGTTTCTAACTCCAAATACTTGAAACTCAAGGATTTACATAAGTTATTGAGATAAAATATGTATTTGAAGACACTAAATCCATTAAAATAAATCACTAAATGAGTCCAAATTGTGGACTCATCCGCCTATTGACCGCATTCAAGACTCCCATAAGTATCCCCGCATTAACTTGTATACGGGAAGTCATGCCATTTGCCGATAGAGATAGAGCATAAGGCTATGTGGGTGTTAAAGAAGTTGAATTTTGATTGGGGCATCACATCGAGTCAAAGAGTGAATGACATGAATGAGCTTGATGAGTTTTTCCTAAAGGCATATGAAAGTTCAACCTTGTATAAGGAGAAGATGAAGAAGTATCATGGTCAAAAGATTGAAAAGCGTGAAATTGTTGTGGGTGATCTAGTGCTTCTATTCAACTCAAGGCTGCGATTGTTTCCTGGCAAGCTCAAGTCCAAGTGGACCGGGCCATTCCGAGTCACTCAAGTTTTTCCACATGGAGCGGTCAAGCTCGAGAACAAGGAGGGAACAAGGTTCAAAGTGAATATGTAGAGAATCAAGTTTTACAAGGGAAAATCAGAGAATGTTCAAGAAGTGATCGAGGCCTACTATCATGATGAAGTCTGAGTAATCAAGAGGTCTGCATCGTGCCACGACATTAAATCAAGTGCTGCTTGGGAGGCAACCCAAGATGTACAATCTAGCCAACTATAGGTTTTTCTTTTTGTTATAGGAGTTTTCTTCATTTATTTTGACTTTTTGTAGCTCTTTATATAAGTTTTATTTTTGTATTAGTGTTGGCTAGATATAGAATAAGGTCCGTGTCTAAAAAATGTCCAGAAAATGTAAACAAAAAGTCCTAACGGTTGCTACGTGTGCAAGGGTGAAAGGCAAAATCTATAAAAAAATAGTTGTGTAGTGGTATACGAACCCCATCGATGGTTCGTTGGTCCATCCACAGATCGTGAATGGCATCCGTAAATCCCAGGTAAGTATTCTAAATTTTCTAAGTTTGTGGGTGACCTACGGACTTGACCTACAATCCATATGTCGACCTACAAACCTTAGACAGGGTCTCGTGGGTCCAAAGTTAGGATTCTGTCGACCCAACCCGGACCTCTTATAAATTAAAAACCCCTTCATTTTAAACTTCCCCCACTTCCATATTGTAACATCTCGTATTTTACTTGTACAAGTTGTACACATATGGAACTTGATTTAGCTTGGTGGTATAAGTAATGAACTTGATTTCCTAGATGAATGGTGACAATAAAGAAGCTATAAGGGTAACTCCTGTACATTGCAATATTGCACGATCAAGTGAATGCTAAATTTTAGAAGTATTTAAATTCTAGATCGAAGGGCTATATGTAAGTCTAAAAGTTAAGGTGATCAAGTGTATATAAGTTTTGAGTTAAACTAAGGAGATTACGCTCGGAAAATGAATAAAAGAATTGATGTGCTTGTTGGACTTTATAAACCTAGCAGGTGTCACCTACTTGCTTAGCTCAAATGGGCTAGGTAGATGGGGAAGATTAGTTCATGCATTATTGGGCTCACTTGAGGCCCAAATAAATAAAAAGGAAAAGGGAATTGAGATAACGCCTCACACTAATCTGTTCAAGACCAACTACTTGAGCCCAATAAAGATTTAGGCCCAAATTAAGGGTATTATTCTGGCCCATGGCTTAATATTAGAAAGGGAAAGATTGCAGCCCAAGATGAGTACATAAAGGGCCCATTTTGTGTATATATAATTCCAAGCACATGCATCACGTACTTGGACCACTTTGACAAATTAGTGGCTGATATTAAAACTTAAGACGTGGGAAAAAATAAGACCTTTATAATCCCCAAGTTGCTGGCCATTTCCTCACTTTTAAGAATAGGTAAAAAAAAATCAGATTTCTCTCTAAGCTTCTCCTTTCTCTTTCAAAGCATAGCAGCAACCACAAGTTTCCTAGGGTTCTTGGATAAACCCAAGACCTTGCAAGGGAAGCTCAAGTTATTGAAGAGTTAAAGTTAAAAGAAAACGAGTTATAAGAATTAAGGTAAAGTGACTGCCCTATATTTGTCTTCCTTAAACACAAGTCTAAGTATGATATTTTAAGTATACTGTTTATAAGAACTCGTGGGATGATGATGGGAAACTATGGTTTCACGTCCTCTATTGTATGTTGGATTGTTAGGACTGTTTTGGGACAGGTTGATATGTAAACATATTGGGGACAACTTGGTTGATGTCTGGAAAGCGTGTAAATTGTTGATATTGAAATATAGTTGTGTAGTGTACAAATGCAATAAAAGAAGGCGGGGATTGAAAGCACACCCTTAGTTTGGTAATTACGGGTTTGCTGCCCGAGCATTATTGTTGAGTGAGATTGGACTGCCTAAGCATGTTTAGTAACTACTAATACTAGTTTATCACCTACTCTATTGTAGATAAGTTTTTGAAAAGAAAGGAAGGTACTTCAAGATAAGTTCAAGGTGGTACAACAAGGTATGTAAGGCTTTACGATTTCCTACTAATTGACATGAAATCTAGACTTGTCCTCGACACATAGAGGCAGCCTACCAACTCCAACACGACTTATGACCTTGTTCTCACTCTTTAACATGTCTGCATGTTCCAATACATGTTCATTGTCAAATCTGTACACATACATTGAATACCCTGTATGAGTTCTCCTTTTAACTAAATAAGGTCCATATATTATTTCAGCTCCTATGCATTTCATTAATTGTGTAACTACTCTCTACGTTGTTGTTCTTGCATTATATGATTATTAGACGTCACTTGTTGACTACATAGTCCCACAACTCAAAATGCTATGACCACCAAAAGAATCATCTCAAATGTTAATGGAAAGATATTAAATGAATCTGCTTATTGATGGGTGGTATCCCAGGGGTGGAAGAATCACCTAGCATGGGTCGATCCCAATATTACAGGTAGTATCCCAGGGGTTAAAGGAAAGCCTAGCATGGATCGATCCCAATATATATGTCTACCACTGATCAGCTGGCCATTTGTATTATATGTTGTGCACAAAGTGTAAAGTAAAGAATGATAAAGTAAAGAAAAGAATGTAAAGTACCTGATTCCATAATATGAGAAAAGGTGGTCTTGTATCCTTACATTGGTATATGATTTCATTTTAGTTCTTTTTTCACATATAGTAGTTTATGCCTTACATACTCAGTACATTCTCCCGTACTGACATTTCTCTTAGGGGACTTGCAATTCATGCTGCAGGTACAGGAGCTAGTAGATTTCTCCAGTAGGAGAACAGGACATCCAGTGGCTATTGGTGTGCTCCAGGTTGATTCGGGGCTTTCCGAGTCTATAGCATGTATTTTGGTATTGAATAGTAGCTGAGTGTAAGGCGGGGCTTGTCCCGACCTTAACTCCATAATGTTTTATCATTTAGAGGCTTTGTAGACTATGTATAGTGAAGTGTAGTTGTGCCGCGTGTCTTAGACATCATGGTCCCAACAGCCAAGTCAGGTGCACTTTCTTTTGGCTTGTTAATACAGTCTATTTTCATGAAAACATGTTATCCACTATGGCAGCACCTTTAAATGTTCATAGATAGAGCAATGATTACAGGTTGGTTCTCCCGAGCCTTCTCGGCAATGGGTGACGGTTCGTCTTAATGGGATTTTGGGCGTGACAAAATGGTATCATAGCAGGTCATCCTAGGGAGTCTACATAGCCGTGTCTGTGTAGAGTCTTGCTTATGGATATGTTGTGCACCACATTTATAAACAGGAAGCTATGAGACATGTAGGAATTATTTCTTTTCTTTCATTTCTTATATCGTGCGATAGAACAAATATTGTAGGAGAATCATATCTAACTTCTGAATTGCTTTATTATAGCAAAGATGCCGATTATGAGGAGTAAAAGTACAGGTAAGCGAGTAGATGTGGCTACCCAAAAAGGGACCAGCCAACCACCACCTAATCAAGTTGTTCAAAGTGAGGCTCAAGATGAGTCTCTATCACAGACTTCCCCAACCCCTCCATCTCCAGAAGATCTAAGGAGGGAAGTTGTACCTCAAGAACCCACTATTAATGCTACCAAGCAAGATTTGAGGAATGTGGTTCAATTACTGACTCGTATAATTGCTGGCCAAGGTCAAAGGCAAGAATGCCCAGTTGTGGTATTGGTGGTACAGATAGGGGCAGCTAGCACGCGGATACGTGAGTACTATACCAAATACGGGAAGCTTGTGCCTAAGGGGAAGAAGAAGGTCAACTCTTTCACACCGGTAGACCATGTAGTGGTGCGGGGCAGGAAGGTTTAATGCAGTAGTACGGACATCAATAAGCTGCTAAGGTGAACAAGGAATATAATCCATGTCTTGGTGGATCAGATATAGAAGAAGACCCTCGATGACTTGAATGGTTGGTTAGCTTCTCTGATTTTAGATATCACACCACCATGGATTGAGGCAGGTGCTCCAATAGAGAAGAAGGATTTGAACGTGGCTTCCAAATACTAGTGTGGGTTTATCAGCATCACCTTGATGCCATTACAAAATAAGTTGATACTCAATCATCCGAAGGCTACACTGTTGGGATGTATCATAGACCGAGATAGACTAAATTATGGCCTGATTATTAAGTAGGAGATGACCATGAGGGCCAATCAGAGTCCGACTTCTCTCTCATTTTTGGTGTGGATCATGGAGTTATGCAGACGTTCCCTGTGTGCCATTGATCTAGAAAATAGATGTGGAAGTGACTCCCACTTTCTCTACTGACATCTAGAGGGTAGAGGTCAAGTACACTAGAGATGAGGTTGAGAAAAGAGAGTTGCACCGGTGGGTACATCCCCGGCTATAGATGTTGACATGTTTAAGCCAGACACAACCCCTCCTACTTAGGCCGGTGAGTCTATAGGTACCCCTAGCACCTCCACTTCTGTTCCTTCTAGTTCTACTATTGTTCATCCCCTAACTACTTCTAGTGCTTCTTCTTGTACCCCGATTACCCAGGCTATGATGTTTAACCTGTCCTAGTTTGCTGATGTTCGTGCCTCCCGGGTAGAGGCTGTTGTCCCGAGATTGATTAATAGGGGCCATAGTTGCCGCCTTAGAGCCTATCCAGGCTAAGTTGAGAGAGCACCGAGAGATGATTGACACATATGGATTGGCTTTGGATGCCCTGACTGTGCGAGTAGAAGCTTGTGAAAAGGGTAAGGGTGAGTCTGAGGATGTGACGACCTTTAAGACCGATATTGTTGGGCTGAGGCATGATATGGATGAGCTGAAATCCACATATCTTTTGATGTTATTCAAAACGGTGGATTTTCCCAAGGTTCCGAGTATAGATTTTCCATCTATTTCTGAGATCCCTCCTTCTACTACGACTATAGATGTTGTTGTGGGTGATGAGGATACCGAGTCTGAGGCTCCAAATACAGATGAGGAGGAGCTTGGTGCATGACATGATGTCATCTATGATGACTTGGAGGACCTCGAGGGCACGGTGGTGCAGACAGTTGTGGAGGCGTCACTTTGGTATACATCGATGGTGGGCTCCAGTGGAGCAAATAATGGAGTAGTGTCAGACATGGATGCCCAGACTGAGAGAGTCACTAATATGCAGAGTTTACCGCCGGCTTAGCCTGACAGGGGGATTTTGACTCTTTTTAAGTTTTCTGTTTAGATTTCTTTATTTATTTTGCATTTGAGAACAATTGCTTGTTTTGTTTGGTAGGGTGAGGTATATTTAGACCTATGTCTTTTGGGTTGTTTTTATGGATGTTGTTTCTTGTTATGAATGCTTGACTTTACTTGTGACTGTTGGTTTTGAATCCATTGGTTTTAATGTGAATGTGTTGGTTTTTACACAAATTAAAAATTGCAACCTCTTAATGTTTTTGAATGTGGTTGTTCTCTTACAATTTTGAGTGTCGGGTGCAATTAATACCGATGACTTAAATAGTGCTCTTGATTGAACGATATGTGTGTGCGACTCCAATGAGGTAAATTTGAGTTGCATAAGTCATATATGAACTCGTAGTATCTCATTGTAACTAGTCGGTTGTTGGTTTGACCTCTTCTGATGATCTTTGCACGCAAGTTGAAAATTGTAGAATCTTGTTTGATCATTGTGATGAATGCCATGTCTAATGAGATTTCTTGAAAATATGTTCTTGGTAATACCAAGAACTTGCACCGTTAGTCCAATTGACTAATGTATGCGAATGATAGAGCTGATCTTAGGCGAAATTTGTGGAGAGTGAAGAAAATTGCATTTATACCTCTTTGTGACCACCTTGTGAGAGTGTGAACCATGCTTGGCACCGTTTGAGCCTATCATTTTGTTTGGATGAAACATGAACAACTTTGACCCCTTTGTCCTATCACCTATAACCTTCATGAAGTATTGGTTTGTTTGAATATCCAACTTCGGCCAAAAGCTTTAGTTGGGGGTGTGGTGAAAAAGGAGAAGACTCAAGAATTTTGTAAGATTCTACCCTTAATGAAATGTATTGAAAAATATGGAACCCCTCCATATAAAAAAAAAGAGAGAGAGAGAGCAAAGAAAAGTGAAAGAAGAAAAAGATCAAAAAAGAAAAAAATTGTTCAAATAAAGTTTGTTAAACGGATAAAAGAAATGGGGTGTCCAATGAATCATGCTTAAAAGAACATAGGGTAGATTGTGACAATCATAAAGTGTGAAAGAGAAGGAGAACAAGTGATTTGAAGGCCATGCTTCATGAAGGAAGAGTTCACTAAGAGAAAATGATCATACCTTTAGCCTATGCCCTGTTACAAGCCTTAAAAGACCTTTGTGATCTTGAGTGAGATGAAAGTCATGTTGGTTGGAAAAGACCAACAAGCCTATGGGTAGAGTCACACACGTGCTTATCTTTGATAGTGTGAGAGTTGCTTTTGAATGAAAAATTCTGAAAATTTGATAAGTTTTGTGCAAGTATGGAATCATTCTTGGTGTGAGAGCATTCAAATGTTGTTGTTGAGCTTGAACTTGGACTTGTAGCAACCATTGTGAGCTTGCGTTCTATTTGGTGATGGTTAGTCACAGTTTGAAACTTGTAGTGCACAATTGAACATTTCATGGGTAGTTTGAACTTCTTGTGTGCATTCATGTTGAGTCTTAAGTAACACTACTTGTAGACATCTCTATTGAACTTCTTGATCTTGTGTTTTACTTGAGGACAAACAAAAGTTTAAGTTGAGGGTGTTGATGAGTCTTGAGATTTCAACTCATTTAGGGCTTAATCTTCATAGGTTTACTGTCGTCAATGCCTATATGATGCTCTAAATTGATGTTTAAGTGCTAATTTGAAGCTATGAAGGACAAGAAGCAAGACAAGGACATTACCGAGCAAAAAGAAGTGGAAAAGCTGGAAAAAAGCTAAAGACAAGAAAAGCTGACAATTGCCAAGACCACTCGGCGACTCATTGTGTGGTACTTCAGATCGCCAAAATTTACCACGTGCCAGCCTTGGGGAAAAGCAAACTCGGCAATGGTAAATAGTGTGTTGGCAAACCATCGACTGGATCGGAGATGGGGATCATGATCACCTAAAGTTACAGAAGAGGAATGGTGAAGAGCCAAGTCAAGACATCAATGAAAAGGGACAGTTGGCGCATCGCTGACTTGGTCGGGGATGCTTGACTTACTCTGCCGATCGATCCAAAAGTTAAAAATCTGGAGGATTATAAATGCGATTTTAAAAAAACAAGAAAAGCAGGGAAGTTTGGAGATAGTTCCCACATTCTAACTTTGGATTTTTTTATCTAGACACTATCTTTTAATATTTTCGAGTAGAATTTTAAGTTGGGTTTTGATTTTAAGTTGAATTCAAGCATTGTGAAGACTCAAAATATGTTACCCAGCTGATGGAGAACATAGTTGCCTTTTATAATTTTGTGCTAAAACCCCCATTCTTGGGGGTGTGATTATGTGATTATGTGATTAATTGTCTCAATTAGCTTATGGGTGCTAGTATTTACTGATTTGATTGTTGATTTGAAGTGGGTTCGATTGATAATTGAGTTTTAATTCATGAATTGTAGTTGCAAATATAGTTTTCCTAGTATTATATGCTTTCTTAAGAAAGAGGTTTTAGAATTAAAGTTATCAATTGATGATTGTACTGATTGAGTTATTGTGGATTCAGCTTGAGAGAGTGAATCTTAATATGATCGTACAAATCTTACTCGAGAGAGTAGATTAATTGAGGTTTTGGGTTGTTCATAATTACTATGATTGTCGAGGTTTAAGAAAACTCACTTGAATCGTGATAGTTGATCGAGAGATGGGTATTGCATCTAAAGCCTATCATACCCACTAAGATTTATCCTCTATTAGTAAATAGTAATCGCCCGTACAACGAAATTGGCTTTTAATCGATCACATCCCAAGGATCCCTCTATAGTTGATTACTCTCCTATTTTAGTAGTTGTTAATTGATCAATCTAATTGATGAGTCCACTAATTGGACTCATTTAAGGCCTTATTTTAATAGGATTAGTGTACTCAAATGCCTCTTTTATCGCAATATCTGATAAAAACTCTTAAGTTTCAGATATTTGAAGATTTAAGGAAAGCATGGACATTATGTCCCAAAAAGGAACAAAAAAGGTGTAAAGAGTGAAGAAATGGATGCATGAGTATCGCCAAGTCCACTTGGCGAATCGCCAAAGAGCCTTACTTGCCTTTTGGTCCAGTGCGTTGAGCCCTGAAGAAAGAGGATCAAATCAGCGGTGAAAAGAAGCATTCGGCGTGTCGCCGAACAATTTCGCAAAGCAGTACTATACCGCCTAATTGTCCAGAACGCAGAGATATTGTAGGAAAGCAAGGAAGGAGATGAATCAAACGATGGGCGAATCTCTGAGTTGACCGGCGATTCCCACTAACCTCGCCGAATGGTCCACTGCAGCATCAATTCTGAACACTATAATTACTAGCCTTATGCTAGTGTTAATTATCAAGTGTCATTGGAATACTTACATTGAGATAATTTATTTTGTAACTCTTATTTTCTCTCAAGTTTGAAAGGGATTTTGAAGACTTGAAGAAGAAAGGGTTTCATCTTCCCCAAATAGGAAGTGGGTCACCTTGATTCTTCTTTCTTTGCCTATATCAAGACTTATTTCTCCATACCCATTTGATTTCAACATCATTGTAGGTAAAATTTTATATTTCTTGATGTGTGGCTAAAAACCCCCATTCTTGGGGTGTGATTTAGCAAATATGTGTTGGTATTATTATTGGATCTTGTTTACTGATAGGTTAGATGTATTTTAATGGTGATTTCACCTAGTGGTTGTGGTTTAATTTAATGGGTTTGTAGTTGCAAATACAAAACCACCCATGTGTTTTCGACTTGCTCGAAAGAGAAGTCGCGAAACCAAGACTATTAGATTGATGGCCTAAGGAGTGGGTCGACATGTTCATCCCGAAAGGATGAGCCCTAGTCCCATATCCTAACACTCAGCTCGAGAGAGTGAGTGGGGTAAGGCGTAGGCTGGTCTTCATGCGGCAAATGGGTGTCCGAGAGGAACCCATTTGAAACGAGGTAAGTTGCCCGAGAGAGAACTTATTTCCATCTACAGCTTAGCCTAGTCACTATTATCTTGCAAATTTCCTATTTAAAGCATGTACCCAACGATTTGTATCAGTATATATTGCGGTCACACCCCAAGAACTTCTCCCCATACTTGAATTTTCTCTTTATTTTTGTTGTTTTAGCTATACTTGTGACAAACCCCCATTGATATTTGACACTTTGGTGTCACCCACTTGAATTTACTTTGTTTTTATTCGATAATTTCTCAAACTACAGCTAACTAGAACAAAATTCTAGCCTAACTACTATTTTCACTATCACTCCCTTGGGACACGACCCCAACCCTTGGTTGGGTTACTATATTATTGACGATCGTAGACATTTGTACCATAGGTTAGTGTCGTTGGTCACGATAAGCATCAAAATGGCGCCGCTGTCGGGGAGTGGTGTTACGTGAGGATGTAGTTCTCCTAGGGTTTTTGTTCTTTTTAGTGCAGTTTTTACTAATTTTACTTTTAGTTTTGTTTTTCTTTGTTTATTGTTTATGTATGCAGGTCCTCTACCTAGAGCCAAAAATGGGGTAGCCTCATGAAAATGAGGCAAACCTCACTAATGGAACTTGAGTGAGGAGTTGCATCGTGCCACGACGTTAAATAAGGCGCTTCTTGGGAGGCAACCCAAGATCGTAAATTTATGATTTTACTTTTTATAAAAAATGGTGTGTTGGTGTTGCAGATAAATCGAGCAAAGTGTGGAAGAAAATCTAAGGTTGGCGAGCAGAAAGTCCATTCCGTGATTTGCTAAATAGGTCGATGAGCCCGACTGGATCCGCCGTTTGGCTCAATACAAGAGTTGTACAGAGCCTGTAAAACTATGCAAACTCGAAAAGCAGCTCGGCGCATCGCCAACCTGCTTGGTGATCTCGATGCAGACCGCCTATCTCACCCCCAAAAAATTGAAAATTCTGAAGAAAGGGCGGGATAAATGACCACTCGGTGGACCACTGAGTGGTCAGCGAGTTGACTAACATCGCCAAATGGACAAGAATAGAACGGTTATAAAGTGCCAAAAATTTCAGAATTTTTAAATTCTCCCACTCTCCTTCCTTTTAAACTTCTCAACTTCATATCAAGGTAATATTTTCTAGATTATTGCTTGCCTTTAGTATTGTAGTTGATAATTAGTGCTTGGAATGGATTACATTGCCGCCTAGCATTTCAAAAGTATTTGAATTGACATCTAAGGTTGGTTTTCCGAACCCCAAATTTATTTTTAGCAATTTTGTACTCATTTGCAATGATTTTTATTTTATTGTTTTGTTATTTGTATTTGAGGACAAATGTTTTTATTTGTGGTGGGGTGAGGCCCACCTTGTTTTGCTTGTTTCAAATACTTGTGTTTTGGTGTACATTTGGGTTGTCTATTTTTAATTGTGTTTTTACAAACTTCTTTGCGATTGTTTGAACTTAGGGCTCTCTTTTGGGTATAATTGAAAAATAACTTTGACCCTTCCAAAAAAATTTCATTTTTTGAAATTTTTGCCACCTCTTTTGTTGAAAGTGGTTATTCTTGTACAAATTCAAGTCTCAATTTTGATCAATACCGATGACTTGAATAGTGCTCTCAATTGAACGAACATGAATGTACGGCTACGATGAGGCCAAATGAAGTTGCATAGAAAATATGTGAACTTTTTACATCTCGTTGTAATTAGCCATTTATCGAAATGATTCTCTTGTAATGACCGTTGCACACTAGCGAAAGTGTGTAGCCTTGTTTGACTTAAATGTTGATGCCTTGTGTGATTAGCTTGCTTTGAAACTTGCATGAATAAACCTAGAATTTTTCCTATTAGTCTGATTGATTTAGAAAGGTGTCATCTTGAGATAATCTTAGGCAACTTTAAAGAGTGTGAGCCAAATTTGACATATACCTCTTTTGTGGCCTACCCGTGAGCGTTTGAAACTCTCTTGAACATCCTTTGAGCCTTACCTTTCTTTGAAAGAACCTTGATAAACCCTAGACCTTTCTTGATCCACTACATATAATCTCTCTTGATTTGTAGTTTAGTGAATAGCCAACTTAGGCCAAAAGCCGAAGTTGGGGGTGTGGTGAAAAAGGAAAAGGAAAAGTCAATAAGTGCAAGAAAAGTCTCCCTTAACCCATGGTGTTGCGGAAAAATGGAAACCCTCCAATAAAAAAAAAGTTTTGGAATAAAAGTATAAAAGAAATTGGGTTTCCAAGCAATCAATGGAGATGAATAAAAAGATGACTTAGAAGCACTAGAAGAAGAATTGATTAAGGAAAAGAAGGGGATGCCTTGAGAATACCACATCTCATAAGGAAAAAGTCATTGAGCCTAAATGAGCATATCTTTGCACTCTGCCCCATTACAAGCCTTAGAAAAACATTTTTGATCTTGAGTGAGCCGAACCGAAGATCGATTGGAAAATAAGGGCAAGCCTATGGGTGAAAATGTGCATCGTGTTCATCTTTTTGAGTGTGAGTGTTGCATTTGATTCCTGATCTTAAATTGGTTGACTTTTGTGTGTGAATATGGAATCATTCTTTGTGTAAGGGCATTTAGTTACTATTGTCGAGCTTGAACTTGCATTTGAAGCAAGTATTGCGAGCATGAGAATCTTTGGTAATGGTGTGTCACAACTTGAATCTTTGAGTACATGATTGATCTTTGCATGAGTTATTTTAGTCTTGTTGTGTATGTTCATGATTTAGTCTTGTGTAGCACTATTTGAGACATCCTATTTGAACTGCTGAACTTGAGTTTTACTTGACGACAAGCAAAAGTTTAAGTGGGGATATTGATGAGTCCATAAATTGGACTCATTTAAGGCCTTATTTTAATAGAATTAGTGTCCTCCAATGACTCTTTTATCCTAATATTTGATAAAAACTCTTAAGTTTCAGGTATTTGAATATTTAAGGAAAGCATGGACACTATGTCGCAAAATAGAACAAAAAGGGTGAAAAGAGTGAAGAAATGGATGCCTGAGCATCGCCAAGTCCACTTGCTGAATCGCCAAAGAGCCTTACACCGCCTTTTGTTCCAGTGCGTTGAGCCCTGAAGGAAGAGGATCAAATCGACGGTGAAAAGGAGCAGTCAGCGTGTCACCGAACAATTTCGCAGAGCAGTACTATACCGCCCAATGGTCCAGAACGCAAAGATGTTATAGGCAAGCAACGAAGGCGATGAACCAGACAATGGGTGAATCGCCGAGTAGATCGGCGATTCCCACTAACTTCGCCAAATGGTCCACTGCGAAATTAATTCTTAACACTATAAATACAAGCCTTATGTTAGTTTTAATTATCAAGCTTCATTAGAGTATCATTGAGATATTTTATTTTGTAACTCTTATTTTCTCTCAAGTTTGAGAAGGTTTTTGAAGACTTGAAGAAGAAAGGGTTTCATCTTCCCCAAATTGGAGGTGGGTCACCTTGATTCTTCTTTCTTTGCCTAAATCAAGACTTATTTATCCATACCCATTTGATTTCAACATCATTGCAGATAAAATTTTCTATTTCTTGATGTGTGGCTAAAAACTCCCATTCTTTGGGTGTGACTTAGCAAATATGTGTTGATATTATTGTTGGGAGAGTTTACTGATAGGTTAGATGTATTTTAATGGTGATTTTACCTAGTGATTGTGGTTTAATTTAATGGGTTTGTAGTTGCAAATACAAAACCACCCATGTGTTTTCGGCTTGCGAGAGAGAGAGAGAGATTGCGAAACCAAGACTGCTAAACTGATGGCCTAAGGAGTGGGTCGACATGAGGTTCAGCTCGAGAGGGTGAGCCCTAGTCCCATATCCTTACACTTAGCTCGAGAGAGTGAGTGGGGTAAGGCGTAGGCTGGTCTTCATGCGGCAAATGGGTGTTCAAGAGGAACCCATTTGAAACGGGGTAAGTTGCCCGAGAAGGAACTTATTTCCATCTACACCTTAGCCTAGTCATTTTGCAAATTTCCTATCTAATGCATGTATGCAACAATTTATATCAATATATAATGTGGTCACACCCCCAAGAACTTCTCCTCATACTTGAATTTTCTCTTTATTTTTGTTGTTTTAGCTATACTTGTGACAAACCCCCATTGATATTTGACACTTTGGTGTCACCCACTTGAATTTACTTTGTTTTTATTCGATAATTTCTCAAACTACAGCTAACTAGAACAAAATTATAGCATAACTACTATTTTCACTATCAGTCCCTTGGGACACGACCCCAACCCTTGGTTGGGTTACTATATTATTGGCAATCGTAGAAGCTCGAATCATAGGTTAATGTCGTTCGTCACAATAAGCATTACTAATCCCCCTATTTGACACTATTTCTCAACTCCTACAATTTACTTTAATTGTTTCGGAAATGTCTATTCCTATTACCAATTGGAACACATCTTTTGCTTCGTAATTGAATTCTCTACCTTATTACTCCTTATTGGATCGGCCCCAACTCTTCGTTGGGTTTATACTAGATTGTGATCGCCTACACTTAGAATTGGATGACGTGTAGTTAAGCGTTATCATCTCCTCAACTGGACGATGCATCCATTGGACCTTAACCATAGGAATATCTCTCAAACGTAACCGTCACACATTTTTTCGCAAAAAAGGCAACTGGCTCTTCCATGAAGGTCTAACGATCACCAGCTCCACCACATCATACTGACGCACATATGACTCATCCAAAACATACTGGCAAAGCATCGAAACATGATAGACTTGGTGGATAACTGAGATCAACGAAGGTAAAGCTAACTCATATGCAAACTCTCCAACTATCCGGATGATCTCAAAAGGCCCAATATATATGGGACTATGATTGCCCCGCCTCCCAAATCTCATCACGACTTCATGGGCGACACATGAAGGAAAACTCTGTCACCAACTGAAAACCTCAAAGGTCATCGCTAACGATCCGTATAACTTTTGTGCCTACCCTGAGCTGCTCGAAGTCTATCCCGAATCACCCTCACCTTCTTCAAACCCTTATGAATCAATTTTGTGCCTCGCAGTCTAGGATCTGTAGACTCAGACCAACCAACCAGGGAGTGGCAACACCTACCATATAAGGCCTCGAACGAGGTCATTTAGATGCTAAACTGGTAGTTATTATTGTACATAAATTCCGCCAAAGGCAAGAACTGATCCCACTAACCTCTAAACTCTAAAACACAAGCCCATAATATATCCTCAAGAACTTAAATGGTAATCTCCGAGTGACCATCAGTCTGCACGTGAAAGGCTATGCTAATATCAACGTAGGTGCCCAACTCGTCTTGAAAATTCCTCCAAAAGCTAGAGGTATACTAAGCAGCCCATTCTGATATAATACAGACAGACACACCATGAAGACAAACCACCTCACGAATGTAGATATGGGCAAACCTCTTGGACTACATGAATATTGAATAGGGAGGAAGCGCGCTAACTTGATCAATCAATCAACAATGACCAACACCTTTAGAAGTCTGAGGTAACCCTGCAATAAAGCCCATGGTGATGCGATCCCACTTCCACTTTGAAATGGGTAATTTTCGAAACACACCACAAGGTCTCAAAAGCTCGGCCTTTATCGGGTGAATATTCAGACAACGAGACTCACAATATATCTCCTCATACCGGCCTACTAGTAATGTTGCCTCAAGTCACGATACATATTTGCGGTGCCGAGATGAATATAATATCTAGAATCATGGGCCTCCTGAAGTATCAACTGAATCAACCCCCAACTCTTGGGATACAAATATGACCTGTGAACCTCAAAACGCAATTTAAGTCTAAGGTAACCTGACTAGTATCACCTCTTCACACTTGATCTCGAAGTGCCACAAGGCCACGTACTTAAACTGACTTCTACGGATCTGATCTAGAAGAGAGGACTCAACGCTCGCATAGGCTAGAAGATGCCTAGAATCAGAAACATCAAACCGAACAATCTAGTTAGCTAAGGACTGGATGTCCAAAGCTAAAAAGGTCACTCTACACTAATTAAGAAGGCTAGACTATCCATACTAACTGCCTTCCGACTAAAGGCATGTGGCACCACATTTTCGTTGTCTGGATTGTAGAGAATAGAGAGGTCATAGTTCTTCAGAAGCTCAATCCAACAACACTACCTCAAATTAAGATCCCACTGGCTCATGGCATACTGTAGACTCTTGTGATCTATACAGATCTCACAACGAACTCCTTGCAGGTAGTGCCTCAAGATCTTAAACACAAAAACCACTAGTACCAACTCTAAGTCATGACTGAGGTAGTTGTGTTCATGTTGCCTAAGCTTCCTCGATTCATAAGCAATGACCCAGCCCAACTGCATCAATACACAACTCAAACCAATGTCAGATGCATCATAATAGACCGTAAATACCTTGCCCCCAAATGTAAAAGTCAATACAAGAGCAGTATTTAACAACTTCTTTAGCTTCTGAAAGCTCAACTCACACTCCCCAAACCACTCAAAAGGAACGTCAAGGTGGGTCAATCGGGTCAGAGGCGCTACAATAGTGGAGAATCCCTTCACATACCGTATGTAATAGCCTACTAAACTCATGAATCTCCAAACATTAGTAATTGAAGTGGGCCTAGCCAATCATGCATAGCCTAAATTCTCATCGTATCTACTATTATGTTATTGGACGATCTACCTAGTCTGGTTGGGCGAGCTTGGGCACCCAAAAAGCATCCAAAGTCATATTTTGATGGGGTTTCAGCCCCAAATTTCATTTTCTCTAAGAATCACACCTCCAAACCTGTTCAAATTAATTCCAAAAACTCTAAAATCATAAGGGTTCGTCGAAAAATAATCGAAAAATCAAAAACTCAAAATTTAACTAAGTTAGATATCAATGGGTTCCCCCCATAAAGAGCACAATTTAATATCGCAATGCAACGCCGAGTACATCACCCTTTGTGTTTCCACTTCAAGGCAATGGACCATCTCCCTAACTTGATATCTCAACTCTTTCATTGATGAAAAACGTAGTGAAATGCGGTACTTTTTGTGAATTGTAGAATCAAGTAAACTATTGAGTTTTTGAACACAAGTTTCACTCGAAACCATTGGGTCGAGCCTAGGCTTCAAGCCCAATGTCCGTTTGCGAGGCTAGATGTGATGCATCTACCCACCATCTTCATACTGACCTGTGGGAAGATTTCAACACATATATCACCTTAGCAACACCTAGATGTCATCATACAACGGCAAGGTTTAGTTATGTTGATGCCAACGGCGTCTAAGTGTTGAACTATGTTGACCAATAACTTGTCGAATGTAATTCCTGTATCCAATACTGCTATAGAAATTAGAGGTTTCCGTGTCATCGAGGCATTTCTAATGCCTTATCATATGGCAAGGGAAAATTTTTGCCAAATAATGATGTTACTATTAGAGGTTTTTTTGGGATGTCAAGTGCAATCCTAATGCAAAGTGACATGTTACGAGACACAAGAGTATGTCAATGCACATACGAACTCGACAATAGCTAGGTAACATTGGCATCCCCTTGCAGGCATTGCTTAAAGCCTATGTGACATTAGTAGGCGATTGTGTGCATCACCCTAGAGTTGGGCCCACACATAACTGTAGTACTGCACATATCTTCCAAGCGACAAGTGCTAAAGCATGCACATCATTAGTTGATACTGACGTACAAGATCAGGCCTAGGGGGGCATCAATGAAGTGACATCATAAACCCCTGCAGACGTTGACAAAGCGACATAAGTTGAGGCAAATGCACAATGGCATGACCCTGCGCACATCGCTTGGGTGACATCGATAGAACCCTACGCACATCGGCTAGGCGACATCAGACTAGGCCCGTACAAAACTGTATGCCCGTAGGCACATCGATTGACTCTCGCAGCTAATAGTAGACCTCTGCGCACATCACCAAAGTGACATCTGCTGATCCCCGCACACAAGATCACACCCCTACATGCATTTCTTAGGTGACATCAGTAGACCCCTGTGGATAAGCTATATCGACTGATGCCCATGTAAAATGTCATTTCCCTGCGTGCATCACAAGGGTTGTATTTGTAACACTCCAACCCTAAGTGAGGCAGGCAAGCACCATATGAACACATGATTTACAAGTGACCTGTGACTAGAAAGTAAACTACTATCCAGATAGATTTACTGATGAGAAGCTTCATATACAACACATATTGACTAGCTGAACCGATACATGTGACAAGTGAAACTATGAATACAGATAATAGCTTTACAATGTCTACAAAGCCTCTACTGGAATCCATGACTGTACCACTATGAAATACGCATAGTAAAGACTTGGCAAAGCCCCGAATTAACCTGGAGCTCATCAATAATCACTGAGTATCATGTGCTTCTATTGGGTAGATCTACTAGTTGAGTACCTGTACCTGTAGCATGAAATGCAGCATCCCCAATAAGGGACGTCAGTATGAAAGAATGTACTGAATATATAAGGAATAATACAACCATATGTAAAATAAGAGCTCAAGTGAAGCCAAATAATAATAAATAAGGATTAGAGACCACTTTACTTATACTTGTGGAATCGTGTTGTTACATTCGTTTCTTTACTTTTCTTTGCATTATAATATTTATAAGATATATGATACAAATGACCAGCTGATCAATGGTAGAAGAGGATGACCCATGCTAGGCATTTTAACTCCTGAGATGCTGTCCTCATAATTCCACAAATTGGGATCGGCCCATGCTAGGTGTTCGCCCCTGAGCTGCCACCCTCTTATACCAATTGGGATCGGCCCATGCTAGGCTTTCGCCCCTTAGCTGCCACCCTTCTATACCAATTGGGATCGACCTATGCTAGGCATTTGCCCCTGGGCTGCCACCCATAATTATACAGATAGCTTCACTTAAAATCTTTATCTTTGATATTGTTGTTTTGATGTTCATAACTCTTTCGAGATTGGTTTTTTGGATAATCATAACTCTTTAGAGATTGTTCTTTTGATGATCATTATCTCTTTTGAGATTGCTGTTTTGGTGGTCATAATCATTGTTGAGATTTGGAACTATAGACTAGTAGTAGAAAACATCTGAATATGGACTTACGATAATAACAATGACATGGGAAGGAAATGTGACATGCACATTTAATACTTAGGAGCATATGACTCAGTTAAGCATTTTGACATCTCAAATTGAAGCACATATCAAGTGAAGACATTTAACATTCAGCCAAGAGATTTGAACTCTATATGGTAGCCGGATACTCACTAACTAATATCAAATACAAGTATACATGAAAGTGGAACCAAGGAAGAACGTGGGCAGAATAAACTTAAGAACGAATACATATTCCAAGTAAGTACATATAAAATGTACAACAGAGCAAGTAGGGATCTTGTGAGGTAACATTATAGTCTAACACAATGGGAGTAATAACCAATAAAGGGAACATATGAACATATGACAAGATGACATATATATAGATAATCGAAGCTAGTTGGCATGATATGGGAAGATTTTATATCCAACATACAAACATATGTACCATTTGTAATCTAGGATCATTTTGATTTATATAAGGGAAATACATGCCAAAGGTACTTTGACGGTGAAACAAGTTTAAACCTTGCATGCTAATACTTGGTAGAGTAAGCACGTACATTTAGTAACAAACTCATATTAGAGTACTCACTTTAATGCTCTAGGGAGTAGGAACTGCACCTATGGATCAGTCACTACCAAGGGCACTTAGAAAGTTTACTTTTTGTAATGCAAGTGTTGGATTCATGCCAAAGAAATAGGAAATCGAATAGCCTTACATACCTTGCTAGACAATTCAAAAAGTATGACTTAAGCTTCTTCTCTTCAGATTACTAATCTTGCTGGACAGAACTATCACTTCCTAAGACTTGGATTCTTCAAGGTAAAGGTTGTCCTCCTTAACTTGTCTTAAATTATACCTTCCAATAGCTTGAACTCCCTAATATTCAAGAACCCTAATGGTATTTAATGGTTGTTGTGTGAAACTAAGAGAGAGAAGAGAGAAAGCTCTGGAAATCAAATTTTTGGCAAAGTAAAAAATGATTGGAAAAAGGTGATATCAATCCCCTTTAAAGGGACCTGCTGATAACCGCAAGGTTAAGGAGATCACAAATAGAGAATTGAATATTAGAATGCGAAAGCACAAAGAAAAGAAACAAAAAAAACTAAATAAAGATATGGAAAATTCGAAGGAAAGATCCACAAATTTCCAAGGATTAGATGTTCTAAGGTCTTGAAAAAATCCAAGTAACAACGTATAGATTTATGGAAGAAATCTAACACCTTTACTTGAGAAAACGAATCAAAACAATAGATTCGGATCTTGACCGCTTTATGAGTAACTAAAGACAATAATTAGTATGTAGAAACTAATCACCTTCTAAAGAATACCAAAAAGAAACCAAAGATATCGCAAGAAGAAGTTACTTTATACCTTAAACTATGAAACTAGTAAAGGTTTAAAGATAAATTCTCAAAGAACAAGTCACAAAGGTTCAAAGAACTCTCTCAAATATTATTAATATCAATCTAAATTGTCCTTAATGAATAAAAAGGACCCCTATATATAGGAGAAGGGGAAAAAAATGTCCATGACCCTAAAAAGACAATTACAAGGAATCCTACTCTAGAAAGGAAATAAAGTAACCTAACTAGGAACAAATTTGGTACTTCTAGGAAAGCATTAAATGGTACTTAGGAGACCATAAATAGAATAAGGAAAATATTAATAACCTATAAATAAATAAAGAAATAAGGTAAATCCCAACTAGGAAAAGAATCTTGACAATCTTGGAAAGTTTGACTAGTCTTCTCTCGAAACCTGGGCAGAAAGCAACTCTTGTTGTGGCTGATTCTTGGACTCTTCTTGACCTTATTTGCACGAAATTGGGCCTTAAAATTCCTCATCTTGGGCTTGAATTTGGGCCACCAAATAATTGTAACATTTGGACAATTCCTCTTCCTTGGGCTTGAGCTCTTCTTCCCCAATAAGACACCTTTGGATCAGCGATTGAAGCCCATTGAGCTTATCATTGAACTCCTTGGTTTGAGATCTTGTTATGGGCCTCCTTGGAGTTTCTAAAGCTTCATCCTTGTCCTTCAATGGAGTAGTACTTCCTTGGATGTTATCACCTTCTTTGGCGGACTTTCTCACTCATTTTGGGCAATAATTTTTCAAGTAGGTGACCCACCTACTTGGACTTTTCACTTGGGCCATTTTGGACTTAAGAACATTGGGCATTTTGCCATCTTTCTTGTACTTCTTTTGCAGCCAAACATGTGTCTTTAATTTAGGCCACACATTTAAGTAGGTGATGCACCTACTTTTCCATTCAAATTATTTCTTGCGGGCTTGGAAAGATTAGGCCTTGGCTGTCCATTTTCCCCTTATTCTTCTATTCAATTTGGGCTAGATTAATGCAAGTAGGTGTAGTGTACTTGGCCCAATAACATGGTCAAAAGAGTGTAAGTAGGTGATACACCTACTTGTCATCTACTAGCTTAGTGAAGTCAAGCATGCCCCTTAATATTTTATTCCATTTCTAGACCTTAATACCTTTAACTTAACTTAAAACTTATATACACTATGTCACTTTAAACTTTAGACTCAAATATCAACTTATGATCTCAAGTTTAAATACTTCCATCGACTTTAACTTAATTGGATCACATTAAAATCTACGGACAGTTCACTTTAAATCTATTCTGTTGTTGCTTGCTGCATAGGAAATCAAGTCCATAACTATACCACAGGGAAGTTTTTTTAGCGTAATAAATAGAACTAGTACACGAAGAATATGGGGTGTTACAGTATTAGTAGATCCCTACACACGTCAGCAAGACGACATCAGCTAGGGCCACACAGAATGGCAGGCCCATGAGCATATCATCCAAGACACATCAGTCGATGCCCACGCCCAAGGCCAAGCCCTAATGAAGTGTCCATCACATAAGTGACATCGGCAGACTCCTGTGTGAATCTTCTAAGATGCTTTTGTGAACCCCTGCTCACATCGGCAGAGTGATAACGGCCAAGGCATTTACACAACGGCAGGCCTCTGTGCACATCAATAAATGAAGTGAACAAGGCAAGGCCTCTACGCATCGCTTAGATGACATTGATGTTTTGGTTTATTTCTTAATTTTTTTTCCTATTTAATCATTTTTTCAAAAAAAAAAAATTCTTATTGGACACCTTTATTTTTTACATTTGAAACTCATTTGTGAAAGCGGAATAGTGTTTTGTGGTTTTTTTCTATCTTCTCTTATTTCTTTCTATTTAATTATTTTTTCGAGAAATTTCGACCTATAGTAAATCAAAAAAAAATTGAACAGTATTATTTTTTATTTTTGAAATTTGTTTGTGAAAGCGGAATTGAGTTTAGCGGGTTTTTATATTTTCTTTTTGAAATTTTTTGATACATATGGAATATTATCATTTTTGACATTTGAAACTCATTTGTGCAGGCGGAATTGTGTTTGGTGGTTTTTTATATTTTATTTCTATTTTATATAATATTTAATTATATTTACGGAAAATTTCGACATATATAAAAATAAGACTTAAATCATATGCAGCTCCTTAAAGTTGTCCTCATATTTCACTTAGATACCTCAATTCAAGCTTGTACCTTTTGAAAACTTAAACCTTAACAAATTTATACCTATTTGATACAAAATGATAATCAATAAACAGACAAATATGTGTGCATCTCAAACACATTATACATAGCAAATGGACCAAAGAAACACCGACACGTGGAGATTTGATTGATTTTTTAAAACATCTACTTAATTAATCCAAAAGAAATTTTAATAAAACAAAATTTTATTTTTAATTAACCCACCCCACCCCCACCATCTTCTTCTTCTTTTTCTCTGTCCGACTCAATTTCCCTTTCCACTGGTGTAACGTCCACTGATAAATCATCCCCTCCATGCTTCTTCTTCGTTCCCTTTCAACTAGGTCGCTATGCCTCTGTCATGACCCAAGGCTACCCCCTAGATGTGACAATGTGCCATTGACCCCGAAGGGGTCTCATACAAGCCTCATAGCATTCTTGAACATAAAAACATAGAAAAATAAGGCTGACTTTAAAACTTTCTTTACAATCGAAATCATTTTTCATAAAGGCAAGTGGAAGACTTTCTGTACCATGTCTCAAACCACGTAATACTTTGAATACAACTTTGGGATATAGCCCATACAAAAACTCTAAACATACAATGAAAGACATAAAGGAAACATAATGAGTTTTGTCCTCGAAACAATGAGGACTCACCAAGTCTTCATCTTCAAGCTCCATAGAAACCTATCCTTAAAGTATAGAACAACAAATGTCCACAACCCTACACTTTGGTAAAAATGGAGAAATATAGGTTAGCACAATTAAGTACTAAGTATGATAGCCATGCAAAAACCATGCTAAAAACGGACATTTTATTTAAAAGCCATTCTTGTATGCCATTTTGATAAAACTTCATGAAAATAAGCATAAGAGTCATATTATACAAACATAACCAACATACAAGTCATTTCTCACATTTAAGACATAATCATCATATAAACCATTACCTTCACATTAAGCCTTCACCTCAAGTAAACCTCAAGATATACTTTTTGCAATGTATGGATAGTGTCCCATACCACCATCCACACTAAAGTACCACCTTAAGGTCACCAAAAGTGAACTTACTATTCAACCTTTCCATCTTCACACAATACTCATACATAAGAGACATAAACCTTTCATAAGTCATATCATCACATAAGGACAATCACCTAAGACAACCCTAAGTCAAACTTGTGAAATGTGCAAGTAGCATCCCATACTACTACTCACACTAAATACTCCTTAGAAGTCACCATAGTTAAGACACATTCATATACAATAAGTCATGACAATGAAGTAACTCATAATACAATCCAAGTATAGCATGCATCATTTCATTTAAAGCATATAAGAGTCAACATTCATCATTAGCTTCATTAAGGACATTTTAATACACTAGTCATTAAGACTTAGAGAACTCACTATGACCCTCTCAAAGCCTACTCGTGCAATGCATGGATGACATCCCATACTACCACCCACACTTCATAGAAGTTCTCAAAAACCATAATGCACATCTCACATGATGGGATTAGGCATTAACCGACATAGACCATGGGAGCTAACCATGGAATCCGGTGTCATATAGCCCCACACCGTAAAGAAGTGGTCTACTTGCCTAAGGTAGGATCGGGAACATGTTAGCTTGGATGGAATCAACTAGCTAATATCATATGAGGGCACATAGTTATGGGATATGAAAGATGTTCATTGAAATCCGGCCTAACGTAGGGAGAACCTCCATCTAACCATATCCTCTCTGTGCTTAGGTCCATTCCCATAGAGTATTTCATTTTCATCAACATTATTGTACTTGAAAGGGCAACCAACATTAGGCCTACCGACCCAAGGTACATTACACAAGAAAGGGCCATCACCATTAGGTCTACCGATTCAAGGTACATTAAGGATAGGTCATTGACTTTCCAAAAAAGGCCACCAACATTAGGTCTACCGATACAAGGTTCATCATTTCACACATGAAAGGGCCACCAACATTAAGTCTACCACTTCAAGTTTTAACATTACATTAGTTCCTATACTCCTCATGAAGGGCCACCACCATTAGGTCTACCGATCCAAGGTTTAGCCTAGAATACTTTATCATTCATTCATTCTTGAAAGGCTACCAACATTAGTGATAACAGCAGGGTTAAGGAGATCACAAATAGAGAGTTGAATACTAGAATGCGGAAGCACAAAGAAAAGAAATAAAAAAACTAAATAAAGATATGGGAAATTCGAAGGAAAGATCCACAAATTTCCAAGGATTAGATGTTCTAAGGCCTTGAAAAGATCCAAGTAACAACGTATAGATTTATGGAAGAAATCTAACGCCTTTACTTGAGAAAACGAATCAAAACGATAGATTCGGATCTTGACCGCTTTATGAGTAACTAAAGACAATAATTAGTATGTAGAAACTAATCACTTTCTAAAGAATACCAAAAAGAAACCAAAGATATCACAAGAAGAAGTTACTTTATACCTTAAACTATGAAACTAGTAAAGGTTTAAAGATAAATTCTCAAAGAACAAGTCACAAAGGTTCAAAGAACTCTCTCGAATATTATTAATATCAATCTAAATTGTCTTTAATGAATAAAAAGGACCCCTATATATAGGAGAAGGGGTGAAAAACGTCCAAGACCCTAAAAGTCAATTACAAGACCTCCTACTCTAGAAAGGAAATAAAGTAATCTAACTAAAAACAAATTTAGTACTTCTAGGAAAGCTATGGTACTTAGGAGACCATAAATAGAATAAGGAAAATATTAATAACCTATAAATAAATAAAGAAATAAGGTAAATCCCAACTAGGAAAAGAATCTTGACAATCTTGGAAAGTTTGACTAGTCTTCTCTCAAAACTTGGGCAGAAAGCAACTCTTGTTGTGGCTGATTCTTGGACTTTTCTTGACCTTATTTGCACGAAATTGGGCCTTAAAATTACTCATCTTGGGCTTGAATTTGGGCCACCAAATAATTGTAGCATTTGGACAATTCTTCTTCCTTGGGCTTGAGCTCTTCTTCCCCAATAAGACACCTTTGGATCAGCGATTGAAGCCCATTGAGCTTATCATTGAACTCCTTGGTTTGAGATCTTGTTATGGGCTTCCTTGGAGTTTCTAAAGCTTCATCCTTGTCCTTCAATGGAGTAGTGCTTCCTTGGATGCTATCAATTAGGTCTACCAATTCAAGACATTAAGACATTAAGTCAAGACACATTCATTATACAAGAAAGGATGCCTAAGCCTACCAATTCAAGATATCACAACCACATTGCTTCCATTTATACAAGAAAAGGATGCATAAGCCTACCAATTCAAGATATACAATTCATAGAAGAAAACCCTTCACATTCCATCATCATCATTCATAAGTGTTAATTGAGAATATGCTTTCAATCACAACACTATTACATTCTAATCATGATCATTATATATTCATTAAAATCACACATATATATTTTACATCATGATCATACATAGATCCTTCATATATAGAGGTACAAGGAAGATATCCATCAATTCAATACCATAATATACATAGTAAGTAAGCACCTCCACCTTTCAAGTGGATCAATAGATCTAGCAGAATTCTACTTCAATATGTAATTTGATTATATCTTGCCCTTCAAGGGTCATGGATCACATTCACCCACACACCTTATATCAATACAATTTGGCAAGAGCAATAACATAATTTCAACATTATATATGCATATACACATAAACAACTCACTTACTTCATAATCAATCAAATCCCAATCACAAATCACAACTTAGGAATTTGGGGGAAAACATGGGTTCTAGGAAGAAATCATCTTAATTCTTCTTTAAATCCACAATTAATTCATAATTCAATGTAATAATGCCTTTGAAAATCGTTTAAAGTCGAACCCATGCCAAGATTGAAAACGACGGTTTTGGAGAAAACATTAGAGACTTGTAATCACTTTTGAGATTGGCTCCTTGAAAGATACTAAGTCAAGGATGAAGACCAACATACCTTTAATGGATGAAATCCACGAAAATACCTTAAAAAGCTTTAATTCTTGACCTTGGAAACTTGAAGTCTTCACCTCCAATGGAGGGTTCTAGAGAGATAACTTTTGAAGGGTAGGGAAGGTTTGTATTTTGGGTTTTGAAATAATGAAGTCTAAAATATGTTTTAATACTTTAAAAACCCTCAAAATATGTTAATAAACCAATTTAAACCGTCCCCCAACTAAACTAGACTTAATATGAATTTAGCACTTCACCCCCACAATGGCCGACTTTGGACAGAAAACTGAAGCCATCCACAAACCCTCATCCATGGACCATGGATGGGGTCATGCCCCGTACTGTGGTGTCATGGTTTGAGTCTTCAACATGAACTTGGGCACCTTGACCCACGAAGGCCATCCACGGGGCGTGGATGGACTTACGGGGTGTAGGTCCCCTTTCGTAGGTCATGTCATTTTTGACAATTTTCTCTTTTGGGGCAGCTTTGGGGTTAGGCTTTAGGGTCCTCCTCAAGGACCCCTAGAGTGGTCCTTGGGGTGTCGTACCTTGACATTTAACCCCGAAACCCCTCAACCATAGCTCGGGACAACATTAAACACCCTTAAACCTCACAACAACTCAAATACAAAGTCGTTAGGCTATAGTTTCACCTATTCATTTTACGGGTCATTACATTATCCCCCACTTAGGAACATTCATCCTCGAATGACACTTTAAACACATTAAGGGGTTAACGACTCAAGACTAGCTACCCACAATGTATGCAACATCGTATACAATGCACAAAACTAGGAGGAAACATCAACTCCACATCAATAGGCTCAATGCAACACAATCAAGTAGGAACTACATCTACTAACTCATTATGCATCATAACTTCAATATTTCTCATTAAATTGGAGGAATTACCTTCTCCAACTCATATCATACTCATCATAACATAATTAGTCACATTATGCAAGTACTCTCAAAAGCTTATTTAGGCATATTCAACATTTCACCTCATGAAGCATATAGACAACTCATACTAAATTCAAATCAACATACGGAACATAATTTATATAAATTCATTTTCTCATTTAAACATAAACTTATCAAGAACATGCATAAAATATGGAGACCGTGGAAACACAATATCACACATGACTCCAAGGACATCAAATAGGCCAAAAAGTAACTCTTTGTGATAACAGCAGAGTTAAGGAGATCACAAATAGAGAATTGAATATTAGAATGCGAAAGCACAAAGAAAAGAAACAAAAAAAACTAACTAAAGATATGGGAAATTCGAAGCAAAGATCCACGAAATTCCAAGTATTAGATGTTCTAAGGTCTTGAAAAGATCCAACTAACAACGTATAGATTTATGGAAGAAATCTAACGCCTTTACTTGAGAAAATGAATCAAAACAATAGATTCGAATCTTGACCGCTTTATGAGTAACTAAAGACAATAATTAGTATGTAGAAACTAATCACCTTCTAAAGAATACCAAAAAAAAACCAAAGATATCACAAGAAGAAGTTACTTTATACCTTAAACTATGAAACTAGTAAAGGTTTAAAGATAAATTCTCAAAGAACAAGTCACAAAGGTTCAAAGAACTCTCTCGAATATTATTAATATCAATCTAAATTGTCTTTAATGAATAAAAAGGACCCCTATATATAGGAGAAGGGGTGAAAAACGTCCAAGACCCTAAAAGACAATTACAAGGAATCCTACTCTAGAAAGGAAATAAAGTAACCTAACTAAAAACAAATTAAGTACTTCTACGAAAGCATTAAATGGTACTTAGGAGACCATAAATAGAATAAGGAAAATATTAATAACCTATAAAGAAATAAAGAAATAAGGTAAATCCCAACTAGGAAAAGAATCTTGACAATCTTGGAAAATTTGACTAGTCTTCTCTCAAAACTTGGGCAGAAAGCAACTCTTGTTGTAGCTGATTCTTGGACTCTTCTTGACATTATTTGCATGAAATTGTCCCTTAAAATTCCTCATCTTGGGCTTGAATTTGGGCCACCAAATAATTGTAGCAATTGGACAATTCCTCTTCCTTGGGCTTAAGTTCTTCTTTCCCAATAAGACACATTTGGATCAGCGATTGAAGCCCACTGAGCTTATCGTTGAACTCCTTGGCTTGAGATCTTGTTATGGGCCTTCTTGGAGTTTCTAAAGCTTCATCCTTGTCCTTCAACAGAGTAGAGCTTCCTTGGATGCTATCATTCCCCTCTTCTTGAAGCGAATTCGTCCTCGAATTCAAATCTGCATCAAAATGGAAAAGATCAGAAACATTAAAAGTAGCACTAACTTGGAACTCACCAGGAAGATCAAGTTTATAAGCATTGTCTCCAATCCTTTCACAGACTTTGTATGGCCCACTTCCTCTAGGATCTAGTTTGGTCTTTCTTTTGGAAGGAAATCTTTCCTTTCTCATATGCACCAAAACCAAGTCACCAGGTTTAAAAACAACATATTTTCTGCCCTTATTCCTTCGCAATGCAACTTCCTTATTCTTCTTTTCAATTACAAGCCTTGTTTGTTCATGAATTTTCTTCATCATATCAGTCTTCTTCTTACCATCAAGATTAGCAAAATCATTAGCAGGCAAAGGCAATAAATCAATGGGGGTAAGGGGGTTGAATCCATCTACAACTTCAACTCCCTTAGAACTGACCATAAAACCTAAGAAAACCACACGATACACACAGAAAATACACTTTTGGAGATTAACAAATAAGCACTGATTTCTAAGAACTTCAAAAACTTGTTTTGAGTGCTCTAGGTATTCATCCAGATTTTGAGAAAAGATCAAGATGTCATCAAAATACACCACAATAAATGTTACATGGGGATCTTTAAAATCATGATTCATTAGTCTCATAAAAGTGTTTGGTGCATTAGTCAAGCAAAAGGGCATAACTAACCACTCATAAAGTCCATATTTGGTCTTAAAAGCAGTTTTCCATTCATCTCCAGGATTCATACAAATCTGTTGGTAACCACTCTTTAGATCAATTTTAGAAAAGATTTTGGAACCATACAGTTGGTCCAACATGTCATCAAGACAAGGGATAGGATGGCGATACTTTACCGTTATCTTATTGATGGCTCAACAATCTACACACATCCTCCATGTTCCATCCTTTTTGGGGACCACTAGGACTAGAATAGAGCATGGGCTCATACTCTCTCAAACAAATCCCTTTTCAAGCAATTCTTCAACTTGCCTTTGTAATTCTTTGGTCTCTTCAGGATTGCTCCTATAGGCAGGCCTATTAGGAAGTTGAGACCCAGGCACAAAGTCTATTTGGTGTTCAATCCCTCTCAAAGGTGGCAATCCCTTTGGAGTGTTATCAGGAAAAACATCTTCAAAATTATGCAAAAGAGAAGAAACACTATTTGGCAAAAAAGGAGTTAGTTGTTCAAAATTAATTAATACTTCTTTGTAAGTAAGTAGTATTATAGGCAGCCCCTCTCTCCTAGCATTCAAACACTCTTTGGCTTTTATATAAAGGCTCTCATTTTTCTTTTCCTTAGCCTCTTTCCTCTCACCAAAATATTTTTTTTTTACTCACACCCTCTTTTACCTCTTTACTTAGATCGCTGCCCTCTCTCTCTTTCTCTCGGCCATCTCTCTTTTTTTCTATCTCTTGGCCTTTTTCTTTTCCCTCAAACTCACTTTTTACCACTCCCTTTTGTTTTCCCATTGTTTCCCTCAATCGTTTTTGATCTTCAAACACTTGAGAAGGAGATAATGGTGCAAGAGTATACTTCTTACCATTATGCAGAAGACTATACCTATTCTTTCCCCCATGATGAGTAGTATCCCTATCATACTGCCAAGGTTGGCCAAGTAAAACATGGCATGCTTGCATTGGAACTACATCACAAAGAATTTCATCTTCATACCTACCAACATTGAATGAAATCATGCATTGTTTGTTTACTTTTACTTCTCCACACTCATTCAACCATTGGAGCCTGTATGGGGTAGAGCGCTTCATGCATGCAATTCCTAATTTATCCACCAAGTATGAACTCACCAAATTTGCACAACTTCCCCCATCAATAATCATAGAATAAGTCTTCCCTTTTATCCCACACCTAGTATGAAACAAATTCTCTCTCTGCCCTTCATCAACACTAGCCAAATTGATAGTCATAATTCTCCTAACCACCCCAGTTATACCATCACTAAGCAGTTCCAAATCATCTTCCTCAGTTACACCTCCTCCCACTTCTTCTTCCCCTTCACTCTTTTCACTCTCATATTCTCCATTCTCTCTAAGTAAGATGTTTCTTCTACTTGGACATTCATGCATCATATGCCCCCTTCCATGACATTTGTGACATTGAATAGAACTTGAAGGTTTAGAAAATTTAGGATTAAAGGTTTTACCTCCCTTCTCAACTTTACCTTTACCTCTATCATCTTGAGGTTTGGAAGGAGCTTTCCCCTCTTGAGTTGACCATGGCTTCTTAGAGATAGTGTTTGGTCGACTTCTCCATGAGTTATTTTGCTGCTTTTTCTCAATTTGTTTTTCAACTTGTACAAACAAATCAACTAACTTATCTAAAGTTACATATTGTTGTATTTCTACTACATTAGCTATTTCTGTATTTAAACCATTTAAAAATCTAGCTATTGTAGCCTCTTCTTCCTCTATGCAGTTAGCTTGGATCATAGCCATATCCATGCTTTTGAAGTACTCATCCACCGACATAGAGCCTTGCTTCAAGTGTTGAAGGCGAGACTGTAGATCTCTTTGGAAGTATGATGGAATAAATCGCTTCCTCATTACCCTCTTCATCTCTGCCCACGTAGCAATAGGTGGTAGCTCCTCTTGCAATCTTTCCCTAGCAAGCTTTTTCCACCAAGAAGCAACATAATCGAAAAACTCAACAACAACAAGTTTAACTTTCTTACCCTCAGAGTAGTTATGGCAATCAAAGATGGCTTCACCTCGTCTCTCCCAATCAAGGTACAAGTCTGGATCCCTTGTCCCCTTGAAAGATGACATCTTCATCTTTATACTATTTATCTTATAATCTTTTACTCGACCTCTTTGTCCCCTCCTTTCTCTTCTTTCTAGATTAAATTCAAAATCAAAATCATCATTATCATATTCAGGATTTACAAAAGGGATATGGAGTACATTCCTTCTAACTTGGGGTCTAACATTATTTGGGGGTACAACATCATTCTCCCTCCTAATTGCAGATATGGTGTCATTCTGCTCGATAATCATATCCCTCATCTCTTGACATTGAAGGGTCCATCTCTCAAATTGTTGGTGCATAGCTTGATGGGTGAAGTCATTCCTTTCCTCATCACCACCTGAATTAGACATCTAAAAAAATGATCAAGTATCACACTTTTAATATGGCTTTTACCCTCTTTTAAACTCACCCACACTTGCCTTTTTCCACTCAAAATAACCTTTGAACAAGAATACTTTGTAGATTTATAATTAAACCAAAACGTGTATCAAGTTCGTAGTAATAAATTATGGAATCTTGGGGTACAAAAAGAAAGTAAAGAACTAGTCCTAGAACAAGTAGGATTTATTTGAAACAAAACACGAATAAAATGGAACTTATTTTAGAAATATAAGAACAAGAAAAAAAATTCCTCTCATTCTTAAAGATCTAGAATCCCCTCTTCTTGCTACCTTCTTGCTTTGAAACAAATTAATGCAAAACTTGGAGAGAAAGCAATAAGATTTCTTGAATAGCAAGTAATAAACTTTCTTGGGTACCAAGTAATCAAATTTCTTGGAGGACAAGTAATCAAGTTTCTTAGAGAGCAAGTTATAACTTTTTTTTTGTTCATGCTATTGTTCACGCTACAGTGTTTACTGTTCACACTACAGTTTTGTTTTTTTTGCTCTAATATAAGAAGAAATCCCAAGATTTATCAAGAACGGAATCTTGATAGAACCGCTCTGATACCACTTGATAACAGCAGGGTTAAGGAGATCACAAATAGAGAATTGAATATTAGAATGCGGAAGCACAAAGAAAAGAAACAAAAAAAACTAACTAAAGATATGGAAAATTCAAAGGAAAGATCCACGAAATTCCAAGGATTAGATGTTCTAAGGTCTTGAAAAGATCCAAGTAACAACGTATAGATTTATGGAAGAAATCTAATGCCTTTACTTGAGAAAACGAATCAAAACAATAGATTCGGATCTTGACCGCTTTATGAGTAACTAAAGACAATAATTAGTATGTAGAAACTAATCACCTTCTAAAGAATACCAAAAAAAAACCAAAGATATCACAAGAAGAAGTTACTTTATACCTTAAACTATGAAACTAGTAAAGGTTTAAAGATAAATTCTCAAAGAACAAGTCACAAAGGTTCAAAGAACTCTCTCGAATATTATTAATATCAATCTAAATTGTCTTTAATGAATAAAAAGGACCCCTATATATAGGAGAAGGGGTGAAAAACGTCCAAGACCCTAAAAGACAATTACAAGGAATCCTACTCTAGAAAGGAAATAAAGTAACCTAATTAAAAACAAATTTAGTACTTCTAGAAAAGCATTAAATGGTACTTAGGAGACCATAAATAGAATAAGGAAAATATTAATAACCTATAAATAAATAAAGAAATAAGGTAAATCCCAACTAGGAAAAGAATCTTGACAATCTTGGAAAGTTTGACTAGTTTTCTCTCAAAACTTGGGCAGAAAGCAACTCTTGATGTGGCTGATTCTTGGACTCTTCTTGACCTTATTTGCACGAAATTGGCCCTTAAAATTCCTCATCTTGGGCTTGAATTTGGGCCACCAAATAATTGTAGCAATTGGACAATTCTTCTTCCTTGGGCTTGAGCTCTTCTTCCCCATTAAGACACATTTGGATCAGCGATTGAAGCCCACTGAGCTTATCATTGAACTGCTTGGCTTGAGATCTTGTTATGGGCCTCCTTGGAGTTTCTAAAGCTTCATTTTTGTCCTTCAACGGAGTAGAGCTTCCTTGGATGCTATCACTTTGTCTTAGGCTTGAATAGGCATAGAAAGAAAGAGAATGAGGATATCGGGACTTCTCATTGGCCCTTGGCCTACCCCAACTTGCACCCTCCACTATAACTCTTACTATTCAACATACCATCCCCCACATAGGAACCTCAATACAACATTCACAATCTCTAAGGAACTATCAACATACCGATGCTTTTAAACTAGGAAGGTCCACATTAAGCAACTCTTTCTCACAAACAACCTTACCAATACCACTCAAGGTCTCATATGAGTCTACCACACCGGGTCTAAACTCCTCAAACTCACTACACCTCTTAAGGCAAGAACATCAAGCAAGCCTAACTCATGAACATTAAGACACTAAATGACCTTATTATCTAAGCACATTATCCCCCACTTGGAAGTAAGCCTATACAAACTCTTTACAAGATCACTTCTTTCGATTCCAAGGTTGGAGCAAGTCATCACTAAACCTCCACCCTCATCACACAAGATGATTCTAAAACACCACATTCATCAACTCTTTCAACATACCTCAAAAATCATCATGACTAAGCCAGGTTCTATCAACGTCTTAAGCATAACCATAAGCAACCCATTCATACTAAAGTCAACATCACAATCTATCACCTCAAATCTAACAAGTCACATAGCCATATTTGGCATCACAACCAACCTTCCTCCCTCACACATTCTAGCATACCCCTTTCAAGTGGTCATACAGTAAAGACCATCGGATAAGGAATAAGAGAGAGACATTATAGAGTTAAACTCTATGGCACGACTTGAAGAATGAAGAAGTGATACTTTCTTAACACCCAATACACTCATATTCATAAATGTGGCACGCTTCACACCATGAACAAGACTCTACTAGATGTGGTTTGAGACATCCTAGGACCATTCCAAAACCCTGTGCTCTGATACCATATTTGTCACAACCCAAGGCTACCCCCTAGACGTGACACGGCGTACTTGACCCCGAAAGGGTCTCATACAAGCCTCATAGCATTCTATGAGGCTAATACCTTTAGAAAAAATATAAAAGAAATATGGTATTAGTCTTATGATTTCTTTTATATTTTCCAATATATATTCTATATATTCTATGTCGTGGTTTTGTTGAAATGTTTCTATATTTTCTTTTATTAGATTACTTAGTAAAGTAATATCTGTTATAGTTTGTTGCCGATATTCTAAATATTCTTGATTTATCATTAGTCGAATATTGAATTTCTAAGTCATTTAGATCAAAATCTATAATTTCATTGTTTATTCTATTTATTTCATCTAGTTCATACCATACTTGATTCATTAATTCTATTTCTTCTTCTTCAACTATATTTTCCCATATGATCTGCCTTATTTCCTTTGGTATAGTTTTGAGTATATGCAAAATTAATATCTTATATGCTAAAGTCATTTCACCATGTAAATAAGTCATATCAATCATCACAATAGCAGTTGAATACAATTCCTTCATATCATAATCCTGACAGATAGTATTCATATTAGATTATTATAACTAGATTATTTTCAAACATTTTCTTGTCACTGTTAACACCGTACTTTCGAAAATACTCCCTTCCTACAGCGCCTCAACTGTGTTTACTCCCTCACGGCTTCTCATGCCTATGGTTTCAACTTTAGGATGGCATAGTCGGAAGTTTTCTTTTCTTTCCTCATGTTAACAAACATAAAAACATTTGACAATAATTCTAGTATATAACAACTTAATATGAATTCATCTTATCAATATTATGATATTCAGGAATCAAGTAATTTAGCTATTCATAATCATGATTATAGATATAATGGATATATGTACCTGTGGAGTATCTTCACTATGTTGATCCATTGTTTGGACAAAGTTTAGCTTGAGAAAAATATTTATTTGAGAGAATATTTGTTACAAAGGGCAGTTCTTTCTGTCTAGAAAGTCTTGCCTCTATCTTGCCTAATGGCCCTATTTATACAAGTATAAGTAACCTTACTATGGTTACTTTTTCTAACCTATAGTTACTTTATCTAACTATGATTACTTTACATTTTGTCTTACTACTACTTTATATCCGCACTAATTTACATAATATTCCTAACTTTACATTTATTCAACAAAATGACAAACAACTTTACATATTTCTTCTACTTTAGCTTTTTCTTTCATTATCTTCTTCCACTTATCTTCTTCCACTATCTTCTTCCATTATCTTCCATTATCTTGGCTTTTGTCTTCTTGCTATTATGTCAGCCAATTTCTATTCCAGTTTGACAGCTGGAATTATATTGTCTTCTCCGTAGCATTTTGAACAGTGGTGATCCAGATATTTGTATCCTATAGTTTTGCAGTAATTTGTCATTAGCTCCGTTGAAATAAAGTTTTGCCTTATAGCTCTTGTCGTTGGTTTTTGTTCTGGTTTCAGTAGGCTTAAATACCCACTGTCTTATTTCCTCCATATCTGCTGGTCTTATTTCTCTATAATTTGAATATATCATCGTTTGTTCTCTGGCGTAGTAGCTCCATATTGTATTTCCGTTTACATAATTTGTTGCTAATTCATTCAATATTGTAGCTAGGCTAATAACTCATTTTCTTGCATAGAACTCGGGTATTTCTGTCTTTTGGATTTTGTTTTGTTTCTCTATTTTTTCCGGGATGATCATTTCCCTTGTCAATCCTATTTTTATTACTTGTATAGTTGGTTTTATCTCGTCGTATAATATCTCTGTTGGTGCTGAATAAAATTTTATGTAGAATAGCGTTCCTTTGGTAATTCATTTATAGTGCATAAATGCCTTATGTAGTTCTGGAATTGTAGCTATCTCGTCTCCTATTGCAGTATATACTGTGTTTAGCAATCCATAGTGGTAACAAGTTCCTACTAGATTGGCGTTTGTACCTGGTTGTGCAATTAATTTGTTGTATCCTTGTAGGTTTTGGGTAATATAATTTTCATGAGGATTTTTTGTATTTGTAGATCTAGGATTTTGGTTCAAAAAGGTTTGTATCTTATGGATGTTTTCTATATAGGTTCGGGTTATATGGTTATATGTTTGTTTATGTTGTCCTAGACTTTCTTTGTACGTATTGACCTAAGGGGGTATGAATATATCTTTTTGGATTTTTGGTGTAAATGGTTTATCAAATAGTTTGGTCATATTTGTATTGACATATCTTGTTTTGTTTTCCTCTTTTGTTGCAGAGGTACTAGCTATAGCTGCATTTATCAAACTGTTAGATTGGGTTTTTCGGTGTTTCCCATCGTCGCCTTCTAGCTCTGGAATTTTTGAGTCGTCCGATGGACTTAGCTCCGCATGTTTAGAGTCATGCTGCTGACTTTTTATCTGTTGTAGCTCTTTTTCCATTGTATCTAGCTTTGTATGAAACAATGGCATTGTATTCAATATTTTTTCAATTGTATTTTCATTGTCTAGATCCGTCTGAGTAGCTTTGTCTTGATATGTAATCTGCAATAACATTTTTGTCAGTACTTATCACTTCTATCGTAAATGTGAAATTTTGTATATTCAATACTAGTCTTCGTATTTCTTTAGTTGTTCTTGAATCTTGTATTTTCCTTGTAATCCACCATTTCACCTGCGTATTATCTGTTCTTACAATAAACTTGTTATAGACAATATATGGTTCAAAGGCTAATAAACATTTATATAAAGCATATAGTTCCTTTCTATTTATCTCCCATTTTATTTCGGGATTTGTAAATGTTCCGGAGTAATATCTACAATGATGTTCTATTTTTTCTTTATCGTATTTATATTTTAATACTCCTCCATAGCTTATTTATTTGGCATCCGATTCTACTATGTATATGAATTTTTTATTTTCGTCTGGAAAGTATAATTTTGGTAGTTTTTTACATAATAGTTTTATTTTTCATATTTGGGCTTGGTCTTTTTGGTCAAAATAATATTCTACATCCTTTTTTAATTTTTTATGTAATGGTTTAAGATTTTCTGCTAAGTTAGGTATATATTCTCGTACCTGATTTACTAATCCTAAAAATGATTGTAATTTCTTTTTTGTGTCTATGTTTTCTTCAGAATTTATTATTTTTTGTACTATATGGTTTTGCATTTTTATACCATTTTTATCTATTTGTATTCCTAAAAATTCTATTTGGTTTTTCATTATTTCGGCTTTCGTTTTGCTTAGACTCATTCCTGAGTGTGTAATTATATGAATAAATTTTTCTAATAGTTTTATATGTTCTTCTTCTGTTCATGAATATAATAATATATCATCTATGTATACTATGCAGTTTTCTAGTTGGTTAAAATAATTATCCATAAAATGTTGGCATCTTCCTGGTGCATTTTTATATCCAAAAGGTAATACGTTCCATTCATAAAATCCTTGAGGTACTGTAAAGGCTGTTAATTTTTTAGATTCTTCTTCTAACTTGAGATGGTAAAATCCTGATTTGTAATCAAATTTACTAAAATAATTATAACCTTGTATTTGTCTTACTTTCAATACTTTATTTGGTATGGGGGAATTATATGTTTTTGTTTTTGCATTTAAATTTCTATAATCAATAACCATACAGCTTTTCCCTCGTTTTTGTTCACTGTGTTTATTTACTATGAATGCTGGACTTGTATGTTTACTATTACTTTCTTGAATATATTTATTTTCTAATAATTCGTTTATATGCATTCTAAATTCTTTTAAATCATCAAAATTGTATTTTAATGGTTTTTGGGTTATTATGCTATTTTTATCAATTAGTTCAATTTTTACCTTTGTTTTATGTTTTTCCCATCCTTTTAAGGGATCTTCACTATATAATAGTTCTAATTTTTCTTGGATTATTTTTATCTTGTCGATTGAAAATATTATTAATTCTATATTGTGGGTACTTCCTTTGATATTTTCTAATTTTTGGGTTATTTTCTCACTTCCTTTAATCCATGGTGTGGATTTTCTATTTTTATTAGTTACTCTTTTGGCTCCTACTTTTTGTTTGCATGGTGTGGTAAACCACCAGTGTGTTTTTGTTATTATGTGGGGATATAGTTTTTCTAAAAACGGCATTCCTAAAAGCATATCTTTATTAATAAATTCATAACTATACATTTCTTCTATGGTTAATATTTTATCCCATATTTATAGCTTTATATTTTTTGCTTTGTATGTTATCATACTTCCTTCATTATTAAATCTTGTTACTACTATAGGGGTTTTTAATTTTTCCCATTTTTCATCTGGTAGACAATTATGTTTACACATATTTGCTTCTGCTCCTGTATCTAACATTGGAGTATATTATCTATTATAATAGTTTTCTACTATTATTTTTGCAAGTATATAGATTTTCATAATGCTCTTTTTATTGTGACTTTTTTGGTTTTATAAGTTATAATTAATTGTGTATTGTCTAGATTATAAGGTTTCATTTCTTCTAACCATTTTATTCCTAATATTATATTATCACCTTGGTATATTGTAAATTTAATTAAGATAATTATTCCTCCTATAATGACTTCTTTTTCGGTCGTGTCTTCTATGTATGCTAATTCTTTTGGTAATTCGGGACATGCTTGTTTTTTAGATATTATTTCTTCTTCATCTACTAGTTCTCTTGGTATATAATTTTCTTCTTGTCCTGTATTTATTATAATAATATATTTTCTTTGTTCTATTATTCCAGTTATATAATAATGATATGGTTCAATTTCTTTTATCATTGGATATTCTACTGATTTTCGTTGAGGTTGAGATGTATTTTCTGTTTTATCTATATTTTTCATTCTTTTTGATGTACTTATTCTATCACTTACTATCTCTAAATCTTCCTCTATATCTATTTCTTTATAACTATAGTCATTATTATCTATGACTATTACAATTTGTTCAAAGGGGTCTTCTATTTTTATCTTGTTTATTTTATTTTTAGCTGTTATTTTGTGTTTTGTTGTTAGTACATATAGGTTTTTACAAATGTTTGTGAATATTTTACTTTTCTGGGGCTAACTCTATTCCTGACATTTTCCAATATAATACTAATGATTTATCTATATTTTTATCATCTATTGCTACTGAATAATTTGCACTAATTATGAATTAAAATTTTTGGTATATTAGATTTTCTTTTACTGCACTTATTATACTTCTTTCTATTGGCTCGATTATTCTATCATCTGCTAAATATATTTCTATTGGTGTATCTATTCCTTCTCTAAAACAGGCTTTTATTAATATCTCTGTTCCTCCTAAGTGTACATATTTTATAGGATCTTTAGCTTTGATCGCTTGTATTTCTTTATTTATTATTCGTTTATTTATTATAGGTATTCTTGCTTTTCCTTTAGTGTATTTACAATCTATTATATGTTCTTTTTGACTTACTACATAATATTCTTCCTTTTGTTCTGTAGATTCTTCATTTGTATATTCTTCTTTTATTATTTGTACATCTTTATCAGTCATTGTAATTATTTTCTTCTTCTATTTCATTTTCAGGTAGTCCAGTCTCATGGTCAAATTCATTTATATCAAATTCGTATATACTATCATCACTATCTGGCTCATAGTCTATATGATCTATTTGGGTATATATGTCATCATTAATTATTATTTCAAATATTTGTTTTCTTTTTGGATCCTTAGGTAATTTACAGTCTTTAGCTAAATGTCCTAATTTTTCGCAATTATAACATGTACATTCTGTTATTTTTTTCTTTGGTCTAAAGGGTCTTTTTGCTTTAGTATTTTTTATATAATATCTTCTTCGTGGTCTTTTATACTTGTATTGAGATTTAAATTTTTTAAATTTTCCTGATTTTCTATTTTTCTTTTTATAGTAGTTATCATTACATCCAAATTGGGGTGTTATTCTATCTTTACAACAGGCTAGATTTTTTATTATTGATTTTTCCATTTTTATGTCTTCTCTATATTTTTCACATATTTCAAAATACCATTTTTGTAAATATCTTATTCGTGCTCCTAGTGTATCTTGTAATCCTGCACTGTTCCAGTCTTTTATTATTTTAGAACTAAATGGTTCTGGTAATTTTGAAAAATACAATTTTCTTATTTCTTGTGCTTCTATTGGGTCATATGTTCCTTTATAGTAATATTCTTTAAATACGCATGTATATTCATCTATGTAGCACATATTACATATAGCTAATTTTAACATTAGATTTCTATGTAACTGTTTTTCTTTATTTTGTGCTTCTACTTCTGTTGTTGTACTGCTAAATTCATTTCTTATAGCAAGCTCATATTTGTTTAATATATCAATGGGTGTAGTTGCATTTTCTCCATCCATTTTTTTACTGTTTGTTAATATTTTAGTACTTTCTTCTCCTAGATTTTGTAACCATAATTTTACCGTTCTGATAAATGTTCTTTCTATATATCTTGGTACTTCTGACATTCCTATTTTATTATCTATTAATTGTTTTGATATGTAGCCTACCCATAATTGTATTGTTTTATTTATGTCTGCTACGCAATCTAAATCTAGAAAACTAGTATTTCTGGTTGTTGTAGATGGTGTCCATTTTTTATTTAATCTTTTATTCCATAAAGTATCATATCTATCTGATTCCTGATAACTAACTGTGTAATAATTTGGACTTATTGTTCTTGGGTTTTTTACTGTTGTGCTTGTACTTGTACTTGCTTTATTCTCTACTTCTTCGGTATTAACCTCTATATTATTGGTCATTTCAGTTTCTTTTATTTTTTCTAATATTTCTGTATATGTTTCACTTATATCTGAACCTTGTTCTAAACAATTTTCGTCTATATCAACATTATCAATGCTTATATCTGGGTTTAATTGGTCCTTAAATTTTTTTATTTCCATTTCTAATTCTGTTTCTTTTTCTTTAGCGGCGTATAATTCTTTAAGCATGGTAGTTCTTTTTCTAGTACAAGTATTCTATCATTTTTTACTTCTTCTAACTGTTGTAATTCTAATTTTGTTTGTTGTTTTATTGTCTCTATTTCTTTTTTCCTATCTATTTCTTCATTTTCTTTAGTTATTCTTACCATTGCAGTTAAGCTATCTTCTAATCTTACCGTTTCTTTTTCTACCATTAAATGTAAACTATCACCTATCTTTTTATATCTCCTTCCTAAGTTTGAAAATATTATCTTTATTTTTAAACCTTCTGGATTTTCTTAAGTTTTTTCTTCTAATGTAAACTATCACCTATATTATCTTTTTCTACCATTTTCATTCAAGAACATTTTTCAAGAGTCAGTCCGGCTTTGCTTGTTTCCCTTTTCCCTAATGGGGGAAGTAACGAAGTGGTTGGCTGAATTACCAAGGGATTCAATCACTTCTTGGGAAGAGCTCACATATGTGTTTTATGTAAAGTTTTTCCCTCTCTCGAAGATGGTGACTTTGAGAGATAATATTCAGAACCTTAAGAGAGTGGATGGTGAACTGATTCATGAGACATGGCTGCGGTTTCAGAAGTTGCTGCTCCAACGTCCAACCCATGGACTCCTGAAAATGTGTTGCTATAATATTTCTACCGGAGTCTAGATTCAGTCAACAAGGATGTGGCTGACCAACTTGTTTGAGGAGGAATCATCAAACAACCATTTGAAGTAGCATCTACTCTTCTTGATGAAATGACAAAGATCAACGATGCTTCGTACACTAGGGAGGATCAAGTGTCTCCTCTGAACTTCAGGTTGACAAAGGAGCAAATCCAAAAAAACCAAGAGCAGGATTCAAACATGGCCAAGATGATGACCCAAATGGACCTATTGTCAAAACACGTCAAGGGTAGTGGTTCTAAGGCTGTGCATGCAATTAGAGTTAATGGAGTGAATCCCGATGAACCGCAATTTGAAGCTATGTACAATAAGGAAGTTCACTTCTTATCAAATCAAGGAGAATGTTTCTGCCCAAACTATCCAAGGTTGGGTGGGAACCAAGGCTGGAATAGGGATCGTGATGATGGTTGGAGAGATCGAGATAGGGAATGGCATGATCGTGGTACAAATTGGAGAGACGGGGATGGTGACAAAGAGAGGTGTGGACCTCCACATGAGCGTCAAAAGCCAAAAGAGCAAACGGATGATCCTAAAACTTCCGCACTGAAGATATTCTTGCACGCATTCTCAACAAAGTGGAAGGATCGGACAAAGTGCTAAAGGAAATGAAAGATGACGTCTCATCTCTGAACTAAACCGTTACCTCACATTCGATATTGGTTAAACAGCTGGAAGAACAAATGGGTCAAATCTCGACACATGTAAATCCAAGACCCAAAGGGGGTTTACCAAGTGATACCATGGCCAACCTAAAGAATGAAGTTTGAAAGTATGTCTTCGTTGTGCCACGACATTAAATAAGTCGCTTCTTGGGAGGCAGCCCAAGTTTTTAGTTTTTATTATTGTTGTTTGAATAATGAGTGTGAGATGTGCAGGTTGACATTTAATATTTTGGAAAATAGTCAATTAGGCGAGCGCAGGTACCAGTCGGCGACTCATCGAATAGGTCGAAGAGCTCGATTCGAATTGTCGTTTTGATCAATTCAATGGCTTGAATCTTTGTAAGATTCGGTGGACAAAAGTACCATTTGGTGCATTGCCGAATGGTCGGTGACATAAGTGAATATCGCCTACTGGGGAGCGAACTAAATTGAAATTTCCATTTCTTTTCATAATTTCCAAGTTTTACACTCTTGCACTCCATTTATCAATTTTATTTTTGCTCATTGTTTCTCTAAACTACTCGGTGGGATTTTGCATTTTTTCTTCCATACTCGCTAGCCTAGCATTTAACTATCTACTTTTAAGGTTGGTGTCCCGAACTCGGCTTAGTTTTTAGTAGTTTGTTATGCATGCTCATAATATTGTTCAATTGATAGCTTAATCTTGTGTAATTCGTTGATCGTAAGTATGGGCTACTATTTTTTGTGTTTGTTACTGTGTTTAGACCTTGATTGTTGAGTTACGTGTTTTAAATTGATTGAATTCGTGGGTTTGTGTTATTTATGTATTAGGTCTGTTGTGGGTTAGTCTGAGTAACCTAAATTGTACTAAGCGACTGATTTTGCCCAATGATAGAGCAGGTGACGTCATTCTTAAGGGTAAAAGACGTCGATTGGTAAATTTTGGCCAAATCGGGGGAAGTTTGAGTACCCCGAAATAATTAGTGGTATGGTTCTTGTCTTAGTTCTATAGAAAAGGTGTTTAATTTCATTATCGTGGGTTGTAGGTTGGAAATTTGAGGTTGGGGTCCAAATTTGGCACGAAAAACCTTTCGGCGAGCTTTAGTTGAGCTCGTCGAATGGTTCGGCGGTTCTCCAAGTGACTCCTGGATCGCCTTTTTGTTCTTCAAGTTTGATGAAATGTTTTTGTAACAATCGGTGATACACCTTAGCTGACCGAGTTCACTCGGCGACTCACCAAATGTTAGTTAGATCGCCCTTTCAAAGCCCCAAATTTTATAAAATATTTTGTAAAATTCGGCGAGCTACCTTTAGTCCGCCGAATGGTGTCTACGATTCGCTGAAAGTCCCTGGACATCGCCAACTTTATTTGATTTCTGAGTAATTCTAATTTGGAACATTCGGCGTGTTTCCTATAGTTTTTATACTTTGTTATTTTTTGAACTATTTCTAACGTATTTGTTTATTCTATGTTGTTTTGCAGGTATGGCAAGAACAAAGGTGCCCAAAAGAAATCAACCACCCCGAAAGAGAGCACGGGGGATAGTAATCAACGAGGGTGTTGCGCCCTCCCTAACTACACAGACAAAGCTTCCTCCAATAGGGGGAAAGGCAAGGGAAGGGGGCATGTTGAGCAAAGCCCAACGGACGTTAGCTCATACAACATGGGTATCTATGACACCAACCTCACCACCTCAGAGGCTGAAGGTGAGGGCAACTCAGGGTCTAGATCACCAGTCTCCGTTTTTTAGTCGAAGGATGATTAGACGTTACAGAGAAGGAGAGTGAAGCTGCAATCTAAGGCACTCCATGACCCGGCTAGGATTCCGGTGACCCCTACACCTCATCCACCTCCGGTACAAGAAGTTGAGCAAGTACCTCTAGTGCCCCCAGTATAGACACTGTTGACACCTAATTTTGGCCCTTCACAATTTAGTTAATTTTCAAGCTTCTCAAATTTCAAACAATTTGAAATAATTTTTTCGAAAATCAAAATACTTTAAAAATTACTTTCAAGGCATTTTTTGCCATTTTTCATAAAGATTATATAATACTTAAAATATAGAGATTTATATAATTTTCAATTTGAATAAATATTTAGAAGGTCATTTTTTCTAAAAATGGGTTTCTAATTAAATATGCATTTTATTTCCTTAAAAATGATTAATTCACATATTGTTTTTTGCGTCAAATTAATTGTTTTATGTTGCAAGAGTTGAGAAGCTTAATCTTTAATTAAATATGTAATTTACTTTCGCTTTCAATTTCTTTAAGATATGGTAAGAGGACCAGTTCCTTAACCCATTTTTCTTTTCCTCAGCTTTTTAATTGAAATTTTTGGCCCCAAAAAGCTTTAAACCAGACCCATTAACCTTATTCCTTCAGCCCAGACCCATCACTCTTTCCTTTATGCTCACAAGTCATAGCGCGCATATCTCCAGCAACTCACCACAGATGCGCAGACCTTTAACCCATAAAGAGCGAGCCTTAACTCCCAAATTCCCAGATTCAATTTACTTTTCTCTCCCTCGAATTAGTATGTTTAAGTGTGCCTAGCACAAGCTCGAGGACAGCTGGAGGTTTCCAGAACATTCCTAATGACATTATCCTCTCATTTTTCCTTTGCTTTTGCCAATTTTCGTTCAAAATTGGTACAATTCGTACAATTTCCAGTTCCCTCGACCCTATCCGTTAAGAATTTTGAATTGTGAGTGCTTCCACATCATTTTCCCCTCAGTTTCGACCCAGAGTTTGTCCTATATAAGCCCTCTCTCTTCACTGTTCAAGGAGGCATTTTGAGACCTGAGAGTACCCCTAAAAAGGTTTTGGAATTTTGGTCTCAATAGTTGAAAATTTTGTGGTTGAAAGAGGTGGAATCATCTCCATCAAACTTGCCGTCTAGTTCGCTGCCCCGAACCATGTAATCTTTTCTTTATATCAACATTTTTGTTGGCTCCCAATTATGTCTTATTCTTTGAATTTTTGTTTAGCATTAGCTGTTCAAATATGTTTTAAGTATCTTAAATAAAAATGGTTATCTTTGAATTCGACTAATTTATATGTGAGATCCAAGCCTTCCTCTCAGTTAATTTAATTTCAGCATTTTTTATTATCTTAGGATAAGTTTAATTAGTGTTGAATGCAGTTAGAGTTGTGATTTTTTTTGAGTTAAAGCATTCCTAGCTGTTAGTTTGGAGTATGTAACTTGCATTTATTTTTATTTGGAAAGCTTTTGAAGTACCTAGTTTCCGCTTGATTGATTCACCTATCTAAGTGGTAACAAAATTTGAAATATGGAGTTGTACATTCCCATTCATGATAAGTGAAATGCTCTTCCCTTTTATCTAATCTTTTTACGTGGTTAAACATTCAGTTACATGTTTGGGATGTATGTATACCTTTGGATTTCGCATATCAATAGAGTATAACGCATTCCTCACCTTGTTTACATCCGTCCAGTTCCCTTTTCACAATGTGGGTACCTTGCTTGCTCCTTATGTTAAGGATCTTATTTGTTTGGGAATCATGAGTTGATCTTAAGTTTAATTGATCTCTAGATGAAGTTGAGTTTTAGTTCAACTTCTCTTTGGTTCCTCCTAAATCCCTTAGATCCTCATGTCACTCCTTTGATCTATAGATCCTAAATTGTGTACATTGGCTTGGTTTGGAATTCGTCCTATTTGCTGATTATTAGTTTAAATTTGGATGTTACATATGCATTGTTCTATTTGAGAGTTCATATGTCTTGTAATCGTGATATTTTATTGGTTTGCTCATTTTCTGAAATGGTAGAGCTTGTTCTTCCCTTATTTTGATAATTTTCATGCCAGTTTAAAGAACTCAGCATGTTAGCCTGAAGTACTTTGAAGTCCTCGCTATGATCTGTTATTTCCGCTACCTTTAGCATAATTAAGTTAATACATGTCATTTAGGCTTATGTGATTTTCGTGTTATGTTGCCTTGTTCCTTCACAATCCTACCAGATGTTTAAACTTAAAATCTAAAAAGATATTTGAGTTTCGTACACCTCCGTGAGTAGTGTTGGGTTTTGTCTTAGCGTGATACTTGTTTGAATCTGTTTCAAGTTCCTTTTTGGTTTGATCAAAGTTGTATTTAGTAAGAGGTTACTTGATAGCAAAATGGATTAAGAAGGCTTTGTTTAGTTGCTGCTTTATTTTAAGTAGTGGCTAGATATTGTCGTTGTTTTGCTTACACTAATTGCAAACTGGTTATGAAATGGTATGTCGTTCAAGCATTTTCGATTACGAATGTTTTCTCGTGTTCATTTACTGATCGTAGGTGCAAAGATATGAACTTTTTTTTCTTTACCAGTTTGTTGTTAATCTAATCTCAAAATGACATAAATCTTCCAAGTGATATCCTTGAATACTCTTAGATAATCTTTGTTGTAATTCTGGTTTGATAACTCTTGATAGGATTTTGTTTAAATTTAACCCTCGTGTTATTGCTTTTGGTAGATTTCTTAATTATTGTGTTTAAATATGGTCATCTTGTCATGTTCTAAATTAAAGTCGTGTTGACATTAGCTTGTTCCCTTAAGCAATGAGTTTATACTTACTTGATGTAGTTCTTTCTTTAGTTCATATTTGCGGGATATCAAGTCTAAACTAAAATCTGGAAAATCTCTATCTTTATTGTATTTCGCTGATAGATAATTCTAGTCAATTATTCAATATAATTTCAGTAGTTACAAGTTTGTCACTTAGATTTTTGGAGCCTACATGACATTGTTTGCATAGCCAGACTTCTCAGATGTTGATTGATTGTTTTAAGCTTTGAGTTAATATCATCTTAATAATGTTGTTAATCTTTTTCTCTTTTTCTTGGTGCATGAATACTCTCCCCTCGAGTCCTTGGACTCCTTGCTCCCTTGCATTCTCCTCTCTTTGAGTCAACTTCCATCAAGTCATGACAGGAAAGCTAATATCATCGGGTTAAATTTCAAATCACTGGTAGCAGTTCAATAGCAGAGTTACAACACTCCCAAAGGCTAAAAGTTGGAAAGTTTGAACTTAAAAGAGTCCAATTCGACTGAAGCAGCAGCGGCCCCTAAAGGCTGAAGATTTGATGTTTTGGACTTAAAAAATAAAAGTCCAACGTTCAGCAGATTACGACAATCTCAATAGGATAGGGCGACTGGAAGTCCGAATTATTTACTCTTGTTTGCCTATTTTCTTTGTTATTATTTTGATGACCCCTAACGTTTTTTTTTTCTTAACCTATATGAATCCTTTGGAGGTTTTTAATGGCTTTCTATTTCGTCATCTTTAAGAATTAAATTTTCAAACTCTTTAAAGTTAGGCAATTTAAACTTTAAGACTAACTTGAGAATTATCCATATTCTTTCATAGTTAGTAATTTTCTTTGAATCCGCGTTGATGAGATTGAGCTAACCATTTAGTTCAAAAATTTAACTCGGATAAATTGTTAAGTTAAATAATATTTCTACAATAAGATTTTTCATAAGTAATCTTAAGTTTTCTTTAAAAATTAGCCAAATTTCAAATCTGTCGGTCAACTGCGTGTTAGCGGATTCTCTAAGATGTGTAAACCCTTCCTTAGAGAATTTTTGAACCCTTACCCGACTCTGGTTTTATTTAAAATGTTTTCTTTAAAAATACTCAATTTAAATGATTTTCTTAATTTTTCCTAAAAATTAAGTGGTGACTCCTAAAATTGTTATTTTTCAAAAATTAATTAAATTTCCAAAGTTGCAAAAATGGTTTCGAAACCTTAGTTTTTGAAATCGGGTCGTAACAGGCACCACCACCTCAAACACTAAATAAACTAAAGGTTGTCAGGATGAGGATCATTCTGGAAGAGAAGCTGCTGTCAACAAATGGTGTGGTGGACAGGTACCCGGAAGTGTGGAACACAATAAAGGTCCACAAGTTTGAGATCCTTACCAGGCCCCAGGGATCCTACATTCCGTCTTAGTATCGAGAATTTTATGCTGAGTATGGGGAGTTAGTTCCAAAGGATAAGAAAAAGGCAAGCTCGTTCGCACCAGTGGATCATTCAGTGGTGCCAAGAAGAAGAGTTAAATGTAGTAGCACCGACATCAATAAGGTGTTGGGGTCTACTACCAATGTCATTCATGTGTTGGTCCATCAGATTCAAAAGAAGACTCTGGATTATTTGAAGGGTTGGTTGGCTCCTCTTATCTTCGACATCACACCGCCACGGATCGAGCCGGGATTTTAGATAGAGAAGAAGGACTTGAATGTGGCTTCCTAGTTTTGGTCAGGCTTTATTAGCAGTACATTGATGCCTTTACAGAAAGAGTCTATTTTCATGCATCTGAAGACTGCTTTGTTGGGGTGTATCATTGATCGAGATTGACTAAATCTCGGATTGATTATCAAGCAGGAGATGGCTATAAGGGTCAAGCAGAGTCAGACCTCAGTCCCATTCCTAGTGTTGATCACAGAGTTATGCCGGCGTGCCCGAGTGCCATTGGTTTAGAAGACGGATGTGGAAGTGACTCCCACTTCCTCTACAGACATCCAGAGGATCGAGGCCAAGTAAACCAGAGATGAGGCTGAGAGGAGGAGAGTTGCACCAGTGGACACTTCCCTAGTAGTTGTACACGGACATAACCCCTCTTACTCTAGCTGGTGAGCCTTCAGGTACCCCTGGCACTTCTACTTTTGTTCCTTATAGTTCTACTGCTACTACTACTTCCACAATTGTTGTTGTTTCCCAGTCCCCATTGATGATACTATGATGTTCAAGATGTGCCACCTGGCCCAATCTGCTAATGTACATACCTCCTGGGTAGAGGCTACTATCCCTGGATGATTGACAAGGCCATTGCAGCAACCTTAGCTTCTATTCGGACTGAGTTGAGAGAGCACGGGAGATGATCACTGCGCATGGATTAGCATTAGATTCCCTCACGATGAGAGTAGAGGCATGTGAGCAGGGTAAGAGCCAGTCTGAGGATGTGATGGCCTTGAGAGTCGATATTAATAGGTTGAGACGTGATGTGGATGATCTAAAATCCATGGATTTTTCTATGTTCTTTTGCTCAGTGGACCTTCCCTAGGTAGCGAGTTTAGAGCTCCCAGCCATTTTCGAGGTCCCTTCGGCTACTATGTGTAACACCTCGTAGCCTTAAAAGGGAAGCTTGGCAATTTTTAAGAGTTTCCAAGTCTCACCCACGAGGACCAACCACGCCATGTGGTTGGATCCATGCCCCGTAGGTGAGCCTCATGGATAGGCACCATGAAAACTACCTGATGCAGTGAACCACGGCCAGGACCCACACCCCGTAGATGGGCCACGATCCGTCAGTTGTGGTCTTGTGGGTCTGGTCTGGGAAATTATTTTAAGGACTTAAGGGTCTTTTACGATTTTAATTAAATCAATGTGGTGTCATCTTTCCTAAGTCTAAAATACCTATATAAGGATTTTTAATCCCCAAAACTCCTCATTCAACCCATTCACTCAGATTCGAAAATGAAAATCCTCTCAAATATTCTCTCTCCAAAAGTTGGAAGAAGAAGAAGAAATTGGAATAGGTCAAGAGCAAGTCTCCCAATCTCCAAGATTTTGAGGGCATTGTGATCAAGGTATGATAGCTTTCCATCCATGGATATCTTCTATCCATGGAGTCCCCTAAAATCATCCAATTTGATGAAGAATTTCCCAATTCTAGCTAGCGTTTCTTCAATTATTGTAGGTTATGATGATTGTTGATCCAATTCAGTGGATTGTGATTGTTTATGATAAAATTAGTATAATTACATGTTATTAGAGTGAAATTACATGTATCCATGCCTATTCCATGATTATAACCTAGAATTGATATAATTGGGTTGATGTCATGAAGGGAAACTTTGTGGGTTTAGGCTTATCCTTATAGAATTGAAGAATTGTGATTAGAATTTCTTAAGAATGAAGCTTAGATAATGATCATGAGATATATGGCTTTGAGAATAAAGTTTATGATATGAATTGTTGGTAACTGATGTTATTGTTTAGGAAGGGATACTTCCCACATGAATTACCTAATTATGAAAGTATGAATGTGAAAGGTTTACTCACATGAATGATTCTAGGTTTGAAAGTATTGTGATAGCATCTAAGGAAGCTCTACTCCATTGAATGACAAGGATGAAGCTTTAGAAACTCCAAGGAGGCCCATAACAAGATCTCAATCCAAGGAGTTCAATGATAAGCTCAATGGGCTTCAATCGCTGATTCAAATGTGTCTTATTGGGGAAGAAGAGCTCAAGCCCAAGGAAGAGGAATTGTCCAAATGCTACAATTATTTGGTGGCCTAAATTCAAGCCCAAGATGAGGAATTTTAAGGGCCAATTTCGTGCAAATAAGGTCAAGAAGAGTCCAAGAATCAGCCACAACAAGAGTTGCTTTCTGCCCAAGTTTTGAGAGAAAACTAGTCAAACTTTCCAAGATTGTCAAGATTCTTTTCCTAGTTGGGATTTACCTTATTTATTTATTTATATATAGGTTATTAATAGTCTATTTATGGTCTCCTAAGTACCATTTAATGCTTTCCTAGAAGTACTAAATTTGTTCCTAGTTAGGTTACTTTATTTTCTTTCTAGAGTAGGATTCCTTGTAATTGTCTGTTTAGGGTCTTGGACGTTTTTCCCCCTTATCCTATATATAGGGGTCCCTTTTTATTCATTAAAGACAATTTAGATTGATATTAATAATTTTTGAGAGAGTTCTTTGAACCTTTGTGATTTGTTCTTTGAGAATTTATCTTTAAACCTTTACTAGTTTCATAGTTTAAGGTATAAAGTAACTTCTTCTTGTGATATCTTTGGCTTCTTTTTGGTATTCTTTAGAAGGTGATTAGTTCTACATACTAATTATTGTCTTTAATTACTCATAAAGCGGTCAAGATCCGAATCTATTGTTTTGATTCGTTTTCTCAAGTAAAGGCGTTAGATTTCTTCCATAAATCTATACGTTGTTACTTGGATCTTTTCAAGACCTTAGAACATCTAATCCTTGGAAATTTGTGGATCTTTCCTTCGAATTTCCCATATCTTTAGTTAGTCTTTTTTGTTTCGTTTCTTTGTGCTTTCGCATTCTAAGATTCAATTCTCTATTTGTGATCTCCTTAACCTTGCTATTATCATATTGCTCACCTAAAATGAATCTAGACTTAAAGGTTATGTAATTAATGAGGCTAGAGGCGATTACCCTTGACCTCCATATGAAATGATATGAGGTGATTCCTGTATTACTTAAAATTGAACAAGAGGTGAGTCCCCACATTCTTACAATGATGAATGGACATAGAGGAGAGTACCCATACTACTTATGAAATGGTGTGGAGGCGAGTACCCGCATCATATGATGAGGTTGTGGAGGCGAGTACCCGCAATCTAGAAGTAAGTAAGGCAAGAGGCGAATATTCATTAGGCTTTATGAATTAGGCAAGAGGTGAATCACTATGTCTTCAAAAGTAAGTACGAATAATGAGACTATGATGTAAATAATGAATAATGTGGATTGTTTCTAGAGATGCATTCCATGAGGTAAGTTGACTAGAGGTGGATGACCCAAGTCTTGGCTAAAGATGAGTAAGGTGGCTTGAGATGTATTCCTTTCTTATTACGATATTGTTTTATATGCATTGATTTTGCTATGGTTTGTATTGACTAACCATGATATTTATTTTGTTTATGCTAGCTATCATATTTAGTACTTAATTGTACTAACACATACTCTTTCCTACATTCTTATCGAATGTAGGGTCCGGCGATATAGATTCTCACACTCGTGGCTAACTTCTTTGTTGGTAAAGGAGTGAAGATTTAGTGAGTCCTCATTGTCTTCGAGGATGTGATCACCATTTTTGTTATGTCTTTCTTTTATATCTTGGACTATTGTATGAGATGCATCCCAAGACTTACTTCATGTTGTTTTAGATGGTTTGAGACTATGGTATTAAACCTCAACTTGTTTTTAAAAAAGACTTTGATTGTATTGAAAAGTTTTTAATTACCGCCCATTTTTATTACTTTATGTTATGATATGGTAAGTGGCTTGTATGAGGCCTCTCGGGGTCTTATACACCTTGTTACATCTAGGTACCCTTGGATCGTGACACTATGACCCGAGATGCTATTATGACTGATGAGGATGCCGAGTCGGATACTCCTGATATGAATGACGAGGAGCTAGGTACATGAGATGCAGCAGTGTACGATGACTTGGTGGACTTAGAGGGTGCGATGGTGCGGAGAGCTATGGAGGCCTCTCTTCGGGACACATCTATTATGGGCTCCAGTTGAGTGAAGGATAGAGCAGAGCCGGGTATTGATGCCTAGATTGAGGGAGTCACAAATATGCAGAGTTCACCTCAGGCTTAGCCTGACAGGGGAATCTTAACTCTCCTTAGTTTTATTTTGAGACTTTCTTTTTATTTCTTTTGCATTGAGTGTTAATTTTGTTTGGTGGGGTGAGGTATCTTCATACCTGCCTTATTTGGGTTGTTTTGTGAATATTTTTATTTGTGATGGCTTGATATGCTTATACTGTGTGATTTTAGTTTTTAATGTGAATGTTGGTCTTTTATCCAAATTTTGAAATTCCAACTCTTGATGTTTGTGAATGTGGTTGTTCTCTTGCATTTTTGAGTATCAGTTGTGATCAATACCGATCACTTGAATAGTGCTCTTGATTGAACGATATGTTTGTGCGATTCCAATGAGGAAAATTTAAGTTGTATAAGTCATGTGTGAACTCTTACCATCTCATTGTGACTGCCCGGTTGTTGAAATGAATCATGTGATGATCGTTGCACGCGAGCTAAAATTATTTTGATGATTGTGTTGAATGCCATGTGGTTGGTAATACCTAGAACTGGTCCCTTTAGTCCAATTGATTAACGTAAGTTAATGATAGAGATGATCTTAGGTAATTTCTGTAGAGTGAATCAAATTGCTAGTATACCTTTTTGTGGCCACCTTGCGAGAGTGTGAACCTAACTTGGAACTATTTGAACCTATCTTTTTCTTTGAATGAAACATGAACACATTTGACCTATTTTTCCCATCACCTATAACCATCATGAAGCATTGGTCCATTTGAATAGCCAACTTAGGCCAAAATCCTAACCTGGGTTGTGGTGAAAAAGGAGACGAGTCAAGAAGTTTGTGAAAAATTTCCCTTGATGGATTGTGTTGAAAAAGATGGAACTCCTCCATATAAAAAAGAGAGAAGAAAAACAAAAAAAGAAAAAGATTGAAAAATAAAGAGGATTGTTGCAATAAAGTTTGTGCAATGGACAAAAGAAATGGGGTACCGAAGAAATCATGCTTAAAGGAACATAGGGTGGTTTATGAAAATTAAAAAGAGTGAAATAGGAGGAAAGGTGAAATGCAGGTCCTGCTTCATAAAGGTAGAAGTCACTATGCCAAAATGATCATACATTTACCCTCAGCCCCTTAACAAGCCTTGAAAGATCTTTATGATCTTGATTAAGCTTAATGTCATGTTTATTTGAAAATACGGGCAAGCCTATGGGTAGAATCATGCATGTGTTTGTCTTTGAGAGTGTGAGAGTTGTTTTTTATTCCTTAATTCTGAAATTTTGATGAGCTTTTTGTGTGAATGGAATCATTTTTGTTGCAAGGGAATTCAAATGTTTTTGTTGAGCTTGAATTTGCATTTGAAGCAAGCATTGTGAGCTTGAGTTCTATTTGATGAATGCTAGTCACAGTTTGAAACTTATAGTGCATAGTTGAACATTGCATGGGTAGATTGAACCTCTTGTGTGCATTCATATTGAGTCTTGAGTAGAACTATTTGTAGACATCCCTGTTAAACTGATTGATCTTGTGTTTTACTTGAGGACAAGCAAAAGTTTAAGTTGGGGGTGTTTATCAGTTGGGGATTTCGACTCATTTAAGACGGACCGATTCTTGAGATATGTTCTTAAATGAGAACGGCCCACAAACATCCACGAAGTTCCTTATATGCTCAGTGGGATTCTCATGAGCCAGTCCCCTAAATAGTCCCTTCAATAGGAGGAGTTAAAGCATTGTGCTTGTTATGTGAAAAACAGTGTTTCCTTTAGCTAGAGGTAAACGAATAGCACCAACACCACCCACTTGGTTTGGGTCATTGACATCATTGAGGTTACCAATGTCATCTTGGTGGCCCACTTGGCTACCATTACTTCAGTTGACGCTCATTTCCTCCTCTGTTTTAACACAAGCAACACAAAACCAAAAGTAAAATAAGTAGATTCAACTATGGCTAAAAAGAACACAATTCAACTTCACCAAAAGAATTTGAAACAACACATCCCCAGCAGCAGCGCCATTTTGATTAACATTTCAAGCACACCTCATATAATTCTAGGTGCAAACGATCGTTAAGCAGTATAAAACCCAACAATTGAGTTGGGGTCGAATCCCACAGGGAGTGGTACGTGTTCAAATTCAATTAAGAAGTACAAATGTGATCTAACTATCTATTGGAATAGATATTATCGGAAAAAGACATATCAAATAAAAGGGGTGACACGAATGTCAAATGGAGGTTTTTAGTTTGCAATTATCAACTACAATCAGTCAAATAGCAATGAGATAACAATAAGGAGTGAAATTCTCGGGATGTGATCGATTATAGGTGAATTTCAATATATGGGTAATTGAAACTACTCGTAAACAACTAAATATCAGTGGGTAGGCTAGACTATAATTGAAATAACTTTCTGTCGAACAACTATTCTGTTTCAAGTGATTTCTCCCGAACATCAACAAGCATAGCAATTAAGAATAGCCCAAAACCTTAATGCATCGTCTCTCTCGAAAAATATGGGTAGGACAGGGTTTAGGATTCATTCTCTCGAGCTGAACCTAAATCAACCCAATACATACAAATCATTAATCAATAATTTTAGTTCTACAACCTCTCTCTCGAGCAAGCCAATAATACTAAAATAGAACTGCATTTGCAACTACAATTCAAAAATTAAACCACAATTAATGATTAAACCCACATCAATATATCATTTAAACTAGTAATTAACAATACCCATAAACTAATTCAACCCATAATCACATCATCAAACCCTAGTTTGAAAGCATGTCTTCATCGTGCCACGATGTTAAATAAGGAGCTTCTTGGGAGGCAACCCAAGTTGTTAGTTTTATTGCTGTTGTTTGAATAATGGGTGTGAGATATGTAGGTTGAAAATTCAAAATTTCAGAAAAGAAGCATTTAGGTGAGCCCAAGCACCAGTCGGTGACTCACTGAACAAGTCGGTGAGCCCGATTTGGATCACCATTTTGACCAACTGAATGACTTGGGTTTCTGTAAGATTCAACAGACAAAAGTACCATTTGGTGCATCACTGAATGATCGGCGACATAAGTGAATATTGCCGACTGGCACGCGAACTAAAGGGTAAAAAAAAGGTATCTTAACAGTTTTAAATTCAAATTTCCATTTCTTTTCATATTTTCCAACTTTTATACTCTTGCACTTCATTTATTGATTAAATTTTTTCTCGTTGTTTTCGTGTGGGGATCAACTACATGGTGGGATTTTGCATTTTTGCTTCCGTACTCGCTAGCCTAACATTTATCTATCTACTTTTGAGGTTGGTGTCCCAAACTCAGCCTAGTTTTTAGTATTTTTCAATGCATGCTCATAATATTGTTGAATTGATTGCTTAATATTGTGTAATTAGTTGATCGTAAGTATGGGCTACTATTGTTTCATTTTTGTGTTTGTGTTTACCCCTTGGTTGTTGAGTTCTGTGTTTTCAATTGATTGAATTCGTGGGTGTGCGTTATTTGTGTGTTTGGTCAGTTGTGGGTGAAGTCTGAGTAACCCAAATTGTACTGAGCGACTGATTTTTCCCAATGATAAAGCAGGTAACGTCACTCTTAATGACAAAGACGTCAATTGGTAAATTTTGGCCAAATGGGGGAAGTTTGAGTACCCCAAAATAATTAGTGGTATGGGTCTAGTCTTAATTGCATAGAATAGGTGTTTAATTTCTTTATTGTGGGATTCAGGTTGGAAATTGGAGGTTGGGATCCAAATCTGGCACGAAGGACCTTTCGACGAGCTTAGTCGAGCTCGCCGAATGGTTCGGTGGTTCGCTAAGTGACTCCTGGATCCGCTTTTTGTTCTTCAAGTTTGATGAAATGTTTCTGCAACATTCGGTGATACGCCTGAGCTCGCAAATTCACTCGGCAACTCATCAAATGTCATTTAGATCTCCCTTTCTAAGACCCAAATTTTAGAAAATATTCTGTAACATTTGGCGAGCTATATTTAGTTTGCCAAATGGTGTCGGCGATTCACTGAAAGGCCATGGACATCGCCGAATTGTTTTGATTTCAGAGTAATTCTTTTTTGGAACATTCGGCGAGCCCGATTTGGTTCGTCGAATAGGTACGGCGACTCACAGAACTAATTGGCGAGTTTTCCTGCAGTTTTGATACTTTGATATTTTTTGAACTATTGCTAAAGTATTGGTTTATTCTATGTTGTGTTGCAGGTATGGATAGACCAAAGGTGCATGGAAAAAGTCAACCACCTTGAAAGAGAGCATGGGGCATAGTAATCAACGAGGGTATTCTGCCTCTCGAACTACACAGACAAAGCTTCCTCCAACAGGGGGAAAGGCAAAGACAAGGGGCCTGTTGAGCCAAGCCCAGTGGAAGTTAGCTCAGACAGCATGGGTATATACGACACCTACCTCACCACCTTAGAGTTTGAAGGTGAGGGCAACTCAAGATTTAGATCACCAGTCTCCGTATCCTAGCCGGAGGATGATTAGACGTTACGGAGGAGGAGAGCAGAGCTCTGATCTAAGGAACTATATGACCTAATTAATGTTTTAAGCACACCTCATCCAATTCTAGGTACAAACAATCGTTAGTCAGTATAAAACCCAACGAAGAGTTAGGGTCGAACCCACAGGGAGTAGTACGTGTCTAAAATTCAGTTATGAAGTACAAACGTGGTCTAAACAGTTATACGAATAGAAATTATCGAAAACATACAAATAAATTTAAAGGGGTAAAAATGAATGTCAGATTGTGGGGAGGGGTTTGAACTTGCAATGAACAACTGAACAATAATGAAAACAAGCGAAAAATAACAATATAGAGAGGAGTTCCTGGGATGTGATCGATTATTGTCTAATTATGCTATATGGGTAATTTAAATCTAACGATGATTTGCTGAAACATTGTGGGTAGGCTGGACTTTAAGTGTAATAGCTTCCTCTTAAACAACTCTTACGGTTCAAGTGATTTCTTTCAAACATCAACAAGCTTAACAAGATAACCAGCCCCCAACCTTAATACATCCACTCTCTCAAGCTAGATGGATAGGATTGGATTTAAGATTCACTATCTCAAGCTGAACCCATATTAACCCAATACCCACAAATCATTAATCAAAAGCTTTGGTCCCAAAACCCCTTTCTCAAGCAAGCTAAGAACTCAAAATTAGAATTGCATTTGCAATTGGAATTCATCGATTAAAACTTAGGCAATGACTAAACCCACATTAAAACAGCAATTTCATCAGCCAACAACAATATCCATACGATAATTAGACAAATAAACTCATGATCACACCCCAAAAAATTGGGGTTTTAGCTACACATCATAAAAATAGTGAAACGGTTACCAAATGCATTAGCCATGATCTGGGTAAGAGTCTCAAAGCCTTTACAATGCTTTCCAAGGATTTAATTCAAAGACCCACTTTCAAATCCTTCAAAATTCTACAATTAGAACTCAAATTGAGAGAAAACACTAAGTCTAGAATGGGAACTGTAATATCTAGGTGGTCAGAACTCCTCAAAATTCCATTTAAAATCCAATTTATAGTTTCCCAAAATTTAGCCTGAAAGTCCACTCGGTGTATTAAGTCGTACCTTGCCAAGTGAATCGGCGATCCGCCAATTTTCCTATTCCATCATCATTTTGCATTGGCCTTCAGCATCTCAGGTCCTGTAACTTTGGGAGATCCAATTTGTTGTCGCAGAACTGATTGACGATTTGCCGACTACCCATTTCTATTGCCAACTTGGTTCTTCCCCAAGGCTGGCATGCTAGAACTTTAGGCGAGCTAAAGAGCCACTAGGCGGTGCATCGAGTGGTCTTGGCGATCTCCATGATTTCTTTTTCTTTACTTCTACAGCTCTTTAGTTCCTTTATGTCCGGTTATGTCCTTGCCTTGATCTTTAGCCTTCATAGCTTTAAATTGGCACTTTAACATCAGTTTAGAGCATAAAATAGGCGTTTGAGGACACTTATACTTTTTAAAAAAAGTCCTAAATGAGTCCAAATCTCGAACTCATCAACCCCTCCAACTTAAACTTTTGCTTGTCCTCAAGTAAAACTCAAGATCAGCAGTTCAATAAGGATGTCTACAAATAGTGTTGCATAAGACTCAACATAAATTTACACAACAAGGTTCAAATTACTCATACAATAATGAATTGTGCACTGAAAGTTTCAAATTGTGACTCGCTGATATGTCCAAACTTACACTTCGAATAAGAAGTGTAAACGATCGTTGTCAATTTACAGAACGCAACTAGAGTTGAGGTCGATCCCACATAGAATTTCTTTGCATAAGGTTTTACTATCACATTTATTCGAATGTTGTTATTATCTCCTAAACAAATAACAGCAGAAAGTAAATTGGGTTTGGTTGAAATGTTCTAATTACCAACACTTGCCGTCAAAATCCAGAATTACGGTCAATAAACTATCTCATTGTAAAGTTAATTCAGTTAATTAAGAGAAACCAGGATTGTGTTCACCATAACATTAGTTCTAGTGCTCCCCCATAATTTGAGTGTCAGGAAAATCAATGTTTACAAAATCTTTGCGAGTTAAATTTATCTAATGTTTCTCAGCCTAATCAGATAATGACTGCTCATGTTCTCTCGACCTTAGAGTGTTACCAATATTGAACCTCGCTTGAAATGATATGGTGTTAAAGATCTTTTCTCTCAAACTCAAGCTTTAACTCCAATTTGTTAATTTAGTTCAGCTTTCTTCCTAACTGGTATTTTTCTCTCGAACAAATACAGGATATAGGCTCGTCTAATGAGTGCACTCACTAGACTACAATGATATTGAAAGCTAAAAACTACAGGTTGTAAACACAGACTGCCTTTTACTCGTTTTACAGGATCACAATTAAAATATCGTTATAGATCCCACAACCCCAGTAGTGGTATTTAGCCACTCATGATTTCACATAAACAATCAATAATTAGGGATGAAAGCATATTGAAAAAGACTTACCAAATTAATGGGCAAATCAATAATCACTTTGATACACTGATAATCTCAATCCGAATTCCCAACTGATAATAATAAACAACAATCTAAAAATTGAAAGCTAAGAGGAATACTCTGTTCTTAGTCGTCAAACGTAAGATAATGGATAATAATTTAAAAATGACCTAAAGTAATTCAAAATAGAATGTTTAAAATGAGTCCTAATCGAATTAGGACTGAGTTGTCGGGACTTTTCACGGCCACTACCACGACCTATCAAGGGCTTCACGGTCCGTGATCCCTCTATGGTCTTGCTTTGGAGCTTCTTGAAAGTGGGTCTTCAAACTTGGTCACTGCAAAATGCACCACGAGAGTTACCACGGTCCGTAGTGAGGACCACGGCCTGTGAAATCGCATGTGGTCTTCACTTGGGTTTCAACCTTCTTTCAACTCTTTCTAGCTTTCACACTGGTTAAGTTTCACGGCAGGTACCATGGTCCGTGGTGAGGACTACGGCCCGTAGAACCCTCCGTGATCTTCACTTGGTTATTCTTGCTCTTCGTCTTCTCAAGGCCCAGCACTGCCTCACTTTCACAAGCTCAACCACGGACCGTAATGAAGTTAACGGTCCGTGAAGTTGGCCGTGAACTTCACCTAGTCAACATCAGTTCTACTTCTTTTTCTACTTTTCTATACAACCCAGATTATGCCTACACATTTAATAAACCCATCAAATAATCCCAAAATTTCACTTAATTCCAGTATTAGTTCATAGTTATTAAGCATCAAATGTGCCACAATTTCGCGGCACATTACTCACCATCATCAAGAGTACTCAAGCTCACAATGCTTGCTTCAACTGCAAGTCCAAGCTCAACAAGGGTATTAAAATTCCCTCACAACAAAGATGATTCCATGTCCACACAAAATTTCTTAACAATTTAAGGTTCAGGAATCACATACAACTCTAACACTCACAAAGATGAACACATGAATGACTACACCCATAGGCTTGCCCTTATTTTCCAATCAACATTAGTATCAGCTCACTTAAGATCACAAAGGTCTTTTCAAGGCTTGTAACGGGGCTGAGTGTAAAGGTATGATCATTTAGGCTTAGTGGCTTCTACCTTCATGAAGTATGGCTTGAACATCACTTTCCTCCTTCTATTTAACATTTCAAACATGCTCATAATCTACCCCATTATTAAACTTAATATGAACCACAAGATACCCCATTTCTTTTGCAATTTTCACTACTTTGTTTCACAACTTTTTCGGTCTCTTTCTTTTATTTTTTATTTTTCATTCTTTTCTTATCTTTTTTTATTTACATGGAGGGGTTCCACCTTTTCAAAACAACCCATAAACAAAGGTGGGGGGGGGGGGGGGATTTTTCACACTCTCTGACTTTCCTTCTTTTTTCACCACACCCCCAACTTAGGCTTTTAGCCTAAGTTGGCTAATCAAACAAACCATACTTCATGAAAGTTATAGGTGAATGGATAAAGAGAGGTCACAATTGCTCAAGTTTCTTCAAAGAAAAGGGGTAAGGATCAAAAGGGGCCAAGCAAGGTTCACACATCTCATAAGGTTGGCTACATAGAGGTATGTTGTCAAATAGGCTCACTCTTTAAAATATTTGCCTAAGATCATGTCTATTGCTTGTATCACTCAATCAGCTAGACCAACGGGGAAAATTCTAAGTGGCATCAAGCACAATGTTCAAGAAAACCTCACCACACAAGGCATTGATACAATTATCAAACAAGGCTCCACACTTTCTAGCTAGCGTGCAATGTTCATCACAAGAGACTCATTCGACAACCGGCTAGTCACAACGAGATGCTAAAAGTTCACATATTGCCTATGTAACTTCGTTTGCCTCATCGTAGTTGCACATTCATTTTGTTCGATTAAGAGAACTATTCAAGTCATCGGTATTTAACATAATCGACACTCAAATTTGAACAAGAACAACCACATTCACACACAAAAGAGGTGGAAAAATTTTAAAATTTAGTTCAAAACCATTTTCTATCAAAACAATAGGCCACAAGCTATGAACAACCGCAATACCACAACCAAGATATATATATATATATAAACCAATAAGCTCACTATTCACAAAAACACAATCGAAATCAATATTCACAAAACAACCCAAAAGAGGTAGCTCAACACAGAGAGCAACAACATAATGATCAAGCATTCTATTTCATCCAAAGGTAAAACTGGGGTTAGGAAAAACAACCTTATATGCCAAAAAAATTTAAAGCTAGGCAAGCAACGAATCCGAAAAATCCTCCCTAAGTTATTGATCCCAAACAAAAAGCAAGTAAACTAGTACAAAAGTAAGAAACTATGTGGTTGTGAAGGTTTGGAAATCAAAAAGTATGAAATGAGGGAGAATTTAAATTTAAAATAATTTGGCCTTAAAGACTCTTCAGCTTACGTCGCCAACCCACTCGGCGATGCACCGGGTAGCAATTCGGGTCGCCGAGTTTTACAAAACCTCCAGCAAGCTGGGTGGTTTAAACGGCGGTCCTAGTTGGGTTCACCGACCTATTCGGTGAGACACCGAGTGGACTTTTTTAGCTCACTTAACTGCCCATTTTCCCTAAATCTCAACTTTTCAACCCGCACATTCAACACCCATTATTCAAACAACAATATTAAAAAATTAAGCGCTTGAGTTGCCTCCCAAGAAGTGCCTTATTTAACGTTGTGGCATGACGAGGACACTCATTTAAGATTCACCTAAACCACCAACTTGAGTGTCATTGACATCGTTCATGTTACCGATGTCATCTTGGTGGCCAAGTTGGCTACCGTTACTTCAGTTTACACTCATCTCGTCCTCTATTCACAAACAACCAACAACAACATAAAACAAGGTAAGTTGATTCAACTATAACACAAAAAGATCACAATCTAAACTTCAATAATAAAATTATAAACAACACCACTCCCCGGCAACGGCACCAATTTGATTAACATTTCAAGAAAACCTCATCCAATTCTAGGTGTAAACGATCATTAGTCAGTATAAAACCCAACGAAGAGTTGGGGTCGAATCCACAAGAAGTGGTACATGTCTAATATTCAGTTATGAAGTACAAACATGGCCTAAACGGTTATAGGAATAAAAATGATCAAAAACATACAAATAAATCTAAAGGGGTGACAACGAATGTTAGATTGGAGGTATGGATTTGCAATGAACAGCTAAACAACAATGAAAACAAGGGAAAAATAACAATATATACAGGAGTTCTTAGGATGTGATCGATTATCAGCTAATTATGCTATATGTGTAACTGAAATCTAATGATGATTTGCTAAAACATTGTGGGTAGGCTGGACTATAAGTGTAATATCTTTCTCTCAAACAACTCTTACGGTTTAAGTGATTTCTTTCGAACAACAAGTTTAACAAGATAACCAGCCCACAACCTTAATACATCCACTCTCTCGAGCTAGATGGGTAGGATTGGATTTAAGATTCACTCTCTCGAGTTGAACCCATATTAACCCAATACCCATAAATCATTAATCAAAAGCTTTGGTCCAAAACCCCTTTCTCAAGCAAGCTACGAACTCAAAATTAGAATTACATTTGCAACTAGAATTCATAGATTAAAACTCAACTAATGATTAAACCCACATTAAAACAACAATTTCATCATCAAACAACAATACCTATACGTTAATTAGACAAATAAACAAATGATCACACCCCAAGAATTGGGGTTTTAGCTACACATCATAAATAGAGAAATGGTTACCAAATGCATTAGCCATGATCTGGGTAAGAGTCTCCAAGACTTTACAATGCTTTCCAAGGATTCAATTCAAAGACCCACTTTCAAATCCTCCAAAATTCTACAATTATAACTCAAAAACTAAGAGAAAAATCTAAGTCTAGAATGGGAACTATAATATCTGGGTCAGAACCCCTCAAAATTCCATTTGAAATCCAATTTATAGTTTCCCAAAATTTCGCTTGAAAGTCCACTTGGCGAATTAAATCGCTCCTCACTGAGTGGATCGACGATCCACCAATTGTCCTCTTCCATTGCCATTTGGCATTGGCCTTCATCATCTTAGGTCCTATAACTTTGGGCGATCCAATTTGTTGTCGCGGAACCAATTAGCGATCCGTCGAATGCCCATTTCTGTCGCTATCTTGGTTCTTCCCCAGGGCTGGGATGCTGAAGATTTAGGCGAGCTAAAATCCAATATAGATGATTATTTCAAAAACCACAGGATATCTCTAGGATTGCTTTTTCTTCACTTCTTTAACTCTGTAGTTCCTTTTCTTTCGGTCATGTCCTTGCCATACTATTTAGCCTTCATAGCTGTAAATCGACACTTTAACATCAGTTTAGAGCATAAAATAGGAATTTAAGGACACTTATACTATCAAAACAAAGCCCTAAATGAGTCAAAATCTTGGAATCATAATGACCTGGCCAGGATCCCAGTGACCCCTACACCTTCTCTACCTCTGACATAAGAAGTTGAGCAGGAACCTCCAGTGCCCCCGATACAGGCACCACTACCTTGATCACTGAGCAGACTGAAAGTTTTCGAGGCTAAGGACCATTCTGGAAGAGAAGCGATTGTCTACAGATGGTGTGGTGGATAGGTACCCCGAAGTTTGGAAGACTATAAAGTTCCACAAAGTTTGAGATCTTTACCAGGCCCAGAGGCTCCTACATTTCTTCTTGGGTTCGAGAATTTTATGTTGAGTATGATAACTTAGTACCAAAGGGGAATAAGAAGGCAAGATCGTTTACACCGGTGGATCATATAGTGGTGCGGGAAAGAAGAGTTAAATGCAGTAGCACCGACATCAATGAGGTGTTGGGGTGTACTACCAATGTCATCCATGTGTCGATTGATCAGGTTTAGAAGAAGACTCATGATAATTTGAAGGAGTGGCAGGCTCCTCTTATCTCCGACATCACACCGCCATGGATCGAGCCGTGAGTTCAGATAGAGAAGAAGGACTTGAATGTGGCTCCCCAATTTTTGTTCGGCTTTATCAGCACACTTTGATGCCTTCACAAAACAAGTCTATACTCTGATATTCGAAGGCTACTTTTTTGGGGTGTATCATTGACTGAGATAGACTAAATATTGGACTAATTATTGTTGTTTGTGTAATCAAGACAAAACTTCCAATTTAAGTGTCTACGATCGTACAATAGTAATATAACACAACTGAATGGGTTGGGGTCGAGTCCCAAGGGAGCGGTTTCTGAGAATTAAGAGTTAAGCGCGAATATGCTAGAGTTAACCATAGCTAAAAACATTATCAAGTAAAAACATAATAAATAATTGGCTTGACACGAGGGGTTTGCAGTGATTAACAACTAAAACAGCAAAAATACAAAAATGTGAATATAGGGAGATGGGATTCTTGGGATGTGATAGGAATATGGGATAAACTACACAATCGGGTAAATGCCAGTGATAGTCAATTGTTGAACATTTGTAACTAAGCTAGACTTTAGTGGGGGTAAATTCTCTCTCAAGCAACTTACCCCAAATCAACTCGGTTTCTCTCGAACACTGAGTTGCCGCTTTTAAGCACTGCCTCCGCCTTAGCCCATTCACTCTCTCGATCTAAATCTGTGGGAAAAAAACCTAGGATTCACTCTATCGAGTTGAACCCACGATGACCTAATAACCACCGGCTATCAAATTAGTAGTCTTAGTTTTAAAACCTCTCTCTCGAGCAAGCCAAAAACACTAAGATGAAATCGTATTTGCAACTACAATCCCATTAAGTTCAAACACAACTATTAAACGAAATCACATTTAAACGACAAATAGACTAACAATAAGCAATACCTAACAGGAAATTTAACCCGTATTCATAAAATCACACCCCTAGAATTGGGGTTTTAGCTAGACATGAAAAAGAGATAGAAATCAATACCAACAAGTGTTTCCATCAAGTGGGTACGATAGAAAATGTCTTTAAACACGTCTAGGATGAAGATTCTTGGATACCCACTTCCAATTTCTTGGACTTGAAAACCTTCAAGCTTAAGAACAATGTCTCCCAAAAGTTTTAAGAACTAAAACCTAAAAATATTCTAAGTCTCAGTAATAATTCGTTACAACTTGATACTAAGCTACATAATTAAATGAGTATTTATAGTTTTCAAAAATTTGTGCTGCGAAGGATCACTCGGCGCAGTTAGTCGGGATCGCCGATGCACTCGGCGATCCGTACTTTGGTCTGCTTCATCGCCTTTCAGCTTTTTTCTTCAGCATCTTCATGTTCTGGATCATTGGGCGATATAGTACTGCTTCGCGGAACTGTTCGGCGACACGCCGACTGCTCCCTTTCATCGCCAACTTGATCTTTTCCTTTAGGGCTCAACACACTGGAACTTTGGGCTAGGTTAAGGCCATTCGGCGACTCGCCTAATGCTTTAGGTGATCCTCAGGCCTTCTTTTCTTCGCCTTTTCAGCCGTTTTGTTCCTTTTTGCCAAGTAGTGTCCATGCTTTACCTCAAACTCGAAATACTTGAAACTTAAGGATTTACATCAGTTATTGAGACAAAATATGCATTTGAGGACACTAAAAGTCGTAAATGAGTCCAAATTGTGGACTTATCAACACCCCCAACTTAAACTTTTGCTTGTCATCAAGTAAAACTCAAGTTCGGTAGTTCAAAAAGGATGTCTCGAATAGTGCTACACAAGACTGAATCATGAATTCACACATAAGACTCAATTTACTCATGCAGAGATCAAATGTGCACTTAAAGTTTCAAGTTGTGGCACACCATTATCAAAGAATCTCAAGCTCACTATACTTGCTTCAAATGCAAGTTCAAGCTCAACTAAAGTGTTCAAATGTCCTCACACAAGAAAAATGATTCCATATTCACACAATAGTTTCAATTTAAAGTTTCAAAATCAAATGCAATGCTCACACTCACAAAGATGAACATAATGCATGACTTCACCAATATGTTTGCTCGTATTTTCCAATAGACACTTGCTTCAGCTCACTCAAGATCAAAAAGGTCTTTTCAAGGCTTGTAATTGGGCTGAGTGCAAAGGTATGGTCATTTAGTCTCAGTGACTTTCATTCTCATGAAGTGTGGTGCTCACAACACTTCCTTTCCTCTTCTTTCATCATTTTCTTTAGTACTCATAAGTCATCCCATTATTTATTTTCCATGGATTTTTCGAAAACCCCATTTGTTTTATACTTTATTCCACAATTTTTTCATTCTTATTCTTTTTCTTTCTTTTCTTTCCTTTTTGTTATATGGAGAGGTTCCATTTTTCTCAAAACCATGGGTTAAAGGAGACTTTTCTTGCACTTCTTGACTTGCCTTCTCTTTTCACCACACACCCAACTTAGGCTTTTGACCTAAGTTGGCTATTCAATCAACCACAAATCAACAGGATTATGGGTAGTTGATTTAAGAAAGGTCATGTTTTCATCAAATTTCTTCCAAAGAAGAATAAGTCTCAAGGGGTGTTCAAAGAGACTCACACACACTCACAAGGTAGGTCACAAAAGATGTATATGTCAAATTGTTTTACACTCTTCAAAATTGCCTAAGAGCATATCAAGAGATAGCCTTACTTAGTCGACCGAACCAACGGGGCAAATTCTAGGTGTTATCATGCATAGTTCACAGTAAGTTCATCACACAAGGCATCGACACCAAAGTCAAACAGGACTCTACACTTTTGCTAGTGTACAACGATCATCACAAGAGACTCGATTCGATAGTTGGCTAGCCACAACGAGATGCAAAGAGTTCACATAATGTCTATGCAACTTCATTTGGCCTCATCATAGCCGCACATTCATGTTTGTTTGATTATGAGCACTATTTAAGTCATCGATATTGATCAAAACTGATACTCAAATTTGCAAGAGAACAGTCACATTCAACACAGTAGGGGTGGCAATTTTTTTTTGAAAGGGTCAAAAATCAATTACAATTTAAAAACACAAAGCCATAAGCTCAAACATCCACACAAAGCAGTGTCAACACAATTTAAGCTAAAACCTCAATATATAAACAAAACAAGAGTCATAATCAGCAAACAAAGGTGGGCATCACCCCACCACAAATAAGAAAACATTTGACCTCAAATGCAAATAAAAATTATCTAACAGTGAAATAAAGCAAACTAGAGAGGGAGGTAAAGAGGGGGTCATGTCTACACAGTCGCTCCGTCTATCTGGGCATCAGTGCCCGATGCCTTATCCTGAGTCTGGGCATCAGTGCCAAAGGTCACCTCAGGAAGAACAGTAGTACCAAATTCACCAAGTTTTGTTAATTGTGAGTCCGCTAGAAAGACATGCACCGCCCTGTAGAATCCCCGGGCCCATGAAAGAATATTAGGGTCTAGGGTAATGGTCCTCCTGGAAAAAGCGGGCCTCTTGCCCTTGCCTTTCCCAGTAGTTGTGGGTAGTTTCGTAGCTTTTCCTTTCGACATAACTGCATCTTCATTTATCGCAATACCTTTGGACTTCTCTTGGGCTAGTGTTATTCTTTCAACAACTTTTTATTTAGTCATGTCTGTAAAATCTCGAAGAGAAGTTAGAAAAACTTAATTAAAAGCACACAGAACAATTTCAGACAGATTCGCCAAACTAGAGGGTGAATCACCAAATTTCTTGGGTGAGTTAGATTGAGCTTGCCGAAGGAATTATCTCTAAAAATTGTAGCAAGTAGGAGATTGGGGAAACCACTCGATGTGTCGCCAATAGCTTTCGACGAACAAGGACAAGCCCACCGAAAGTTCAAGTGCACAAAGGTCCAGGGGTGCAGACAAAGGGCGAATGAGAAACCTTGCAGTGAGTCGCCGAGTGCTTTTGGTGACATCAAGCTTCTCGCCGAAGGTTATAGAATCAATCATGAAATAAAGCATGAAATAAAAGGCGAGATGGGACATTAGGCAAACCGCTGAGTGGTTCGGCGAGCTCGACCTAGCTCACCAAACGGCCTAACATGCCTATTTTCAACCCAACTTCTCGAATTTAACCCCGCAACCACCGAAAACAAAATCAAATCATGCACTAGTTAAATTAAGGTAGGACCCATAACACCCAAACACAACCCCTTGAATTTTAATCTAGTTTAAGGCATACAATTACAGGATTTCAACAGTCACAACTACTCGAGCAAGATTAACAAATTAAATCATGCATGTAAACAATCTAATCTTATCAGGCAGGATCAAAACACTTCAACAAGATCAGGCTATTGCAAATGAGTATAATTTTTGATAAAATAAACTCGGGGCATAGAAAACCAACATTTGGTGTCGATAAAGAGAAGATTGAAATGCTAGGTGGCAATGTAATCCAACTTCGAGCATAAATCAACACTAAAAATACTCTAAAACTGTGAAAACATAGGAACTAGCATGCGGGTGTCAGTTTGGGAAGATAAAAAGTGAGGGAAAGTGAATGAGTTTGAAATTTTAAATCTTTGGTCTGCAAAACCATCCAATTTTTGTCCATTCGGCGATGTTAGTCGAGCTCGTCTATCCTCTCGGCGATTCGCCGAGAGTTTATTTACCTTGTTGAATTTTACAGAACCTCCAGTTAGTGTGGAGGTCCCAACGGTGGTCTCCATTGAGATCGCCAACATGGTCGGTGATTTGCCTATAATTTCCTAGGCTTGCTAAGTTTTATAGACTCCAATTTGAAAATGTCTTGAGTCAAACAGCGGATTAGGTTGGGCTCGCCAACCTCTTCGGTGACTCGCCGACTGGACCTGTTGCTCGCCACCTTGCACTTTTTTGAACATTGCCACACTTCAACCTATACAAACAACACGCCATTATTTTACCAAAACACAAATAATAGCAAGAAGGGGTTTTAGGTTGCCTCCCAAATAGTGTCTTAGTTAATGTCGCGGCACAACGCAGGTCACCATTCAAACCTCATTCTTGGGGTTGACCATAGTGACACTAGGAAAACCCCTTCTTTTGTCTCGAATTTAGGTGAGATGACATCTGACCCATTTGGATCTCCAGCTACTTGATTGATACTGAATGGGAGGTAACGGTTTGGCTAAGGGTTGACACGTCTTCTTTCATCTCTTTTAAGATCTTTTCTAACCCCTAAACTTTGTTGAGGATATGATAAAGCATATCCTCAGACCTATGACCCTCTGAATTCTTTGGCTTTTGGCGCTCATGGGGAGGCACATACCGATCCTTCTCCTCGTCCTTCTAATTAGGATTGCGGTCTCTCCATTCACGCTCTTTCCAACCTTCATCTCTAGCCTATCCTTGGTTACCACCTTGCCTTAGGTAGTTTGAACTATAACCACCGCCTTGGTTGGCTAAGAAGTTCACATCTTCATTGTACAAAGCATCAAACTTTGCCTCCTCCGGATTTGCACACCTGATACCCACAATATTTACACCCCGAGCACCAGCTCCCATGACATTTTTGGACAAAATGTCAAGTTGTGCCATGATCTTAGCCATGTTTTGGTTCCTTTCTTCATCTTTTTCCATCTGCTCCTTGGTCAATTTGAATGTAAGAGGGGAGACTTGGTCTTCACGGGTGTACCAAGCCCAATTTTTCGTGGTCATGCCATTCAATAGCTGAGTTGCTATCACGTAAGGCTGTTGCATCAAACCTCCTAGGGAAAATTGGTCTGTAACACCCTTGTTAACCTAGTCTAGGCTCTGGTAGAAATAGTGGAGCAATACGTTGTCAGGCAAGCCATGAGATGGGCATTGGAGCACCAACTTCTTGAATCGTAGTCAAGTCTCTTGAATTGGCTCGCCCTCCAAATGCTTAAAGCTTTGGATACTGTCCCGAAGAGTCGTCATCTTCAAAGGTGGGAAAAATTGCACATTAAATGCGGTAACCAACTACTCCCACGAAGTGATTGAGTCGCGTGGCAATTCAGCTAGCTACTTGCATGCTTCTCCCATCAAAGAGAATGGGAATAATCATAAGCGAACAGACTCTTGGGATATATTCTTGAAGGAGAATGGTCTGCACACTTCCATGAATTTTTGAATGTGCTCATGAGGGTCTTCATGAGCCAATCCACTGAAAAGCCCTTTTAGTTACAAGAGTTGCAACATAGTACTCGTGATGTGGAATACATCATTCCCTTCGACCAGAGGCAAGCGAATGGCACCAATACTGCCCACGAGATGCAGGTCATTATCATGAGGCTCATTTACATAGTTAAGGTTTCTGATGTCGTCTTAATGGTCTACTTGGCTCCCATTGCTACCGTTCACAGTTATGCTTCCTAAAATATTCACACAAACAAACAAAACTAAACTAAAAATTAAGTAAGGAAACTACGACTATCAAAAGCAAAATTCAACTCAACCCAAAATTCTCAAGTAACACCACTCCTCGGCAGCGGTGCCATTTTGATGTTTGCATAATCAAGACACAACTTCCAATTCAAGTGTCTAAGATCATACAATAGTAATGTAACCCAACCGAATGGGTTGAGGACGAGTCCCAAGGGAAAGGTTTCTGAGAATTAAGAGTTAAGCGTGAATATGAAAGAGTTAACCATAGCTAAAAACATTATCGAGTAAAAACATAATAAATTTAAGGGGTTGACAAGAATGTCAATTATCAAGGGGGTTTGTAGTGATTAACAACTAAAACAGAGAAAATACAAAAATATGAATATAGGGAGACGGGATTCTTGGGATGTGATAGAAATATGGGATAAACTACACAATCGGGTAAATGCTATTGATAGTCAATTGTTGAACATTTATAACTAAGCTAAACTTTAGTGGGGTAAATTCTCTCTCGAGAAACTTACCCCGAATCAACTCGATTTCTATCAAACACCGAGTTGCCACTTTTAAGCATAGCCTCCACCTTAGCCCATTCACTCTCTCCAGTTGTATGTGTGGGATAAAGCCTAAGATTCATTCTCTCAAGCTGAAGCCACGACGACCTAATACCCACCAGCTATCGATTTAATAGTCTTAGTTTTAAAACCTCTCTCTCGAGCAAGCCAAAAACACTAAGATGAAATCATATTTGCAACCACAATCCTATTAAATTCAAACACAACTATTGAATGAAATCACATTTAAATAGCAAATAGGCTAACTATAAGCAATACCCAATAATAAATTTAACCCATATTCACAAAATCACACTCCAAGAATTGGGATCTTAGCTAGACATGAAAAAGAGATAGAAATCAATACCAACAAGTGTTTCCATCAAGTGGGTACGATAGAAAATGTCTTTAAACACGTCTAGGATGAAGATTCTTGGATACCCACTTCCAATTTCTTGGACTTGAAAACCTTCAAAGTTTAAGAATAATGTCTCCCAAAAACTCTAAGAACTAAAAATTGAAAATATTCTAAGTCTCAGTAATAATTCTTTACAACTTGATACTACGCTACATACTTAATTGAGTATTTATAGTTTTCAAAAATTTATGCTGCGAAGGATCACTCGGCGCAGATAGTCAGGATCGCCAATGCACTCGGGATCCACCCTTTGGTCTGCTTCATCTCCTTTCAGCTTTGCCTTTAGCATCTTCGCATTCTGGATCATTGGGTGATATAATACTACTTCACAGAACTGTTCGGCGACACGCCGACTGCTCCCTTTCATCGCCAACTTGATCTTTTCCTTCAGGTGCTCAACACACTGGAACTTTGGGCGAGGTTAAGGCCATTCGGCAATTCACCTAATGTATTAGGCAATCCTTAGGCCTTCTTTTCTTCGTCTTTTGATCCATTTTGTTCCTTTTTGCCAAGTAGTGTCCATGCTTTGCCTCAAACTCCAAATGCCTAAAACTTAAGGATTTACATCGATTATTGAGACAAAATATGCATTTGAGGACACTAATTCTATTAAAATAAATCCGTAAATGAGTCCAAATTGAGGACTCATCAATTATCACGCAGGAGATAGTCATGAGGGCCAAGTAGAGTCAAACCTCACTCTTATTCTTGTGGTTGATCACGGAGCTATGCTGACATGTCTGAGTGCCATTGGTGGAAAAGACTAATATGGAAGCGACTCCCACTTTCTCTACTATCATACGGAGGATCAAGGTCGAGTACACCAAAGATGAGTTCGAGAGAAAGAGAGCTGTACCGGTGGACACTTCCTCGGTGGTTGATGCAGAGATATTGCAGACTGACACAACCCCTCATTCTCAAGCTGCTGAGCCTTCAGGTACCCCTAGCACTTCTACTTTTGTTCCTTCTAGTTCTGCTACTGCTGCTACTAGTTCCAGTACTGCTGCTGCTGTTGCTGCTTCCTGGCCCCTATTGACCCAAGCTATGCTATTCAAGATGGGCCACTTGGCCTAATTTGCTGATGTAGGTGCCTTCCGAGTAGAGGTTGATGCCCTTATGATGATTGAGAAGGCCATTTCTACTGCCTTAGCTCCTATCCAAGCTAAGTTGAGAGAACACCGAGAGTTGATCACTGTGCATGTCTTAGCATTAGATGCCCTCACAATAAGAGTAGAGGCATGTGAGCAGGGTAGGATCCAATCTTAGGATGTGATGACCTTGAGAGCCAATATTACTAGGTTGAGATGTGATGTGGATGAGCTCAAATCCATGGATCTGTCTATGTTATTCGACACAGTGGACCTTTCCAAGGTCCCGAGTTCAGAGTTTTTAGTCATTTTCTACGTCCTTCTGGCTACTATGACTAGGGGTGTTGTTGTGGCTGATGAGGATGATGAGTCAGATGCTCCCGAGACTGATGAGGAGGAGTTTGGTACACGAGATGCAACAGTATATGATGACATGGAGGACTTAGATGGTGCTATAGTTTAGACAGTTGTGGAGGCCTCTCTTAGGGATACATATATAGTGGGCACCAGTGGAGCGAAGGATGGAGCAGAGCTGGGCACTGATGCCCAGATTGAGGGAGTCATAGATATGAAGAGTTCGCCTCAGGCTTAGCCTGACATGGGGATCTTGACTCTCCTCAGTTTTATATTGAGACTTTTTTTTTGGATCAATAGTGGGGCAAGCCCTTTTATTATTAAAAATAAATAAAAATCTCTCAAACTAAAGCTAACTAAAAACAAAGATAAACATAAAGAAAAAAGGAAACTAAATCAGTAGATAGGAAAGAAGCATAAGCAACTCCGGCCACCTTCTAGTCACTGACATTAAGACGAAATGTTCAAGAGCTTAGGCGACATCCACTTGGGCATTCAAACTTCTCACAAACGCCATGGATCTGGTCTGATGAAGACTTCTTCAACTCGTAACAGTCGTCCATCTTATCCGCAAGGTAATGACACAATCAGAGGGATTTATAGCTTGTCGCATATACATCAAGGAGATTTACCTACCAAACCTTAAATCGTGCAGGCTGAGCTTCAAGAAGCTAATACCACTGCAGCGATTAAAGGCTTATTAGGTAACCTCTTTGATTATGCAGAATTAGACCAACTTTAAACACATTTGGTCTAATTTATTATGTTCCATGCCAAAAATACCCTAATTGCAATTGTGTAAATGTTGTTGTAGGCCTGATATAATCTTTGTTGATGTATGTTTTTGTTCATGCCCCTTCTCTGTTTCAAAGGTTTTGTTTTAAATATTGGAATTAGCATTTTGACATTTCTTTATCCTGAGATTTGGTGTTCCTTGTTTATCACCATGAAGTATTATTTGAGCTTGTCCTGGTAGGTCTTCTACTGATGTAAACTCAAAGTTATTTGTACCTGCAAAACTGAAGACATAGTTAGTTAAAAAATCGGCCAGTTTATTCCCTTCTCTGAAAATGTGTGTCACCGCCACTTCCTTATCCTTTAGATCCTCTATAATGTACCTTGTGTCCACTGCTATTCCCCAAGGGATTTCCCATATTTTGTCAAGGATTTTTTTAATTATTAGTGAGTCTGTTTCCATCACAAGAGATAGATAATTGTTTTGCACACAATACAGTAGACCACTTCTAAACGCTTTCACTTCAGCTTCTAATGCAGTGCAAAATGCTATAAAATCAGTTTGTGCATATATTAAATCCCCATAATAGTTTCTCAAACAAAAAGCTTTAGAGCTAATTGACAATTGATCTTTGCTAGAGCCATCCAAAATGCATTTAAATACCCCAATAATAGGCCAACTCCATCTTACTACTTTCCAAGAGAGCCTTGGGCTATATTCTTCAAAAAAACTTTACCATCCAAGGCCAAGAGCTTGGGATATTAACTAACTAAGTATATCTATTCATAGCAAATAAATGAATATTCCTGTTGATATATCTTAGCATAGTGAATCTGGATAATTTTCCTCCATTTCTAATAACATTTCTTCTTTTCGAAATCTGCCATATGATAAATATTGGTACTGCATTATATAAAGGTCTCAATTTAACATTACAATAAGCACCCCACCATTTGTCCATTGTTTGCTTCAACTGTATAAATGGTTCATGTATCCCTGCAACTCCTGATAGATTTCCTCATAGAAAATTGGCATCTGGGCATGCTACAAACAAATGGTCAAAAGTTTCTACTATTGTGTTGTTACAACAAACACAGAAAACAGATTCAACAATTTTGCACGTAACTAATATCTCTCCAATAGGGATTCTTTTAAACCACATTCTCCAAAGAAGGAAGGAAACTCTGAAAGGTATTCCTTTTTCCCAAATAAACATAATATCATTCTGCTTGTCCTTCCTTTGTCTCAACATTTCCCAAGCACTTCTAACAATGAAGTTTCCTTTACTGTTGGGCATCCACCATGGTTGGTCCCTCTCATTAGCTACTAGGTCAGTCCCCAGGTTGGTAATCACATGCTTACATATTTCTTCCCCAAACATTTCCTTTATCTTACATATATTCCATCTATTAGTGTTCATAACCTGATTAACTTCTGCAAAATGATCAGTTATTGTATGAGTTAGAGGTAGTACATATGGCAATGCCCCCAATTGAATCTAATTGCCATGCCATATGCTAGTGACAAGTTAATGAATTGGACTCATTTAGGGATTTATTTATATATATTTAGTGTCCTCAAATGCTTATTTTGTGTCAATAACTGATAAAAATCATTTATTTCCAAGTATTTGGATTAAGGAACAAAGCATGGACACTAATGAGCAAAAAGGAACAAGGCAGCTGAAAGAATGAAGAAAAGAGGGCCTGATGATCACCTAACCCATTTGGTGAGTCGTGAAGTAACCATTGTCTCACCTAAAGTTCCAGTGTGCCAAGCCCTGAAGGAGAAAATCAAGTCGGTGAGAGAAAAGAGTAATCGGCGTGTCACCAAACGGTTTTGCGATGCACTGATTAGATTGCCCAAAGTTACAGAACTTGAATATGCTGAAGGCCAAAGCATAAAGGCAATGGAAATGACCAAAGGGAAGATCATCGAGTGGATCGGCGATCCCGACATATTGCGCCGAATGGTCCTTCGCAGCACAATTTTTGGCGACTATAAATATATTTTCAAACTTTATGTTTAGTGTTAAATTTTATTCTAAACATTCATTAGAGTAGGCTTTGAGTTTGAACTCTAAGTATTGAGACAATATTTTCCTTAGCTTTGAAGAACTGAAGTTTTCCATTTTTGAGAAATTGGAAGTGGGTCTTTGAGATTCTTCAATTTGGACCTTTGTAAAGATGAAATTAATTTTACCCAGTTGATGGAAACACAATTTGGTAACGATTTCTATCTTTTTATGATGTCTAGCTAAAATCCCAATTATTGAGGTGTGATTATGTGATTATATGTTGATTTAGCTTGTGGGTATTTTTAATTGTTAGTGTAATTGATGTTTAAAAGTGATTTCAACCATTAATTGTGGTTCAATTTAAAGGGTTGTAGTTGTAAATGCAACTCTACCTTCATGTTTTTGGCTTGCTCGAGAGAGAGGTTTTAAAACCAAGATTACTGATTTGATGGTCTGTGGGTATTGAGTTGTCATGGGTTCAGCTTGAGAGAGTAATTCTAAACCCTTTTCCACATATTCAACTCGAGAAAGTGAATAGAATAAAGCGTAGGATGTTCTTAATTGATGCTTATTAGTGTTCGAGAGAAACCAACTTGATTCGGGGTAAATTATTCGAGAGAAAGTTTATCCCCACTAAAGTCTAGCTTAGTCACTGATTTACAGCTATTTACTAATAGTAAAAATCACCCACATGTCTATATTAGCCTATAATCTAATCGCATCCCAAGAACCCATCTCATTACCTGTTAATTTGTGTTATTTGATGTTGTTGTAGTTGATAATTACAATCAAACCCCCCCCCCTCCCCTTGTTATTTGACACTTGTGTCACCCTTAACTTGAATTATGTTTTTATTCGTAAATATCTATTCCTAAGATTGACTTGAACATATTCGTACTTTTTTTTTATTCTCAAACATGTACCACTCCCTATGGGAACGATCCCAACCCAATTGGTTGGGTTATACATTGACTAATGACCTTTGACTCTTAGAACTGGATTAAGTGTCTTTGAATGTTAATCAAAATGGCGCCGCTTTCGAGGAGTGGTGTTGGTTGAGAATGTTTAGTTACGTTGAATTTTGTTCTTGTTAATCATAGTTGAACTTAGTTAATTTTAGCTTTGGTTTTTGTGTTGCTATTTTGAACAGAAAAATGTTGCATATCTGCTAGCAACAGTGACCCAATGGACCACTCTCCTCTGAAAATGATGATGCTTAGGGATAACATCCCAAGTTTCAGACAATTGGAGGGTGAGTCAATCCATGAGTTGTGGCTGAAGTTCAGGGCCCTATTGCAGTAGTGCCCAACTTATGAAATTCCAGATAAGATGCTTTTAGAATGCTTCTACTGGGATCTTGGCCCCGAAAATAGAATAGTGGCTGACCAAATATCTCCAGATGGTCTCATCCAGCTACCTTATGGAAAAGTAGCCCACCTCTTTGATCACATGGCCAAGACCAACAAGGAGAAAGAAAAAGGCCATGAATTGGCCACATTTTTGACTCAGCTAGATGTCTTGCCCAAGTAAGTCATGGAATTGGAGGTAGTGTCCAAAAAGAAGGAAAGATACATCCCCCCTCATGAGTGGAGAAGGCCTAAAAATAATGAGGGTGGACAGGTCGAAGCAATGCTCTCACTTATCCTCAACAAGGTCAATGAACATAAAAGGGTGCTGGAAAAGATAAGAGAGAATGTCTTAATGCTGAACCAGTTGACAACCTCTCACTCCATGTTCATTCAGCTACTAGAGTCCCAAATGGACCAAGTGATGTCTTGTCTCTACCTGGAACCAGAAGAGGGGTTGCCTTATGAAAGTAAGGCAAACCTCACAAATGGAACTTAAGTAGGGACTTGAGTCGTGCCATGAAGTTAACTAAGGCGCTTCTTGGGAGGCAACCCAAGGTTTTATTGCTTTCTTTTTAAGTTTGAAATAATGGAGTGTTGATTGTGCAGGTCGAAGTATGGAAGGTGTTCGAAAAGTGCAGGTTGGCGAGCCAAAAGTCCAGTCGGTGCATCGCTGAAGAAGTCGGCATGCGTGACTTGATCCATCATTTGACTCAACACATTTTCAAATTAGAGTCTATAAAACTCGCCGAGCCCAAGAGCTGATTGTCGAATCGCCAACTAAGTCAGTGATCATGACTTTGACCGCCATTTGGACCCCCACAATAACTGGAGGTCCTGTAAAACTCAGCGAGCTAAGAGCCCACTCTGCGTTTCACCGAGTGGGTCAGCAAGAAAAACTAATGTCACCGAATGGGCGAGAACTGGACAATTTTTAAAGGCCAAAGGTTTAAACTTTTAAACTCTTTCACATTCCCTCACTTTCGAAGTTCCCAAACTCACACCCACACTATAGTTTCCATATTTTTGCATTTTTACTGTATTTGAGTGATTGATTGTGTTCTCGGAGTTGGAATCTTTGCCGCCTAGATTTTCAAATCTTGATTATTTGGCACCTAAGGTTGGTTTTTCGACCACCGAATTCAGTTTTAGCGATTTGTACTCATTTGCGAGTAATTTTTATCTTAGTGAAGTGTGTTGCACCTCTCTGATCATAAATGTATGTGTGTGCCTTTGTTAATTTGAATATCGTGCTTATTATGCTTGTATTGTTGAATTCCTGAGTTTTTTGTGCCTTAAAATTGATGAAAATTTTGGGGTTGTGCTTGCATGTTGTTGGGTCTAGTCAGGTGAAGTCTAAGTAATACGTATTTGTGCCAAATGACATATTTTGCCTAATGATAGAGTGGTTGACATTATTCTTAAGGGCAAATGTCGTCAAATGGCCAAATTTGGCCAAATCAGGAGAAGTCTGAGTATCAACGGGGCATGGGTGTATTGGGTCATAGTTGAATTAGAGGAGTGCATGTTTTGATATTATTTTCGAGGGCTGTGGGGTTGACTTCGAGAAGATGAGTTGAAAGTAGGCATGTTGGGTCGATTGGCAAGCTAGGTCGAGGTTGCCAAACCACTCAGCGGTTCGCCAAAGTTCCCTATATCACCTTTAATTTTGTGCTAAATGTGAAGTTCAGTTCTGTAACTTTCAGTGAAAAGCCTGAGATCGCCAAATACACTCGGCAACTCACCGAAAGTCCTTCTTGATCGCCCTTTATCTGCGCCCTTGACCCTTAATTGCATTGTAACTTTCGGTGAGCTAAGTCATGCTTGCCAAAATATTGTTGGCGATTTTCCAAAAGGCCTTTCCCATCACCGATAGACCATTTATCTGAGAACTTTTTGAGCCAATCCTTTCAGTGAGTTCGATCTGGCTCGCCAAAGTGATTTGGCAACTCGCCGACCGGTTAGGTGAGTTTGTCTGCAACTTCTTTTCTATGCTTTTTTTAAAAATGATTCTAACTCTTCCTGATGTTTTGCAGATATGGTAAGGTTAAACATTGACATGCCACCTCGAAAAAGAGCACAAGGTATCACAATCAATGAAGGGGGTTCAAATCCTCCCAAAAAGGGAAGAGCAGAGACCCCAACGGAAGGTCAGAGCAAAGGCAAGAGGCCTACATCTAAAAGGGTGGTTGATGACTCTCGGGCTACTTTATTTGAGCCTAAGGATAACCAGCCATTACAGTTTCTAAAGGCTAAGATTCCGGCTAGATCTCTCCCTGACTCAGCTGGAGCCTTTTCTACTTCCATCCCAGCAGATTCAATGCCAGCTCCGGCACCTCCGGTAGCCCAGTGCCACCTGTGGTTCCTCCTCCCCGACTCCTTATTAGATTGAAAGCAGATGAATTGCGGACTAATTTGGATGAGAAGTTACTTTTTATAGAGGGCCTTGAGGGCAAATACTCTGGGGTGAGGGACACCCTCCACTTCCATCGGTTTGAGCAGTTCACCAATCCCCGAGGCCCCTATATTCCTTCATGGGTCCGAAAGTTCTATACAGCATATGGTGACTTGGTTTCTGATAACAGCTAGGTTAAGGGAGATCACAAATAGAGAATTGAATATTAGAATGCGGAAGCACAAAAAAAAGAAACAAAATAAACTAACTAGAGATATGGAAAATTCGAAGGAAAGATCCACAAATTTCCAAGGATTAGATGTTCTAAGGCCTTGAAAAGATCCAAGTAACAACGTATAGATTTATGGAAGAAATCTAACGCCTTTACTTGAGAAAATGAATCAAAACGATAGATTCGGATCTTGACCGCTTTATGAGTAACTAAAGACAATAATTAGTGTGTAGAAACTAATCACCTTCTAAAGAATACCAAAAAGAAACCAAAGATATCACAAGAAGAAGTTACTTTATACCTTAAACTATGAAACTAGTAAAGGTTTAAAGATAAATTCTCAAAGAACAAGTCACAAAGGTTCAAAGAACTCTCTCAAATATTATTAATATCAATCTAAATTGTCTTTAATGAATAAAAAGGACCCCTATATATAGGAGAAGGGGTGAAAAACGTCCAAGACCCTAAAAGACAATTACAAGGAATCCTACTCTAGAAAGGAAATAAAGTAACCTAACTAAAAACAAATTTAGTACTTCTAGGAAAGCTATGGTACTTAGGAGACCATAAATAGAATAAGAAAAATATTAATAACCTATAAATAAATAAAGAAATAAGGTAAATCCCAACTAGGAAAAGAATCTTGACAATCTTGGAAAGTTTGACTAGTCTTCTCTCAAAACTTGGGCAGAAAGCAACTCTTGTTGTGGCTGATTCTTGGACTCTTCTTGACCTTATTTGCACGAAATTGGGCCTTAAAATTACTCATCTTGGGCTTGAATTTGGGCCACCAAATAATTGTAGCATTTGGACAATTCCTCTACCTTGGGCTTGAGCTCTTCTTCCCCAATAAGACACCTTTGGATCAGCGATTGAAGCCCATTGAGCTTATCATTGAACTCCTTGGTTTGAGATCTTGTTATGGGCCTCCTTGGAGTTTCTAAAGCTTCATCCTTGTCCTTCAATGGAGTAGTGCTTCCTTGGATGCTATCAGTTTCGAAGAGAAAGAAGAAGGCCAGCGGGTTCAGACCGATCAAGTCGGTCATGGTCCGGGGTAAGGAAGTTAGATGCAGTAGTGAGTACATTAATATCGTACTCAACAGGGTCTTAGGAGATACAGATGCATATGAGGGTTTTCGGCTACTCAATCCTTGGATGACTTGAAGGAGTGGCTGGCTCCATTGATTTCTGATACCACCCCGAGGTGGATCGGGGCAAGAGGTACCCATAGAAAAGAGGGATCTAAGTATTGCTACTCGGTTCTAGTTTGGCTTCATTAGCATCACCATCATGCCATCCCAGAATGAGTCCATTATTCGTCATCCTAAGGCGGCCTACCTTGGGTCGATCATATCCCGGAGGAGCATCAACCTGGGACTTCTTATTAAGCAGGAGATGGCCACGAGGGCCAAGCAGAGGCAGACTTCCCTCCCATTCTCGGTCTTGATCATGGATTTATGCCGGCGTGCTGGAGTGCCCTGGGATGATACGAGAGATATTGAGGTTACCCCATTTTCCTCTACTGACATCCAGTGCATTGAGGCCGAGTACACACGAGAGGAGAGCAGCTCTGACAGATACTTCTCTGGAGGTTGATGTTGATTCTATACCTGTAGAGGCATCTTTTCCTACCTCGACCTCTGAGATTTCAGGTACATCTGCTTCTTCCTCTTCTTCACAGACCCCGGGTGCCTCTACCTTATCCCAGCCAACTAAGATTACCCAGGCGATAATCCGGAAGATGGGGAACCTAGCCCATTCGGCTAATGTGAGAGCTACCAGATTGGAGGCTGATGTGCCATGGATGATTGAGGCTACTATTTTAGCTGTACTTACCCCTCTATGAACTTCCATTGACACTCTCACTATGAGAGTTGAGGCTTGTGAGAGCAAACAGGGGGAGATCTCCAAGGTTATGGCTTTGAAAGCCGAAGTAGCATATCTGAGGAAGGATGTAGACTATTTAAAGTCTACTGACTTCACTTCACTACTGGAGGTTGTTGATGATGTTGATACCCCAGAGACTTTTGAGATTCCTTCAGCTACCACCGGAGATGTACATAGGGATGGTATAGCAGCTGATGAGTTGGAGGCAGAGACCAATGAGAAGAAGATTCAGGTGAGAGAGGAAAGCATTTATGGAGACCTACCAAATCTGGAGGAGACTATTGTACAGTCAGTGATCCAGACATCGGTAACTGAGACATCCATGACAGCTCCTACTGGATCCGGTACTATTGATGCTACTTCGAGCACTGATGCCCAGACAAATGGAGCGACTGTTCAGAAAAGATCACTCTTTACCTCCCTCTCTGTCTTGTTTTATTTGATATTTGAACATTTTATTGCTTGCATTTGAGGATAAATAGTTTTTATTTTGTAGTGGGGTGAAGCCTACCTTGTGTGACTATTTTTCTGTATATATTGGGTTTTTGAGCTTTATATCGTGTTTAGAACTATTATTGTGGATGATTGAGCTTGTGGCTCCTTGCTTTAATTGTGAATGACTTTTTACCCTTTCAAAAAACTTTCTGCCACCTCTTATTTGTGTTTGAATGTGGTTGTTCTCTTGACAATTTAAGTATTAGTCTTTATCAATATCGATGACTTGAATAGTGCTCATAATTGAACAAATAATTAATGTGCGGCTATGATGAGGCCAAATGAAGTATCATAGGCAATATGTGAACTATGTGCATCTCATTGTGACTAGTCAATTACCAAATTGAGTCTCTTGTGATGAACATTGCACACTAGCGAAAGTGTTGAGTCTGGTTTGACATTGGTGTCAATGCCTTGTGTGATGAGCCTACCGTGAACCATGCATTATGACACCTATAATTTGCCCCGTTGGTCTGGTTGGCTAAGTGAGGCAATCTCTTGAAATGATCTTAGGCAATTTTGAAGAGTGTAAAACAATTTGACATTATACCTCTTTTTGTGGCCTACCTTGTGAGTGTGTAATCCTTGCTTGAACACTCTTTGAGCCTTATCGTTTTCTTGGAAGAAACTTGATGAAATTTTGACCTTTCTTTATCCATTACCCATAATTCTCATGATTTGTGATTTGTTTGAATAACCAACTTAGGCCAAAAGCCTAAGTTGGGGGTGTGGTGAAAAGAGAAGGTAAATCAAAAAGTGAAAAAAAGTCCCTTTTGATCCATGGTTTTTAAAAAAAATGGAACTCCTCTGTACAAAAAAAAAAAAAAAGAGAAAAAAAAAAGAAAAAAAATGAAAAAGTTGTGAAAGTGCAAAGAAAATGGGGTATCCAACAGTTCATGGAAAGTGAATAATGGGGTGACTTTTGAGCATGAATGAGAATGATGAAGGAAAGGGAAGGAAGTGTTGTTCATACCACATATCATGAGGATAACATCCAATGAGCCTAAATGACCATACCGATACACTCAGGCCCATTACAAGCCTTGAAAAGACCTTTTTTATCTTGAGTGAACTGAAACAAATTGTTGATTGGAAAATACGGGCAAACCTATGGGTGGAGTCATGCATTGTGTTCATCTTTGTGAGTGTAAGTGTTAGATTTGATTCCAGAGCTTTAAATTGTTCAACCATTGTGTGTGATTATGGAATTATTCTTTGTGTGAGGGCATTTGAGCACCTTTATTGAGCTTGAACTTGCATTTGAATCAAGTATTGTGAACTTGAGAATCTTTGATAATGGTGATTCACAACTTGAATCTTTGAGTGCACAATTGATCCTTGCATGAGTAAGTTGAGTCTTTTTGTGTGCATTCATGATTGAGTCTTGTATAGCACTGTTTGAGACATCCTTTTTGAACTGCTGAACTCGAGTTTTACTTGAGGACAAGCAAAAGTTTAAGTTGGGGGTGTTGATGAGTCCACGAATTGGACTCATTTAGGGATTTATTTAGATAAATTTAGTGTCCTCAAATGCTTATTTTGTTCCAATAACTTATGAAATCCTTGATTTCCAAGTATTTGGATTAAGGAAAAAAGCTTGGACACTAATGATCAAAAAGGAACAAGGTAGCTGAAAGAACGAAGAAAAGAGGGCCTAATGATCGCCTAACCCATTGGGCGAGTCACCGAGTAACCATTGTCTCGCCTAAAGTTCTAGTGTGCCAAGCCTTGAAGGAGAAAATCAAGTCGGCAAGAGAGATGAGCAGTCGGCGTGTCACCAAATGGTTCCGCGATGCATTGATTAGATCACCCAAAGTTATAGAACTTGAAGATGCTAAAGGCCAAATAAAAAAGTTGATGGAACTTACCAAAGGGTGGATCGCCAAGTGGATCGGGAATCCTGACTTATTGCACTGAATGGTCCTTCGCAGCACAATTTTTGGCGACTATAAATACATTTTTAAACTTTATGTTTAGTATCAAATTTTATTCTGAACATTCATTAGAGTAATTTTTGAGTTTGAACTCTAAGTATTGAGACAATATTTTCCTTAGCTTTGAAGAATTGAAGTTTTCCATTTTTGAGAAATTGGAAGTGGGTCTTTGAGAGTCTTCAATTTGAAACTTTGTAAAGACGAAATTAATCTTACCCAGTTGATGGAAACACAATTTGGTAATGATTTTTATCTTTTTATGATGTCTAGGTAAAACCCCAATTCTTGGAGTGTGATTATGTGATTATAGGTTGATTTAACTTGTGGGTATTGTTAATTGTTGGTGTAATTGCTATTTTAAAGTGATTTCAATCAGTAATTGTGGTTCAATTTAAAGGGTTATAGTTGCAAATGCAACTCTACCTTCGTGTTTTTGGTTTGCTCAAAAGAGAGGTTTTAAAACCAAGATTACTGATTTGATGGTCTGTGGGTATTGGGTTGTCATGGGTTCAGCTCGAGAGAGTGAATGGACTAAAGCGTAGGTTGTTTTTAATTGCTACTTGTTGGTGTTCGAGAGAAATCAACTTGATTTGGGGTGAATTGTTCGAGAGAAAGTTTATCCCCACTAAAGTCTAGCTTAGTCACTGATTTACAACTATATATTAATAGTAACAATCACCCACATGTCTATATTAGCCTATAATCCAATCGCATCCCAAGAACCCGTCTCATTTCTTGTTAATTCGTGTTATTTGTTGTTGTTGTAGTTGATTATTACAATCAAAACCCCCCTTATTATTTGACACTTGTTTCACCCTTAACTTGAATTATAGTTTTATTCGTAAATATATATTCCTATGATTGACTTGAACATATTTGTACTTTGCTTTTGATTCTCAAACACGTACCACTCCCTGTGGGAACGATCCCAACCTAATTGGTTGGGTTATGTACTGACTAATGATCGTTGACTCTTAGAACTGGATTAAGTGTCTTTGAAATGTTAATCAGCTAGCATGGCCGCTCCCACCATATCGCATAGTCAATATTATCTCTTGCATGAAACATTAGCTTCCAAACTTGAGATCCCCCTTTCCATTCTACAATTTGTGGACCATGCCTCTTGCAATATTTATTCCATAAGAAATTGGACCACAAAGTAATTTTAGTTCTGAAGTTCCACCAAAGTTTAGCAAATAGTGCTTGAGACAAATCAAATAGGACCTAAAACCCCCAAGACCCCCTTCTTCTTTAGGTACACAAATATCATCCTAGGAGATCCAATATTTTGCCCTCCCCTTTTTTTTGAAATTCCATAAAAACTTAGCAATGATTTTATGAATGTCATATATTATGCATTTAGGAGGAGCCATAACAACTAGTAAGTATATGGGCATACTTTACAACACATGTTTGATAAGGACTGCCTTGCCCCCAAAGGAAAGCATTTTGTCTTTCCAAACCTGAAGTTTACTTTGGATCTTCTTTATCAATTCTGAAAAATCAACTTTCCTTTTCTTAGCATGCCGTATAGGTCATCCTAGATACATTAAAGGGAATGTACCTCTTAGAAAACCAGTAGTGTCTTCCACCACCTTCACTGATGCATTTGCAGCCTTATGAGACATGTAGAAGAAGCTCTTCTCCTTGTTGATTTTCTACCCAGATTGTGCTTCATAATCCTATAACACCTTCATAATTGAATTCAAAGATTTCTTCTCTGCCGATGAGAATATGACGGTGTAATCTGCATATGCCAGATGATTTAACTTGTCACTCCATTTTGGCATACCAAAGCATCTAAACTCATTGTAATTAAACGAATGGTTCAATTCTTTAGACAAAACCTCAGCAGTCAGTATAAATAAAGCAGGTGATAAAGGATCACCCTGCTTTACACCTATTGTTGAATGAAACAATCCTTGAGCTTGCCCATTAATGAGAATGGAATGCCAGTTATTGGCCACAATTCTCTATACCATATCCACTACTGTGTTATCAAAGCCCATTTGAGTTAACACTCTAGCCAAAAACATCCAGTTCACCCTATTATATGCCTTGGCCATAGCTAGCTTGATAACAACATTATCAGGTTTCCCCCCTCTTTCCACTATCAGTTATATTTCATGTGCCAACAAAATATTCTCAGATATATTCCTTTATTTTACAAAATCAGATTGATTTTATGAGATTTACCTAGGAAGAAGCCTTTCCATTCTATCATGTACAATTCTGGAGATCACTTTGTTGATGAAATTACTTAAACTAATTGGTCTTAGGTCTGAAAAGGTTTGAATAAATACCCTTTTTAGAAGTAACACTAAATTAGTATGAGTAATTGATTTTGGAAGAGTTTGACCCTGGAAATAGGCTTGTACAACATTAATAATATCATCCCCCACAATTGGCCAACAAGTTTGATAAAATACACCAATAAAACCATCAAGCCCACAAGCATTATTTCCATTGAGCTTAAAGACTACAGATTTGATTTCTTCTTCTCCAGGCATTATTTTAATAAGAGGGTTATCTTTTATAGTGACCTCTACTTGAATATGTTGTAACATGATGTAATCTTCAATACAGTCAATTCCAGTGAACTAATCAGTGTAAAATTTCAAGGCTTCCCTAGATATCTCATCATCATCCTCAGCCCAAGTACCATCAGCTTTGAGAATTTTATTCAAGGCAAATCTCTTTCTCCTCCCTTTAACCAGACAATGAAAGAATCTGATATTCTTATCCCCTTCAGTTTTCCATTGGATGCTAGCCTTTTGCCTCCAAAATTCTTCTTCATATTGCAAATAAAGCTTATGTTCTGATTGAGCTAGTTAAAGCACCATTATGTTATTGGCACTAGGATCAGCTTCAAATAATTCTTCTTTCAGTCTAACAATTTCCTCTTTGATCTGTAATTGTTTAAAGATATCCCCAAACTTAGCCCTACTCCACCTAGACAAGACTAATTTGGTCTTTTTCTGTCTTATTTTCCATTGGACAAACACATTATCAGAGACATCAGACTCCCAGCTTTGTCTAACCACCTTCATAAAATCATCACCTTCAATCCAAAATTTTAAAAACTTACACAGTCTGATGAAATTAGGAACAGGACCTCCAAAGTCAGTAGGAGAGGGGCATGATCTGATCCAGCTCTAGCCAAATGCATAACTTCCATATTACTCAGCATATCCTGTAGAGCCTGATTAACAACCACCCTAGCAAGTCTTTTGAAAACACAATCCTCATTTGCCCTGCTATTCCACCATGTGAAAGGGCTACCAGAGAACTGTAGATCATTTAATTCACAGGAGTTGATACATAAATCAAAGTCTTCATATCCTTGTAGGTATACAGAAAGGCCACCAATTTTCTCCTCTTCCCCAATAATAGCATTGAAGGCTCCTCCAACCATCCAAGGCAATGAGTGATTATTTTGTATTGCATAAATATTATCCCACAACCTCAATCTCTCAATTGTTGTACATTTAGCATAGACCACTATGACCAAGAACTGATTACCATTATGAAATGATAATTGTAGTGTTAACTGTTGTTCTGAGTCTGATAATACTCCCACGTGAATCCCTTCTTGAATAAATACCCAAATCTGACCATTGGAGTTGTAGTTAACATATTGCATGCCCAGCCTTCTTTTGTATTTTTGCACCTGCCTATTGTCTTGAAAGGTTCCATCAAAGCAATTAGGAAGAATTTGTGGTGTCTATGTAACATATGAACTCTATGAAATGCATTTTGAGTTCTCACAGACCTTATTTTCCAAAATAAAACTTTTTGACTCATTGAGAAACACTTTTTCCCCCTTTTGGCCTGTATCCTTGTTGGATTTGTCTCAATATTCTTTTTGCCTTTTATTTTGCTCCCTATGGTGATCATCAGAGGAGATAAGCCAGCTTCCTTACAAATATTGTGCTCTAATAGCTCACTTTTTGCTTCTTCACATTCTTCAATACTTACCTCATTACTATCTTCCATGTATATTGTCTCCTGATTAGTTGTTTTCCCCTTCTCAAGTAAGACTTGATGGGTAACAATAGCATGTAAAGCCTCATTAGGGGCAGATCTTCTATTTCCCACAGTGATAGCTTGCCCCCATCTAGACCACCAGTTGCTTGCAATTTACTTTCCATTTCATTGACTTCACCCACACTTAGTTGAAGAATATTTGTAGGAGGGAAACTCTCCTCAACTGGGCCATTGTTTGGAGGGGTATAATGAATGTACCATCTCCCCAATCTTCAGGCGATTGATACGCCACCATTTCATTTCCTTGTGTTTTCCTCCTTGTGTTCTCAACATCTGTATGCACCTCTCCTATTCTTTCTCCAATTTTATTGGTTTGATTTATTTATTTTGTGTTGCAAATGTATCTCATTGCTTATGGATAACAACCTCATCATCAATTATGTTCACTGCATTTTCTCACAGTTTTTATTCCCATTAGTACCATTGTACCCATCTTTGTTACTAACCCCATGTTGTGCCTGTGTTGCTATAATATTACTTGTATGTTGTGCATCATTTCTTAGCTGTTATTTAAGAAAAGCCCTCTTGATCCAATCCTTAGTGGATTCATTTGTTTGTTGTTACTCAACTTCTTTTCATGTCTCTAGTACAAGATTTTCTTCCTCCAATTGTCGCTCATGCATCTCCTGCTTATCTCCCTCATTTGATTCGATCTGGTTATCCTCATCATTGGTTGCTAATGCTGCAAATGCATTCCCATTGTGAATTTTACTAGGAGTACTAGCCTTCTCACTTATGCCAACACCTTTTTTCATTGTAAACATTTTATTTGTAGGGTTCCAATATCTTCTGATTATTCTTCTACTCCCTTGTTGATAATTCTTCCGTCACATTGAGGATAATTGATAGTTTTATTTGGCGGGGTGAGGTATCTTCATACCTGCCTCTTTTGGGTTGTTTTCGGAATGTTTTGATTTGTGATGGCTTGATATGTTTATACTGTGTGATTTTAGTTTTTAATGTGAATGTTGGTGGGTTTTTATATGATTGGTTTTTAATGTTAAAGTTGGTTTTTTATCCAAAATTTGAAATTCCACCTCTTGATGTTTGTTAATGTGGTTGTTTTCTTGCATATTTGTGTATCAGTTGTGATCAATACTGATGAATTAAATAGTGCTCTTGATTGAATGATATGCTTGTGAAACTCCAATGAGGTATATTTGAGCTGCATAAGTCATGTGTGAACTCTTAGCATCTCATTGTGAATGGCCGGCTGTTGAAATAAATCATGTGATGATCATTTCACGTGATCTAAAATTGTAGAATCTTGTTTGATAATTGTGCTGAATGCCATGTGTGATGAGATTGGCTTAAAATATGTGCTTGGTAATACCTAGAACTTGCCTTGTTAGTCAAATTGATTAACCTAAGTGAATGATAGAGATGATCTTAGGCAATACAATTTTTGGAGAGTGGAGCAAATTGCTGGTATACCTTTTTGTGACCACCTTGTGAGAGTGTGAACCTAGCTTGGCACCATTTGAGCCTATCCTTTTCTTTGAATGAAACATAAACACCTTTGACCTCTTTGTCCCATCACCTATAACCTTCGTGAAGCATTGGTCCATTTGATTAGCCAACTTAGGCCAAAAGCCTAAGTTATGGGTGTGATGAAAAAGGAGAAAAGTCAAGAAATTTGTGAAAATTTTCCCTTGATGAATTGTGTTGAAAATGATGTAAACCCTCCATATAAAAAAAGAGAGAAAAAAAAGAAAAGAAGAAAAAAAATGGATTGTTGCAATAAAGTTTGTGCAATGGACAAAAGAAATGGGGTATCCAAAGAATCATGCTTAAAAGAACATAGGGTGGTTTGCGAAAATAAAAAAGAGTGAAATAGAATGAGGAAAGGTGAAATACAGGCCATGCATCATGAAGATAAAAGTCACTAAGCTGAAATGATCATACCTTTACCCTCAGCCCCGTTACAAGCCTTGAAAGACCTTTGTGATCTTGATTGAGCTTAATGTCAAGTTGATTGGAAAATACGGGAAATATGACGGGTAGAATCACGCATGTGTTTGTCTTTGAGAGTGTGAGAGTTGTTTTTGATTCCTTAATTTTGAAATTTTGATGAGCTTTTTGTGAGCATGAAATCATTTTTGTTGTGTGGGCATTCGAATGCTCTTATTGAGCTTAAATTTGCATTTGAAGCAAGCATTGTGAGCTTGAGTTCTATTTGTTGATGGCTAGTCATAGTTTGAAACTTATAATGCACAATTGAACATTGCATGGGTAGATTGAACCCCTTGTGTGCATTCATGTTAAGTCTTGAATAACACTATTTGTAGACATCCCTGTTGAACTAATTGATCTTGTGTTTTACTTGAGGACAAGCAAAAGTTTAAGTTGGGGTGTTGATGAGTTGGGGATTTAGACTCATTTAGGGCTTAATATCTAGATTTTTAATGTCCTTAATTCCTATTTTATGCTCTAAACTGATGTTTAAATGCTAATTTGTAGCAATGAAGGTAAAAGAGCAAGGAAAGGACATTACCAGGCAAAAAGGAGCGAAAAAGCTAAAGAAAAGAAAGATTGATGACGCCAAAGACACTCAGTGATTCACCGAGTGGTTCTTCAGCTCGCCGAAAGTTCCAGCAAGCCATCGCTTGGACAAATACAACTAACTCGTCGACTAAATGGGTAAATTGGCAAACCACCGACTGGATCGACAAAGAAATTTATGATCCCCTAAAGTAACAAAATGGATGAGTGACAATGCCATGTCTAGAAGACGATGGAAAAGAGAATTCGGTGCATCGCCAATTTGGTCGGCGATGCCCGACTTATTTCGCCGGCTGGTTCTAAAAATTTGGACGAGTATAAATGCGATTTTAAAAAGAGAGTTTAGGAGTTCTGAAGTTTTGGGTGATAGTTTTGAGTTTTTAAGAGTTCCTACATTGGGTTTTTTATCCCTAACACTGTTCTTTATGTTTTTGAGTAGATTATTAAGGCTTTATAGTTTTGGAAGTTAATTCAAGCACGTGAAGGACTTGTAGATCGTTACCCAAGCTAATGGAAAACTTAGTTGGTAACCATTTCTTGCCTTTTTTATGTGTAGCTAAAACCCCCATACTTGAGGGGAGTGTGATTATGTGATTGAATGCTTTAATTAGCTTATGGGTGTTGGTATTTACTGATTGAATTGTTGATTTGAAGTGGGCTCAATTAGTATTTGGGTTTTAATTAATGAATTGTAGTTGCAAATGCAATTCTAGCATGGTATTCTAAGCTTGCTTGAGAAAGAGATTTTATAGTTAAAACTATTAATTGATGATTGTAGTGATTGGGTTATTGTGGACTTAGCTTGAGAAAAAGGGTCTAAACTCAATCCTACCAATCTAGCTTGAAAGGGTAGATTAATTGAGGTATTGGGTTGTTTATCTTGGTTATGCTTGTCGAGGTTCAAGAGAACTCACTTGATTCATGATAGTTGATTGAGAAATGGCTATTGCACCTAAAGCCTAGCCTACCCACTAAGATTCAATGACTTTTAGTAAATGTTAATCACCCATATAGCGAAATTGGTTTCAATTGATCACATCCCCAAGGATCCCTCTCTACTTGATTACCTCGTATTTTCGTAGTTGTTAATTGATCACTCTAATCCCCCAATTGACACTAATTATCTAACCCCTTTCATTTACTTTAAGTGTTTTGAAAATGTATACTTCTACAATCGATTAGAACACTCCTTTCACTTTGTAATTGAATTCTTTACCGTATCACTCCCTTTGTGAACGACCCCAACTCTTCGTTTGGTTTATACATGATTGCGACCGCCTATATTTAGAATTGGATGAAGTGTAGTTGAGTGTTATCAAGTAATTAGAAATTTACTAAATATTTTTGGTATAATAATGTATCATGAGTAATTTATCAATCTCGAAGAAACAAATCAAAAAAACTTTAGTCATGATACACGCATACAAATTAACACTACATGTATCTGCTACGTAATGACTACCACACATTAATGTATCAATCTAAAACCAAACATCTTATACGCAACCTTTAATACTTTAATGTATCAAGTAACTAATTATTGAACTAATTATGTATGTATACATTTGTACAATAATAACATGCAATACAACAATTGGAAGAGATTGCTTCCCAACCCTTCAATGAAGCAAACTATGTTGTTTCCGCAACCTGCTCAATCAGGTAATGCTTTCCGTCAAATTTTGAATGAAATTGCTTGTAAACTTTCACACGATAGGAGGCATCTACTTGACGTCTGGAGAGAAGATCTTAAATTGGACTACTAGTCCAGTTGGTGACCTAAAACCTTGGTAAGCTCCTTCTTTCTTGTCGCGCCTCAAATCCAATTATGACGGACCGGCACCTGGTACTCCAAGGCCTCAGAGAACCAACATGAAACTTGTGCTTATTATGCATATAACTATGACAATCTTGTGAAAAGTTCACATAGGATACAACAATAAGAACCAACATAAGTAAACCCAAAACTTATATACAAGACTTGGCCATTGAGGCCACAACTTGTTAAGACACACTTGAACCATATCCATTAGTCTACAAAGCCTCTAAAAGACAAAAACCCTTAGAGTAGGTTGGGATAGACCCCGCCTTACTCATGACTGTGATACCATACCAAAATGAATCTACCAAGGACTCAGTAAAGCTCCGAATCAACATGGAGCTCACCAAAAGTAGTTGAGTGTCGTGTGATCCTATTGAGGAGGTCTACTAGCTGGAGTACATGTGCTTGCAGCATGAAATACAGCGTCCCCCGCGAGGGACGTCAGTACGAAAAAAATGTACTGAATATATAAGGCAACAACATATATAAAACAAGGCTCAAGTGAAATCAAGTATCTGTATATAAGTGCGTAGATCAGAATAGAGACCACCTTTGTTACTCTTGTGGGAGCATGTATGTTACATTCTTTTATTTACTTTTCTATACTTTATAATCTTTGTAGGGCATGTGATACAAATGACCAGTTGATCAGCGGTAGAAGAGGATGACCCATGCTAGGCATTTTAACCCCTGGGAAGTGGTCCTCATAATTATACAAATTGGGATCGACCCATGCTAGGCTTTCACCCCTGAGCTGCCACCCTTCCATACCAATTGGGATCGGCCCATGCTAGGCTTTTGCCCCTGAGCTTCCACCCTTATTAATACCGATTACTTCACTTAGATTCTTTAATCTTTGAGATTGTTGGTTGGGTGGTTATAATCATTTTTGGGATTTGGAAATACGGACCAGTAGAAGAAGACATGAAAAATAATACTTCAAGGCAGTAGCAATGACATAACGAGCTATGTAACATCAATGCATTACTTGTGAGTTTAAATGACGTAATTGACTTTAACTGACCAAGAGGAGGATTTACCAAACTTGCTTTTGCAAATAGCATTTCTATACCAGTACATAGGAGGATAATTACACAAGTATAGAGTAGTGAACATATAATGAAGTAATTCTATACACGAAGGAGAGGGGGAAAATATTGTTAGCTAATTAGAGATTGTATGCTGCCACTATGTCTCCTTTACTAGGAATAGAACTTAAGAAATTCACTTATTGATATTAATCGCAAGTCTTCAGATTTCATGCCAAAGAATATGGGATCGAATAGCCTTACATACCTTGCTGTGTAGCTCAGATATTAGAAGGAATTAACCTCCTCCCTTTCAGATTATTAATCTACAATGAAATAAGTAAAACTAGCATTAGTAGCTAATCAACACATTTGTCTACTTAACCTCACAAAAATAGTAGCTCGGCATCAGGCCTACGCAACATTCAGTTTGGTGGTGTATCGCCACACCCTCCTATATTTCCATATAAAATATTCACACTCCTCCCCAACATCAACTATGCAGTCCCCACATATACACATAAAACAGCCCAATATGTTCCTTATCATAGCAACCAAATATTGAACTCACCATCCCTTGAGTTCTTAACAACAACACACATGTGATTCTTCATCCAAAATCATGCATAAGGAGGACAAAAATGGAGCAATCACCTTACCTTAGTTTATGCAAATTTTCCTTTTAATCTTGGAATCTTCAAGAACTTCAACTTCCCTTCACACTTAAACCAAAGAAGAAAAGAAAAGTATCTTAATAATTAAGGAAAGTGAGCAGTAGCTTGTGGGAACTTCTGCCTTTTATCTATAATTGAGCATGAATAATATGTTTTCCTAATCATCCATGGGAGAAGTAAGCTAAATTATAAGTGTTTTTACTTACCTTGTATTGAAGAGATGAGGGTTTCTTTAAGAACCCTAGAAGAACTTTAGGGTTGCTGTTGTAATCCTTAAGAGAAAAGAGAGAGAGAGAGCTGGAGTTAATCCTAAATATTATGTTAAAAATGAGTGAGAATAGCAGCCAATATATCCTTATATTGAGCTTTCTTCACCTTTAAGAATATCCTCTAGAAAGTGTCACTTTCAGCCTTTAATTGGTCAAACTAGGTGATGCACCTGCTTATGTCATCAAGCAACTCAAAAGGTCAAACTAGGTGAGGCCCTACTTGCTTTCACTTGGGCTTAAATATATTAGGCCTTGGCAAATTTGGCTGCTGGGCTTAAATTTCATTTTCCTTTTATTTAACTTAGTTTGGGCCTCAAGTGAGTCCATTAGCATAGGCCCAATCGGATCCATAAACCTTGGCCTTCTTAATTAGATCCATATGGCACAAGTAGGTGATGCACCTACTTGTCACCTACTAGCTTAATTAAGTCAAGCAAGTAGCTCACTTATTTTATTCCATTTTCCAAATACTAATCCTTTTTGCTTTACTTAGCACTTAACTTTAAACTTTAAACTTTAAGCTCAATTGCCACCTTACCGTCTCGAGTTTAAATACTTTCGTTGGAGTTAACTTGTAGTACACACGCTGAAACGTGCAAGGCATCACATCACTTTTTGATCCAGTTTAAATCAATGCTAATCATATAAGAAACATGCCCCTCACCTATACTATATGGCTATATCAAGTATCACAAAAATAGAACAAGAATATGCTTAATACGGGCTGTTACATCCTTCCCCCCCTTAAAACATTCATCCTCGAATGTTAGTATGGTTATCCAGCCCAAATAAGTTCAAGTCTAAGTTAGTACTACTATTAATCACATTGAACATATAGACTTGTACTTACTTGTTAACGCCTTAACCTAACATTTTCATATTTCTGATCGGTCTGGAAGAGATGAGGATACTTCAATTTCATTGCTTCTTCTGCTTCCCATGTAACTTCTTCTACTTGTTGGTTCCTCCATAACACTTTTATAGAAGCTACTTCTTTATTTCTTAACTTCCTAACTTGTCGATCCAGAATAGCAATGGGTACTTCTTCATAAGTGAGATCTCTCGTAACCTGTACATCTTCGGTAGGAGTAGTACGAGATGGGTCACCTACGCATTTTTGAAGCATTGAGACATGGAACACCGGATGAACGGTTGAAAGATCTTCAGGTAGCTCTAACTCATACGCAACTTGGCCAATTCTTAGGATAATTTTATATGGCCCTATATAGCGTGGACTCAACTTTCCCTTTTTACCAAACCTCATTACCCCTTTCATTGGTGATACCTTCAAGAACACCCAATCCCCTATAGAAAATTCTAGTCCTCTCCTTCTAACATCCGCATATGATTTATGTCGACTTTGAGCTGTTTCTAGCCGCTGCAGTATCACTTTGACTTTCTCCAAAGCTTGATGAACAAGGTCTGGCCCAAATAAGGCAGTTTCACCTATTTCGAACCAGCCAATTGGGGACCTACATTTTCTACCATACAAGGCTTCATAAGGAGCCATTTTAATACTTGAATGGTAGCTATTGTTATAAGAGAATTCAATAAGCGGTAGATGATCATCCCAGCTACCCTTGAAGTCTAATACACAAGCTCGCAGCATATCTTTAAGTGTTTGAATTGTACGCTCTGCCTAACTGTTTGTTTGAGGGTGAAAAGTTGTACTTAAATTCACTTGTGTTCCCAAACTCTTCTGAAATAACTTCCAAAAATTTGCAGTGAATTGAGCTCCTCTATCAGATATTATAGAGACTGGCACTCCATGTAGTTGAACTATCTCTTTAATATAGAACCTTGCATATTCTTCAGTTGTATAAGTAGTCTTCACCGGCAAGAAGTGTGCTGCTTTGGTGAGTCGGTCAACTATTACCCATATGGAGTCAAACTTCCAAAATGAGCGAGGCAAACCAGTGAAAAAATCCATGTTGATCATGTCCCACTTCCAAATTGGAAGTTCTATGCACTGCATATAACCTCCGGGCTTTTGGTGCTCTACTTTTACTTGTTGACAGTTTGGACATTGAGCCACGAATTCCGTAATGTTCCTCTTCATGTCCCCCCCACCAATACATTTCTTTCAAGTCATGATACATCTTTGTTGACCCCGGATGGACAGAATATCTCGAATGATGTGCTTCCATCATAATCCTCTTTCTCAATTCATCTACATTAGGTACACACAATATGTTTTGACACCGAAGTACTCCCTCTTGCGTAAGCTCAAATGCCTTTGTCATACCCTGCTGTACATTCTTCTTAAGCTGTAATAGAATAGGATCAGTGTACTACTTCTCTTTCACTTCCACTACTAATGAGGATTTTGCTGCATTTTGCACAATAACCCCTTCGTGTGGAGATTCAAGAAGGCGAACTCCCAAGCTAGCTAGTTGGCATAGATCCTTAGTTATTCCTTGTCTTTCCATAGACTACCCATAAGTGCTTGCCATTATTTTACGGCTTAAGGTATCAGCTACTATATTGGCTTTACCGGGATGATACAAGATATCAATGTCATAATCTTTTAATAGCTCCAGCCATCTTCGCTGCCTCAGATTTAGGTCCTTTTGCTTAAAGATATATTTCAAACTCTTGTGATCAGTGTATATGTCAACATGAACTCCATACAAGTAGTGGCGCCATATCTTCAAAGCAAACACAACTGTTGTTAGCTCTAGATCATGGGTTGGATAATTTTTCTCATGTGGCTGCAGCTGCCTTGAGCCATACGCTATCACTCTACCATGTTGCATCAATACACAACCTAAGCCCACTCTCGAAGCATCACAATATACTGCATAGCCTTCCGTGCCTTCTGGAAGTACCAATACAGGTGTAGAAGTTAATTTACTCTTCAACTCTTGGAAGTTTCTTTCACATTCATCACTCCACTGAAACTTGGTTTCTTTGTGTGTTAGCTTTGATAAGGGTGCAGCAATGGAAGAGAATCCTTCAACAAACCTTCTATAATAACCTGCCAATCCAAGGAAACTACGGATCTCCGTAGGTGTTGTAGGTCTTGGCCAGTTTTTCACGACTTCTATCTTCTGGTTATCAACCCTTATTCCTTCATCGGATACAATATGACCTAGAAATGCCACAGATTTCAACCAGAACTCACATTTAGAGAACTTCGCGTACAACTTACGATCACGAAGAATTTGTAAGACCTGCCGCCAGTGATTAGCATTGTCATCTTCTGATCTTGAATACACTAAAATGTCATCTATGAATACTATCACGAACACATCTAGAAAAGGCTTGAACACCCTATTCATCAAATCCATAAAAGCTGCTGGTGCATTTGTTAGCCTGAATGACATGACTAAAAAATCATAATGACCATACCGTGTCAGAAAAGTTGTCTTAGGAATATCTTTGTCTTTGACCCTTACTTGGTGATACCCTGACCTCAAGTCGATCTTTGAAAAACACTTAGCACCTTGTAACTGATCAAACAAATCATCAATTCTAGGAAGGGGATATTTGTTTTTAATCGTTACCTTATTCAGCTGCCGGTAGTCAATACACATTCTTAACGAGCCATCTTTCTTGCGTACAAATAAAACTGGTGCTCCCCACGGGGGCATATTAGGCCTTATGAATCCTTTTTCTAATAAGTCTTTTAATTACTCCTTCAACTCCTGTAATTCTGCCGGGGCCATTCTATACGGAGAATGGAGATAGGTTGAGTATCTGAAATCACATCAATACCAAACTCTATTTCTCGTTCTAGAGGCAAACCTGGAAGACCTTCAGGAAATACATCAGGAAACTCATTCACTACCGGAATGGATTGTGAAGAGTTGGTGACTCCGCATCTATATTTTTCACTCTCACTAGATGACATATCTATCCTTTGGACATCATCTTCAATGCCTTAAGATAAGAAATAAATTCACCTCTTGCTGCCCCAATATTACCTTTCCATTCAAGGACTGCCTCTTTTGGAAAATGGAATTGCACCATCTTAGTTCGGCAATCCACCGTGGCATAACAAGAAGCTAACCAATCCATACCCATTATAACATCAAAATCTAACATTTCTAGCTCAACAAGATCAGCCAATGTATCATGATCACAAATGATTACAATGCAATTACGATAAATCCTTCTAGCTATAATTGACTCACCAATTGGTGTAGACACTTCGAATGGCTTCACTAATAGTTCTGGTAGTCTTTTGAACTTTTCAGCAATCAATGGACTAACATATGATAGTGTAGACCCCGGATCAATTAATGCATATACATTATGTGTAAAGATGGACAATGTACCTGTAATCACATCCGACGAGGCTTCTAAATTTTATCGATCCCCTAGAGCATATGTGCGATTCTAAACTCCATTAGAACTAGCTGCTCCCCTAAATCCTCTACCACGACTAGTAGTCATCTGTCCCCTACCCAAAAGAGGTGTTGATGATGAGGATGCAACAACTGATCTAGTAGGTTGTGCCACACCACCCACACCCCTATGAGGACAATTTTTCATCAAATGACCCGGTGTACCACACCAAAAACAAGCATCTGTCCCAAACCTACATACACCTAGATGATGCCTTCCACATTGTTTACAAGGCTGTCGAGGAGGTCTTGATTGGCTTGTACTTCCTTGCCTCCTGGTAACCCGTTATTTGTGAACCTTGGCTTTCACTTCTTTGCCCAAACTGATTGCCCCTAAACCCTTGAAACCTTGGTGGAGCACTAGCTGTAGAGTAGAAAGATGAGGGCCTAGGCAGTCTGTTAGAGAACCGAGGCCTAAACTCACATTGGTATGGTGTAAATTGCCCCATGGATCTGGCCCTCTTAGGATGCCCTGTTTCCGACTCTTGTGTCCTTCTTCTTTGCCTTTGATCCTCCAACTTTTGCGCAAAAGCTTGCATCTTTGCTATATCCATATCTTTGTTCAATGAAGCAATGGTACAATCTCTAACCAGATATGAATCTAATCTATCCACATATCGATGAACTCTATCCTCCATAGTAGCTACTACATTAGGAGCATACCTGGCCAAGGAATTAAATTTGAGATTGTACTCTCTTACACTCATACTTCCTTTGTGGAGATTTAAGAACTGATCCGCACGGGCTTCTCGGATCTCCAATGGCAGATAATGGTCAAGGAATGCCTTTTTGAACTCTTTCCATGTAGCTGAAGGTGCATCTGTTCCCCTAGATTGCTTCCAAGCTTCACACCACAATATAGCCACACCCATTAATCTATATGCTGCTAGCTCAAGTGCTACTTTACCACTTACATGCATAACATCCAAAGTATGTTGGATTTGGTCTACAAAGTCCTGTGGATCTTCATTAGAATCTGACCCTGTGAATGATAGAGGGTCCAAATTAAGGAAGTCACGTATCCGCGTTCCAGCTGTTCTATCTACACCACTAGTACCTGAAACTGGACCTTCTTGCCTTTGGCCGTGGCCAGCAACTATACGAGTCAATAATTGGACTGCATTCCTCAAATCTTGCTCGGTAGCATTAATAATGGGTTCTTGAGGTGCAGGTTCCCTCCTTAGATCTTCTAGAGATGGAGGGGTCGGGGAAGTTTGTGATAGAGACTCATCTTGAGCCTCACTTTGAACAGCTTGATTAACTGGTGGTTGGCTAGTCCCTTCTTTGGCAGCCACATCTACCCGCTTACCTATACTTTTGCTCCTTCTCGTACTATATAATACACCAATTAAGAAGTTAGATACGATTCAACTACAACATTGGTTCTATCGCACGATCTAAGAAATGAAAGAAAAGAGACAACTCCTACATGTCTCGTAGCCTCCAGTTTATAAATGTGGTGCACAACACATCCATAAACAAGACTCTACACCGACACCGCTTTGTAGACTCTCTAGCATGACCTGCTATGATACCACTTTTGTCGGGCCTCAAATCCCATTAAGGCGGACCGGCACCCGGCACCCTAAGGCCCGAGAGAACCAACATGAAACCTGTGCTTACTATGCATATAACTATGACAATCTTGTGAAAAGTTCAAATAGGATGCAACAATAAGAACCAACATAAGTAAACCCAAAACTTATATACAAGACTTGGCCGTTGAGGCCACAACTTGTTAAGACACACTTGAACCATATCCATTAGTCTACAAAGCCTCTAAAAGATAGAAAACCTTAGAGTAGGTCGGGACAGACCCCGCCTTACTCTTGACTGTGATACCATACCAAAATGAATCTACCAAGGACTAAGTAACTCTCTGCATCAACCTGGAGCTCACCAAAAGTAGTTGAGTGTCGTGTGCTCCTATTGAGGAAGTCTACTAGTTGGAGTACCTGTGCCTGCAGCATGAAATGCAGCGTCCCCCACGAGGGACGTTAGTATGAAAAAAATGTACTGAATATATAAGGCAACAACATATATAAAACAAGGCTCAAGTGAAATCAAGTATCTACATATAAGTGCGCAGATCAGAATAGAGACCACCTTTGTTACTCTTGTGGGAGCATGTATGTTACATTCTTTTCTTTACTTTTCTATACTTTATAATCTTTGTAGGGCATGTGAAACAAATGACCAGTTGATCAGCGGTAGAAGAGGATGACCCATGCTAGGCATTTTAACCCCTGGGATGCGGTCCTCATAATTACACAAATTAGGATCGACCCATGCTAGGCTTTCACCCCTGAGCTGCCACCCTTCCATACCAATTGGGATCGGCCCATGCTAGGCTTTCGCCACTGAGCTGCCACCCTTATTAATACCGATTGCTTCAGTTAGATTCTTTAATCTTTGAGATTGTTGGTTGGGTGGTCATAATCATTTTTGGGATTTGGAAATACGGACCAGTAGAAGAAGACATGAAAAATAATACTTCAAGGCAGTAGCAATGACATAACGAGCTATGTAACATCAATGCATTACTTGTTAGTTTAAATGACGTAATTGACTTCAACTGACCAAGAGGAGGATTCACCAAACTTGCTTTTGCAAATAGCATTTCTATACCAGTACATAGGAGGATAATTGCGCAAGTATAGAGTATTGAACATATAATGAAGTAATTCTATACACGAAGGAGAGGGGGAAAATATTGTTAGCTAATTGGAGATTGTATGCTGCCACTATGTCTCCTTTACTAGGAATAGAACTTAAGAAATTCACTTATTGATATTAATCGCAAGTCTTCAGATTTCATGCCAAAGAATATGGGATCGAATAGCCTTACATACCTTGTTGTGTAACTCAGATATTACAAGGAATTAACCTTCTCCCTTTCAGATTATTAATCTACAATGAAATAAGTAAAACTAGCATTAGTAGCTAATCAACACATTTGGCTACTTAACCTCACAAAAACAGTAGCCCGGCATCAGGCCTACGCAGCATTCAGTTTGGTGGTGTATCGCCACACCCTCCTATATTTCCATATAAAATATTCACACTCCTCCCCAACATCAACTATGCAGTCCCCACATATACACATAAAACAGCCCAATATGTTCCTTATCATAGCAACCAAATATTGAACTCACCATCCCTTGAGTTCTTAACAACAACACACATGTGATTCTTCATCCAAAATCGTGCATAAGGAGGACAAAAATGGAGCAATCACCTTACCTCAGTTTATGCAAATTTTCCTTTTAATCTTGGAATCTTCAAGAACTTCAACTTCCCTTCACACTTAAACCAAAGAAGAAAAGAAAAGTATCTTAATAATTAAGGAAAGTGAGCAGTAGCTTGTGGGAACTTCTGCCTTCTATCTATAATTGAGCATGAATAATATGTTTTCCTAATCATCCATAGGAGAAGTAAGCTAAATCCATAAGTGTTTTCACTTACCTTGTATTGAAGAGATGAGGGTTTCTTCAAGAACCCTAGAAGAACTTTAGGGCTGCTGTTGTAATCCTTAAGAGAAAAGAGAGAGAGAGAGAGCTGGAGTTAATCCTAAATATTATGCTAAAAATGAGTGAGAATAGCAGCCAATATATCCTTATATTGAGCTTTCTTCACCTTTAAGAATATCTTCTAGAAAGTGTCATTTTCAGCCTTTAATTGGCCAAACTAGGTGATGCACCTGCTTACGTCATCAAGCAACTCAAAAGGTCAAACTAGGTGAGGTCCTACTTGCTTTCACTTAGGCTTAAATATATTGGGCCTTGGCAGATTTGGCTGCTGGGCTTAAATTTCATTTTCCTTTTATTTAACTTAGTTTGGGCCTCAAGTGAGTCCATTAGCATAGGCCCAATCTGATCCATAAACCCTGTCCTTCTTAACTAGATCCATATGGCTCAAGTAGGTGATGCACCTACTTGTCACCTACTAGCTTAGTTAAGTCAAGCAAGCAGCTCACTTCTTTTATTCCATTTTCCAAATATTAATCCTTTTTACTTTACTTAGCACTTAACTTTAAACTTTAAGCTCAATTACCACCTTATCGTCTCGAGTTTAAATACTTTCATTGGAGTTAACTTGTAGTACACACACTGAAATGTGCAAGGCATCACATCACTTTCCGATCCAGTTTAAATCAATGCTAATCATATAAGAAACATATCCCTCACCTATACTATATGGCTATATCGAGTATCACAAAAATAGAACAAGAATATGCTTAATACGAGCTGTTACATTTCTCTTCGAAATAAGTTCAAGCTCTTTGTTGCAATGTTTACATGTGCAAACTATGAAATTCATAAAACTTGTTTCTATTATATCTTGGAATTTAGTGTCAACTAGTGCTTTTTTTGGACATATATATAAGTTTAGTCATAACGGCTATCTAGAAGTTAACCATGTCAAGTAAGTATCTTTGGATCATGCATTTCATCACATCGATAGTCATGGATCCAGGTTAAAGTCTACCAACAAAAAATTCTCTTTGTCCTGCTCTCTTTATCAATTTTTGTGTAGTACGATGGAGAAGTACCTCCATATATACAAATATGATCAAAGAGATCAATGAGCCATAATTGATAATATCTCTGACTACTCTTCTTCCAAGTTTTTTCTAATCTCATTGATCTCCAACTCAGCTTCAATGACGGATTTGAGATTCACAAATGAAATCGTTTATCCAACAACATTTTCATCACTTTTATAACCTTCATAATTCACCTCGTTTACCCAAGTTCCTCAACAAAATAAATATATTCATGTTGTATCAACCACTTTGGTTGAGTAATTTGGAGTTTTTTACTATTTCAGATTGATGGAGAAGATGAAAAATTGAATTTTGAATTTTGTGAATCTGTTACAGATTGGAATGAATTGATATCAATCAGTTTTGTGTGAATCAAGGGAATTAAAATCAAGTTCACATTAATATTCCATATTAAGCGCAACAGACACATATATAATGTTTCACAATTAATGTATCTGGACAGCCAGTTTTGTATTCGGATGACTAATATTTTAAGGGAATTTTGTAAAATAGAAAAGAATAGGGATAGGATGTAATTTAGGTCCTATACTATGGAATTTTTGTAAGTTATACAATCTTATAACCACAATTACACCACATGTACAAATGTCGTGGTATTGATTCTTTTTGTCCAAGTCCTTTAAAAACATTCTTCCTTTAATAACACCAAATTTTACCTACACTATTTTAGTGTAAATCAATATTCCAACTCACTATACATTGGCCTTATTTATTTGTACTTATTAGAGGCCTGAATCTAAATTGTTTAGATATGTGGCAATCCAAGTCAAATTAAATGAGCAACTAGAATCATGACAAATGTCAAGCTATGTGGCAATCCAAGTTAAAATGAGCCACTAGAACGATGCCACTTACCAATGTTATGTCGCAATCCAAGTCATATTAAATGAGCCACTAGAATAATGCCACTTGTCAATGTTATGTGGCAAATCCAAGTCAAATTAAATAAGCCACAAAAATCATGTCAAGTGCCAAAGTTATGTGGCAATCCAAGTCAAATTAAATGAGTCACTAGAATCATGGCACATGCTAAAGTTATGTGGCAATCCAAGCAAAATTAAATAAGCCACTAGAATCATGCCACATGTCAATGATATGTGGCAATCTAATTCAAATTAAATGATCCACTAGAATAATTTCACTTGTTAAAGTTATGTGGCAATTAAAGTCAAATTAAATAAGTCACTTAAATCATGTCAAGTGCCAAAGTTATGTGACAATCCAAGTCAAATTAAATGAGCCATTAATATCATGACACATGCCAAAGTTATGTGGCAATCCAAGCCAAATTAAACAAGTCACTAGAATCATGCCACACATCAAAGTTATTTGGCAATCCAAGTCAACTTACATGATTCACTAGAACAATTCCACATGTATATTTGGCATGTTCAGACCAATCAAATCAAAGGTTTTCATCAGAAAAATGTGATAGATGGTTCAAACCGACCAATCAAATCACACAGGTACACCACTCTCTACTACTATAAATAGGGGTTCTCATTATTCTTAGACATGGGAGTTTCCAAGAACAAGAAGCAAGAAGAGTTCATGGATCAAAATCTGCATATTCTCTACAAGTTATAAATTCAAGCAATCAAGTTTAAAGTCACATATCAAGGCGTTCAAGATCAATTTACTCGTTCAAATTCATTATTCGTCATAACCATACAAGTGTTCGTGACGAATAATTGAAATTCAAGTTCGAAGACAAAGATTCAAGATCAAGATACTTAAGCCCTTAACTCTAAATCAAATTTAAGTCCAACATATTTCATATTATTTGAAGAATCGGAGGATTATCATAGAGATGGTAACACACACTACATTTGAAATCAAATACTACACTTTGTTACTCCAATTTTCATGCCTTGATTATTTATTTATTTTCGGCTCAAAAGTTTGTTGTGTACAAATTTTGACACGCCTGATGGGACAATCTCAAACTCTCATCTCTTTACATTTATCATTAAATTTCAAGAACACTAAAATGGTATCTAAGAAGTTTGACTCCAAGTCTATTGTTGCTAAGACTGTCGATTCCAAGTTTTTCACTGAGGTGGAGAACATATTGGATGCTACTATTGATAGTTTGGGACCTATCACTAGGCACAAACAAACTTGCTAGGACAACAAGCACTTCAAGTGACATCCATATAAGTCCTATTTTGGATCTTCCATCTTCAAAGGGGGCAAAATTCTTTTCCGATATGAATTGGTAAAAAGAGAGAATATAAGTAAGGTTGTTGAAAAGACGTTGGCTCGAATAAGTCCATTTAGTACCAAAGATCCCACTATTCAAGATGAAGATGATTTGTTGGTCATTAAATCTGCCATGTCACTCCACGTAACTTGTTCCAATCAAATTTCAATTTGAGGGAAACTCCGTTCTTTACTCTGTCATCCATAATGGCCATCCAAAAAATGGTGACTAACACCTCAACTGTTGAACAACAATATGAAAGTTTGACAAATGAAATTGAAGGTCTAACAAAGTATGCGCAAGATCAAGATAGTTGAATGTTCAAGTTGATGGACATAGTTGAAAATGTTATGGAGGGGGGATCAAGTCATCCACCTATAAAATGCCCCATTGTACAAGAAAAAGAAGATTGTCTACAAAGCATTACATGTTGATGATGAACTACAAGTATCCGCTGGGGGGGGGGGCGATTCCCATTAATCAACTAAAGGACTTCATATGGGAACTATCAAAGATAAATTCTCTTCAATGTCATCATTTACATATGCCAAGCCATACACTTCAAGAATTGATGTTTTCAAATTGTATGAGGTTATCAACCTCCAAAATTTCGGCAATTTGATGGAAAGGGAAATCCAAAGCAACACATTGCATATTTTGTTGAAACTTGCAATAATGTTTGAACATATGGAGAGTATATGGTTAAACAGTTTGTGTGCGCCTTGCAATGAAATGACTTTGACTAGTAAATGGATCTCGAGACTCGTTCTATAGATAGTTAGGAACAACTTGAATTCGTCAATCATTTTTATAGCACGAGGTGCACAATGAGAATGATTGAACTCATGAATACATGCCAGTGAAAGGATGAATATGTCATTGAGTTCATCAATCGAAGGAGGAGTACAAGCCTTAATTACAAGGATAGACTTAGTGAGACCTCTGTAATAGAAATATGCATTCAAGGAATGCATTGGGAACTTCATTACATTTTACAAAGTATCATGCCCAAGTCATTTGAAGCTAAGCATGTCCTCAAGTGGAAATACAGGACCATCTATTTAGAGCTTCGCATGGGAAAAGACAAAATAAAGGTGAAGAAAGGGAAAAGTTTGCACCTAAGTCTGAAAACATAGAATCAATGAATGTTAAGGTCGCACCTTTGAAAGTTTCAACAAAGCTAAGCAACAATCAAAGTGTGAAAAGTATGAATTTTCATAATAACGCCAGGAAAAGGTTGACTATGAAGGAAATGCAATCAAAAGAGTATCCATTATTGGACTCAGATGTTTCAACAATTTTTGAAGAACTCCTTGCATAGAAACTCTTTGAGTTACCTAAAATTAAGCGCCCATACGAACCTGGAAGGTCTAATGATTCAAATTACTGCACATATCATCATTTAATGGGCCATCCTATTGAAAAGTGTTTTATCTTTAAGCAAAAGATCACGAATTTGGATCTTGAAGGAAAGATATTGCTTGAGGATAAGAAAGAAAGTTCAAATCAAGTCTCTGTCTCTTTTGGCTCACATGATCCTATAGTTCTTTGCAACTTTATCAAAGTACATGACTGCGGTGTTGTCCTAACCACCTTACCACCAAGGATAATCAAATTTGGTGACTTTGAGCAGATTGATGTTAGCACATTATTGTTCCTTCCTTTGATGGATGTGGCAATAGTGAAAGAAAACTCTCTTGCATAAAAGCAATCTTATGGAGATCATACTAATAATGAAGTACGAATTTTGGTGACACATCGAAGACGCTGCAAAATGAGCACTGAGAGAGCCAAGTAAGGAAGTGGCAAGAGGAAAGATGAAGAAACCACTTAAAACTCAAAAAGTAAAGAAGAATGTGACGAAATCAAGATTTATGGAGAATCACTATCAAAAGCCATGTTCTCCAGTGACATTGGAGGAATTCTTGCCAAGCTGGTTCCACATGAAGATTTCTCATTGTAACACCAAGGCCTTTTGTTGTAACATTGACAAAGAAGAGATAACGGGGGAAGAATCATCACCTGCCTTACTCTCATCACATGAAGATCCCATCAAGTCTCTCTCTCAAAAAGTGAATACTTGTGATGCAAAGTTCACATTCACTAATGATGATCTTTTGTTGGGTAAAACATTACATAATTATCTTTTATATTTGGTAGGCTTTATGCGTGGTCATAAAGTAAATATAATTATGGTGGATGATGGGTCTGGGGTCAATATTCTTCCTATTCGGACTTTGAAAGAACTTGGAATCCCAATGAATGAACTATCTTAAAGACGTCTGATGATTCAAGGGTTTAACAAAGTAGGGAAAAGAGCCATTGGTTGCTGTCAAACTAGATATAACGACGGAAGATATGTGTTCAAGTGTGTGGATGCATGTTATTGACTCAAAGACCTCATATAATATCTTGTTAGGAAGGCAATGGATCCACGAGAATAAAATGGTGTCATTCTACATACCATCAATGCTTTAAATACTTTGAAGATGAGGTTTAAAAGAAGGTAGTTGCTGATGATGAACCTTTCACCGAGATAGAAGCGCACTTTGTAGATGAAAAGTTCTACTTAAAGAATCATGTCTCAAAGGAAGTCAAAGTTGATAGCGTGTTACCAATCATAAAGTTTGATATTGCAAAGAAGGTTGATGTAGCAACTAGAAAGGTAGGGGTTATAATGGAAAGAAATCAAGCACTTTTGGATATTAGCAAAGTACCCAAGACGAACTAGACATCTTCAAGTAACAGAGTGCCTCCTATATTCACTATGTCCCAAAGGAAAATAAGGTCAAAGTCCAACCTTCTGAGTTACAGAGTAGAGGATTGACATTTCCTATTAAGCAAATTGATGCAATCAAATACCTTCAAAAGTGATAAGATGATTTGTGAAACCATCAAATGATGATTCATATGAATCACTTCCTAATAAGCATACAAATGAAGGTTTTGACCCGAATGCTTATAAATTGTTGGTGAAAATAGGATACAATCCTAATGAAACCTATAAATTAGGGAAGCTCCCACATGAAGTTTTTGAAAAGGAAAGCCATGGCCTAAATCCTACTCAAAGGATGATGATAGAGAGAGGGTATGTTGTCAAGAAATCATGTGAAGGCTTGGGTTACAAACAACCATCACTAGCTTGAATCTCTATTAGAAGGATGAGCATCAACTACATTACCACGGTAGAAGAACTAATGATGTCTAACAAAAGGCCTTTTGTGTTTGATCGACTTACTATTCCAACTTCTAATATTTCTATATTTGATCATCTAGTCGAATCAACTCCAGAAACTTCAGTGTTTGATCATTTGGGACCAATGAATAAGAAAGAAAAGTTCCAAGGAAATTATAGAAGAATGGGAGAATACGTTCATTCTCAAGAGCATAGTTCACCCAAAAATCATCCCAGTTTGATTCTTTCTAGAATAAGGTGAGAAGCAAACCTTGTAGTTTCATGTGGAGAGGCCCTAAGAGAAAGAACATATACTATAGTTCACACTAAGGAGCGGGACGAAGATAAAGAAAGTGTAGGATCATCATATCACATTACAATTTGCGAGAAGGAAAGTGCTTCACCACATGCAAAGATTGAGGACAGAGTTGTTGATGTTCATACATGTCATCACATATCCTTCAATTACGGTGATACTCAAGAAGATGAGGACGCTAAAGATTCACCCCTTGAACTCGAGGAAGGGATAAAAAATATTGTTAATGCATTAAAGAAAGTGAACCTTTGGATTGATAATGATATAAGGCCTATTTATGTAAGTGCATCACTGAATAACGATGACAAAAGTTAATACATTGAGTCTTTTATGGAATTTAGATATTTATTTCTTGGAGTTACAAAGAGATGCAAGGATTAGATCATAGAGTTATCGTTCATCGTCTTCCTCTTAAATGAGGTGTTCATCCCGTTAAGCAAGTTCAATGTCAATTTACACCTGGACTAATTCCTTTGATCTAAATTGAAGTCAACAAGTTCATTGAATCAAGCTTCATTCATGAGATCAAATATTCTACATGGATTTCAAGCATTGTGCCTGTAAGAAAGAAGAATGGCCAAATTCGAGTTTGTGTTGACTTTAGGGATCTTAACAATGCATGCCCTAAGGATGAATTTCCTCTTCCAATCCCTGAGCTTATGATTGATGCCACGACTGCATATTAGACAATGTATTTTATGGGAGGTTCATCTTGATACAATCAAATTTGCATGACACCAAGATATAAAGAACTTACTGCATTTCACACTACTAAAGGCATATATTGCTACAAAGTAATGCCCTTTGGTTTAAAAATGATGGAGCTACTTATCAATGAGCCATGCAGACTATTTTTAATGACATTCTTCATAAAATTTTAAGTGTTATGTTGATGACTTAGGGGTGAAATCAAGAAAAAGGGATGACCACTTGCAAGATTTGAGAATCCTGTTTGAATGACTTCAAAGATACCAACTTAAAATGAATCCTTTAAAATGTGCCTTTGGAGTTATTTCGGGGATGTTTCGTGATTTTATTGTTTGACATCGAGGGATCAAAATTGAACAAGAGAAGATAAATTCTATTTGAAGATGCCTGAGTTTAAAGATATTCATGAGTTGAAAATCTTGTAGCAAAAGTTAGCATACCTTAGAAAGTTTATCTCAAATATAGTTGGCAGATGTCAACCATTCAATCATCGTTTATGAAAAAATATATGTTCCTTTTGAATGAGACCAAGCTTGCATCAATGCTACCGAGAACATAAAATCTTATCTGATGAAGCGTGCAGTACTTGTAGATCCTATACCTGGAAAACCATTGATATTGTATTTTACGGCACAAGAAAGGTCAGTAGGAGAACTTTTAGCACAAGAAAACCATGAAGGGAAATAAAATATCCTCTATTACTTGAATAGGATGATGACATATAATGAGACCAAGTATTAACCTATTGAGAAGTTATGTCTGACCCTCATATTCTTGATTCAGAAGATGAAGCATTAGTTCCAAGCTCATGTTGTACGAGTTCTATCTAAAGCAAATCCTATCAAGTTGTCATAACCAAGCCTCTGTTAAGTGATTATCTAACAAGGTGGTACCTCTAGTTCCAACAATTTCAAATTACAGATATCTCTCCAAAGGAAGTAAAAGGACAAGTTCTAGCAGGCCAATCATCTAATTTCAAATGATTGAGAGTTATCTGATGTATTACCTAATAAAGATCTAATGGAAATCTATCTAACCACCTTGGAAGATGTATTTTGATGGAGCTGCGCATCGTGAAAGTGACGACACTGGCGTAGTGTTTGTTACTTCCTATGGAGAGGTCCTGCCATATTCCTTCACTCTAACACAACACTGCTCCAATAATGTCGCTGAATATCAAGCGCTCTACTTGGGCTTGAAATGGTTGTTGATATGAAGCAATTGCAGTTGCAAATTTTTGGGGATTCCAAGTTAGTAATTAATCAGGTGATTATGATGTAAAGAAGCCTGAGTTACTCCTATACTGCAATTGTGCTCAAAAGATGATAGCTTGGCTTGGGGAGGTGACTATTCAACATATCCCTACAAAGGAAAATAAGAAGGCTGATGCGTTGGCAGCTTTAGCTTCTAATTAGTATCGCTCGATCAAATGCAAGTTGTTGTTTGCCAAAAATAGATAGCTCCACCACCAGATGTTCATAAAGAAGAATTTGGACAAGCCATCACTACTTCTGAGGCTAAAACTGAAAACTGATGACAACCAATAATTGATTACTTGTGTTATGCAATATTGCCAGAAAATCTTCGAATGAGGACATAAATCTGACGGCGAGCCCCTCATTTTCTTTATTATACAAAGGGTTTTGATTGGGTAGTCTTACATTGTTTGGGGGTAGATGAATCTATTCAAGCCATGGAAGAAGCACATTTTAGAGTATGATGAGCGCATCAATCTGGGCCAAAACTTCATTTTCATATAAAAAGGATAGGATATTATTGGAATTATGGTGAAAGATTTCTTGGATTATGCCTGAAGGTGTCAAGCTTGTCAATTTTATACATCAAACCTGTAGAGACCCTTTCAGAGGGATACTACCACTTAACGAGAAACCTAATTTAGTACTTGCAACATTTAAAAGAGATTAACAAAGGGGATATTGATTTTAATCTAGTAGAGGGATTAGGTTCATAACGAATAATTTAGTTAAGGATATACATCTTGCCCATTTAAACATTTATTTGATGTTAAACTTGGCATGGCGCGAAATTTAACTTATGATGGAAAAACCCTCCTAGAATAATTTAAGCAAATAACTGACGAGCTTTTCATGCATATAATATCCTCACACTTAAGGATTAGATAACAAGAATATTACCAACTTTCGAATACCGAAATCAGCCGGTTCATGCTTCACACAATTATTTAAAACTAATAGTAAATTTCGTATATTACAAGACTTGGGTTTACACACCCCAAAAGAACAAAACATATAGACATACTTATATTACAAGCCATGGTGACATGATCAAATTAGTCCTCAAAATTTCATGTAAATATACAACACACAAATCATGTACAAGTCCCAAGGTTTATACAAAATATAGATGCCTATATGCAAATGTGATCTTCTTTAAAGTTCTTGAAATCTCCATCTTCAATGGCCAGCTTCATGCATCCTCTCGAACATTTCCTACAATAGAAACAACTATCGCTAAGCATGTACAGTTGTCACTAAAAGGGCTGCCCAAATAAAAGTAGGATGCCCAAAAAGAATACATATATAACTATATGTATATACCTAATACCAACACTTTCAATTTATATGTAATTCTAATAATAAAATTACATAAATACCCCCATACAATACCTTAAATTACAATCACAATTATGTTAAGCAATGTTGCAAATATCACAAAATTTCAAGTTCCCAAAATGAGAATAAAACATATTATAGTAATAAAACAATGGTGTATCGACATGCGAATGTTGGTCTAGTATTTAGGGGTGTTACAATCTCTCCACCTTTAAGAAATTTCATCTCAAAATTTAGCTTAAACTAGTCCCAAAACAAGTGCGGATATTGGGTCCTCATGTCTTCTTCTCTCTCCCAGGTAGCTTACTTTAAGCTCTTGTGATCAGTAAATATATGATATTTCTCTCCATACAAATAATGTCACCATATTTTTAAAGCAAAGACTATAGCAGTAAGTTCAAGATCATGAGTAGGATAATTCAATTCATGCGGTTTTAATTTCCGAGAGGCATAAGAAATAACCTTCCCTTCTTGTATCAAACGGCATCCTAGACCATTGTGAGAACCTAAAGGACTTTCAACCAGCACATCATAATTAAGTATCATAGATTTCCCATTTTCAGGAAGAACAAGTGATGAACAAACATAGGAATGTGTAGAACCAGGATCAAATAATGTAAACACACATAAGCCAAATAACTAAAATTTACCGACAACCACGCCTTCTCCATCTTGCTCATCCCTCTGCCTTATAGCATAATTGTGTGCAGTAGTCCTTTGTCCACTAGCTTGATTAACTCCACTTGTACATGTTGCTTGCGTGTTTTTAGGTCTTGCACCTCTATTAGTTTGAGGAGGATTAATAGAAGGCTTATGAACTGAGCCTTCAATTTTCAAGGAAGGAGCATTATTAGGATTAGGGTAGTCCTTCACTTTATGATCAAAGCTCCCACAATTGAAACATGCACCAAAAGCTCTCCTACAAGAACCATAATGATTCTTTCCACATTGCGTACAAGTGGGAACACGAGGCTTGCCTTGGCTATAATTTGGAGTGCTAGCTGTAGAAAAATCTGATTTGTTTTACTTTTATTGCGGTGGCCTGTTATCACTACCAGCCTTAGAATTATCAAACCTTCCCCGTTTTGATGGACCCCCAAAATCTGGTCTAGGCTTTCGAAATTTGTTTTCATTTCTACTAGCTTCTTCTTTATCAAGTTGTTCCCAAGTAAAAGCAGCAGACACTAACTTACAAAATTTCTCATGTTGTAGGATCGCAACATTCTTCCTAATGGAATCGTTTAAACCATCTTCAAATTTCTTGCACTTGCCTTTTTCCTCTTTACTAATACCTCCAGCATAGCTAGAGAGCCTTAGAAACTTATGTTCGTATTCAGCAATAGACATGCCTCGTTGCCTTATATTTAAAAACTCATTTTTCTTTGCATAACAATAAGCAGGTGGGACATACTTCATACAAAATTCCTTAAGAAAATCATCCCAAGTAAGAACTTGAGGTTTTACCTTGGCATTCGGAATACTTAACCACCAATCATAAGCATCCTTTTGTAAAAATGAAATAGCATACTTAAATTTGGCAACATTTGAACACTCCAATTGCTCAAACATCCTCTCCAGGCGCTCCAGCCATTGTTCAACATCAGTGGGATCAACAGTGTCTTCAAACTCCACACCACCCATTTTCCTCATTTTCTCAAAGTTAATCCTGTTGGGATCATGCATTGATTCAGCGATGTGGTGGAAGAATTCAACCATTTGTTGAAAAGGAGGATTCATGGCTTGAGTACCATGACTCATGTGAGGATGTGAACCAGCTCTTACGGTTTCCTACTTCAGACCCACGAGTGTGGGGAACATATTGACTCAATAAATGTTCTCCAACCCCTTCTAGTCCATGAGGTTGGGAAACTGAGGCACCTGAACCTTCACGAGCAGCTTCCATAGGTCGGTCAGAAGAAGAGGCCATAACTTAATTCCTTCAAAAGGAGAGATCACATTGCATTAGGGACATGTACTAGATGCATGTGCATTCTACATGCAATAAAAATGTGATAAACCATGTAAGTGAACAAGAACTCTAAATAAAACCTTTTTGAAAGCGAACAAGTATATCAGTAATTCACAGCAAAAGTCCTAGAACCACAAACCTAGTGATAACAGTAGGGTTAAGGAGATTACAAATAGAGAATTGAATATTAGAATGCGGAAGCACAAAGAAAAGAAACAAAATAACTAAATAAAGATATGGGAAATTCAAAGAAAAGAACCACGAATTTCCAAGGATTAGATGTTCTAAGGTCTTGAAAAGATCCAAGTAACAACGTATAGATTTATGGAAGAAATCTAACGCCTTTACTTGATAAAACGAATCAAAACAATAGATTCGGATCTTGACCGCTTTATGAGTAACTAAAGACAATAATTAGTATGTTGAACTAATCACCTTCTAAAGAATACCAAAAAGAAACCAAAGATATCACAAGAAGAAGTTACTTTATACCTTAAACTATGAAACTAGTAAAGGTTTAAAGATAAATTCTCAAAGAACAAGTCACAAAGGTTCAAAGAACTCTCTCAAATATTATTAATATCAATCTAAATTGTCTTTAATGAATAAAAAGGACCCCTATATATAGGAGAAGGGGTGAAAAACGTCCAAGACCCTAAAAGACAATTACAAGGACTCCTACTCTAGAAAGGAAATGAAGTAATCTAACTAAAAACAAATTTAGTACTTCTAGGAAAGCTATGGTACTTAGGAGACCATAAATAGAATAAGGAAAATATTAATAACCTATAAATAAATAAAGAAATAAGGTAAATCCCAACTAGGAAAAGAATCTTGACAATCTTGGAAAGTTTGACTAGAATTCTCTCAAAACTTGGGCAGAAAGCAACTCTTGTTGTGGCTGATTCTTGGACTCTTCTTGACCTTATTTGCACGAAATTGGGCCTTAAAATTACTCATCTTGGGCTTGAATTTGGGCCACCAAATAATTGTAGCATTTGGACAATTCCTCTTCCTTGGGCTTGAGCTCTTCTTCCCCAATAAGACACCTTTGGATCAGCGATTGAAGCCCATTGAGCTTATCATTGAACTCCTTGGTTTGAGATCTTGTTATGGGCCTCCTTGGAGTTTCTAAAGCTTCATCCTTGTCCTTCAATAGAGTTGTGCTTCCTTGGATGCTATCATTCCCCTCTTCTTGAAGAGAATTCGTTCTCGAATTCAAATCTGCATCAAAATGGGAAAGATCAGAAACATTAAAAGTAGCACTAACTTGGAACTCACCAGGAAGATCAAGTTTATAAGCATTGTCTCCAATCCTTTCAAGGACTTTGTATGGCCCACTTCCTCTAGGATCTAGTTTGGTCTTTCTTTTGGAAGGAATTCTTTCCTTTCTCATATGCACCAAAACCAAGTCACCAGGTTTAAAAACAACATATTTTCTGCCCTTATTCCTTCGTAATGCAACTTCCTTATTCTTCTTTCAATTGCAAGCCTTGTTTGTTCATGAATTTTCTTCATCATATCAGCCTTCTTCTTACCATCAAGATTAGCAAAATCATTAGTAGGCAAAGGCAATAAATCAAGGGGGGTAAGGGGGTTGAATCCATATACAACTTCAAAAACTTGTTTTAAGTGCTCTAGGTGTTCATCTAGATTTTGTGAAAAGATCAAGATGTCATCAAAATACACCACAATAAATTTTCCATGGAAATCTTTAAAAACATGATTCATTAGTCTCATAAAAGTGCTTGGTACATTAGTCAAGCCAAAGGGCATAACTAACCACTCATAAAGTCCATATTTGGTCTTAAAAGCAGCTTTCCATTCATCTCCAGGATTCATACGAATCTGATGGTAACCACTCTTTAGATCAATTTTAGAAAAGATTTTGGAACCATACAGTTGGTCCAACATGTCATCAAGACGAGGGATAGGATGGCGATACTTTACCGTTATCTTGTTGATAGCTCGACAATCTACACACATCCTCCATGTTCCATCCTTTTTGGGGACCAATAGGACTGGAACAGAGCATGGGCTCATACTCTCTCAAACAAATCCCTTTTCAAGCAATTCTTCAACTTGCCTTTGTTATTCTTTGGTCTCTTCAGGATTGCTCCTATAGGCAGGCCTATTAGGAAGTTAAGACCCAGGCACAAAGTCTATTTGGTGCTCAATCCCTCTCAAAGGTGGCAATCCCTTTGGAGTGTCATCAAGAAAAACATCTTCAAAATTCTGCAAAAGAGAAGAAACACTATTTGGCAAAGAAGGAGTTAGTTGTTCAAAATTAATCAATACTTCTTTGTAAGTAAGTAGTATTATGGGCAACCCCTCTCTCCTAGCATTCAAACATTCTTTGGCTTTTATATAAAGGCTTTCATTTTTCTTTTCCTTAGCCTATTTCCTCTCACCAAAACATTTTATTTTTTTACTCACACTCTCTTTTACTTCTTTACTTATATCGCTGCCCTCTCTCTCTTTCTCTCGGCCATCTCTCTTTTTTTGTATCTCTTGGCCTTTTTCTTTTCCCTCAAGCTCACTTTTTACCTCTCCCTTTTGTTTTCCCATTGTTTCCCTCAATCGATCTTCAAACACTTGAGAAGGAGATAATGGTGCAAGAGTATACTTCTTACCATTATGCAGAAGACTATACCTATTCTTTCTCCCATGATGAGTAGTGTCCCTATCATACTGCCAAGGTCCGCCAAGTAAAACATGGCATGCTTGCATTGGAACTACATCACAAAGAATTTCATCTTCATACCTACCAACATTGAATGAAATCATGCATTGTTTGTTTACTTTTACTTCTCCACAATCATTCAGCCATTGGAGCCTATATGGGGTAGAGCGCTTTATACATGCAATTCCTAGTTTATCCACCAAGTATGAACTCACCACATTTGCACAACTTCCCCATCAATAATCATAGAATAAGTCTTCCCTTTTATCCCACACCTAGTATGAAACAAATTCTCTCTCTTTCATCAACACTACCCAAATTGATAGTCATAATTCTCCTAACCACCCCAATTATACCATCATTAGGCGGTTCTAAATTATCTTCCTCACTTACACCTTCTCTCTCTTCTTCTTCCCCCTCACTTTTTCACTCTCATATTCTCCATTCTCTCTAAGTAGGATGTTTCTTCTACTTGGACATTCATGCATCATATGCCCCCTTCCATGACATTTGTGACATTGAATAGAACTTGAAGGTTTAGAAGATTTAGGATTAAAGATTTTACCTCCCTCCTCAACTTTACCTTTATTTCTATCATCTTGAGGTTTGGAAGGAGCTTTCCCCTCTTGAGTTGACCATGGCTTCTTAGAGATAGTGTTTGGTCGACTTCTCCATGAGTTATTTTGCCGCTTTTTCTCAATTTGTTTTTCAACTTTTACAGACAAATCAACTAACTCATCTAAAGTTACATATTGTTGTATCTCTACTACATTAGCTATTTCTGTATTTAAACCATTTAAAAATCTAGCTATTGTAGCCTCTTCTTCCTCCATGCAGTTAGTTTGGATCATAGCCATATCCATGCTTTCGAAGTACTCATCCACGGACATGGAGCCTTGCTTCAAGTGTTGAAGGCGAGACTGTAGATCTCTTTGGAAGTATGATGGAATAAATCGCTTCCTCATTACCCTCTTCATCTCTGCCTACGTAGCAATAGGTGGTAGCTCCTCTTGCAATTTATCCCTAGCAAGCTTTTTCCACCAAGAAGCAGCATAATCAGAAAACTCAACAACAGCAAGTTTAACTTTCTTACCCTTAGAGTAGTTATGGCAATCAAAGATGGCTTCAACTCGTCTCTCCCAATCAAGGTACAAGTCTGGATCCCTTGTCCTCTTGAAAGATGGCATCTTCATCTTTATACTATTTATATTTCATCTTCTACTCTACCTCTTTGTCCCCTCCTTTCTCTTCTTTCTAGATTAAATTCAGCATCAAAATCATCATTATCATATTCAGGATTTACAAAAGAGATATGGGGTACATTCCTTCTAACTTGGGGTCTAACATTATTTCGGGGTACAACATCATTGTCCTTCCTAATTGCAGCTATGGTGTCATTCTGCTCGACAATTATATCCCTCATCTCTTGAAATTGAAGGGTCCATCTCTCAAATTGTTGGTGCATAGCTTGAAGGGTGAAGTCGTTCCTTCCTTTGACCTCAGCTTCTAAACGAGCCCTTTCCTCATCACCACCTGAATTAGACATAAAAAAAAAAGATCAAGTATCACACTTTTAATATGGCTTTTACCCTCTTTTAAACTCACCCACACTTGCCTTTTTCCACTCAAAATAACCTTTGAACGAAAATACTTTGTAGATTTATAATTAAACCAAAACGTGTATCAAGTTCGTAGTAATAAAGTATGGAATCTTGGGGTACAAAAAAGAAAGTAAAGAACTAGTCCTAGAACAAGTAGGATTTAGTTGAAACAAAACACGAATAAAAAGGAACTTATTTTAGAATTATAAGAACAAGAAAAAAATTTCCCTTATTCTTCAAGATCTAAAATCCCCTCTTCTTGCTACCTTCTTGCTTGTAAACAAATTAATGCAAAACTTAGAGAGCAAGTAATAAACTTTCTTGAATAGCAAGTAATAAGCTTTCTTGGGTACCAAGTAATCAAATTTCTTGGAGGACAAGTAATCAGATTTCTTAGAGAGCAAGTTATAACTTCTTCTTTTTTCACGCTACTATTCACACTCTTGTAATTTATTTTTTTCACGCTACAGTATTTTTTTACGCTACTGTTCACGTTTTTTTTTTTTTTTTTTTTTTGCTCTACTATAAGAAGAAATCCCAAGATTTATCAAGAACGGAATCTTGATAAAACCGCTCTGATACCACTTGATAACAGCAGGGTTAAGGAGATCACAAATAGAGAATTGAATATTAGAATGCGGAAGCACAAAGAAAAGAAACAAAAAAACTAAATAAAGATATGGGAAATTCGAAGAAAAGATCCACGAATTTCCAAGGATTAGATGTTCTAAGGTCTTGAAAAGATCCAAGTAACAACGTATAGATTTATGGAAGAAATCTAACGCCTTTACTTGATAAAACGAATCAAAACAATAGATTCGGATCTTGACCGCTTTATGAGTAACTAAAGACAATAATTAGTATGTAGAACTAATCACCTTCTAAAGAATACCAAAAAGAAACCAAAGATATCACAAGAAGAAGTTACTTTATACCTTAAACTATGAAACTAGTAAAGGTTTAAAGATAAATTCTCAAAGAACAAGTCACAAAGGTTCAAAGAACTCTCTCAAATATTATTAATATCAATCTAAATTGTCTTTAATGAATAAAAAGGACCCCTATATATAGGAGAAGGGGTGAAAAACATCCAAGACCCTAAAAGACAATTACAAGGACTCCTACTCTAGAAAGGAAATGAAGTAATCTAACTAAAAACAAATTTAGTACTTCTAGGAAAGCTATGGTACTTAGGAGACCATAAATAGAATAAGGAAAATATTAATAACCTATAAAGAAATAAAGAAATAAGGTAAATCCCAACTAGGAAAAGAATCTTGACAATCTTGGAAAGTTTGACTAGTCTTCTCTCAAAACTTGGGCACGATTGAAGCCCATTGAGCTTATCATTGAACTCCTTGGTTTGAGATCTTGTTATGGGCCTCCTTGGAGTTTCTAAAGCTTCATCCTTGTCCTTCAATAGAGTTGCGCTTCCTTGGATGCTATCACCTAGGCTTTGATACCAACACTTGTAGCGACCCTTTAGAGGGATACTACCACTTAACGAGAAACCTAATTTAATACTTGAGACATTTAAAAGAGATTAACGAAGGGCATATTGATTTTAATCTAGTAGAGGAATTAGGTTCATAACGAATAATTGAGTTAAGGATATACATCTTGCCCATTTAAACATTTATTTGATTTTAAAATTGACATGGCGCAAAATTTAACTTATGACGGAAACAACCCTCCCAGAATAATTTAAGCAAATAACTGATGAGCTTTTCATGCATATATTATCCTCACACTTAAGGATTAGATAACAAGAATATTACCAACTTTCGAGTACTGAAATCAATCGGTTCATGCTTCACATAATTATCCAAAACTAATAGTAAATTTTATATATTACAAGACTTGGGTTTACACACCCCAAAAGAACAAAACATATAGGCATACTTATATTACAACCCATGGTGACATGATCAAATTAGTCCTCAAAATTTCATGTAAATATACAACACATAGATCATGTACAAGTCCCAAGGTTTATACAAAATATAGATGTCTATATGCAAATGTGATCTTCCTTAAGGTTCTTGAAATCTCCATCTCCAATGGCCAGCTTCATGCATCCTCTAGAACATTTCCTACAATAGAAACAACTATCGCTAAGCATATAGCTTAGTGGTGCAAAAACTATAGGTTCGGAGACCTCGAATTCACCAAGTTACCTTTCTCAAGTCATGGGCAATATAATTGAACATAATAAATAAATCAAGTAAACAATATATAAAGAGTATCAAGTTCGATATTTAAAGATCCAAATGTCAAGAATGGTCATAGCACAGTTTTCCAAGAGATTCAACAACAAGGCTCGCCTAATATATACATCATGTCATCACACCAAGCACAAAGAGGTATCAAGAACGATCAACGCCCTGCATCAAGAAGGGTCAAAGCCCAATAATCAAGAGAACCAAGAACCATATTAAAAATGGCTTTCTAGTTCATACTTAAAATGGACAACTTCCATACTTAAGACGAACTAAAAATCCAGAGTCAAGATGGAAAATGATCCGAATCAAGAGGCATGCCAATAGTGACAAAGTCACAGCCACAAGAAGAACAAGGTCCCATAAAGACTGCCAAGTGATCAAACAATTCGTACAAGTGGGCGAGTTACACAAGCACCTTTAACATCTTAAAGGATACCAACACGACTATGTAAAGTGACAAGAGGTAACCAAGGTACCAAGATCAACTTTCAGATATACCAGCAGTTAAAAGAATGCAAGTACAAGTTTATACACAAACCTTAGTGCTTTAGCAAATAAATAGTCCAACACAACTTCGCGAGTTCAGACCGTAAACCAACCAATGCTTCAAGGTCCTGAACTTGTTCACGAGTATATACAACCTAAAAAATACAATTAAATAACTTCTTTAATTCCTAGCAGCTCAATAATGTTGATGTAAAATAGGATTATCATCACAAGTAAGCTTGGCCTGTACAAATACGACTATGCTCCCAAAACAGTAATTATGGCCAGCCTAGTACCTTATGTCGCAACTTAGATTTGAAAAGGAAAACGGCAAAATTAGACTTTATAACCTTCTTGAAAGATGTAGATACATCTCTTAGGGTTGCAAACAAACAAGAATCACTGCAAAATATATTTTGTATAAGAAGATATATTCAAAACACTAACAGCTGTTCATACAGGATTTGTTATTTTAAAATTTGGACAGAACTTGTCCTATGTTGCGTCCCATATTTCGAATTAATAACAGCTAAATTAGAGTTTTACATAAACATAAGAGTTGTAGGACTACAAATTAGCTTTCCAAATCATATTTATTAATTGTAAAATAAGTTCTAGGGAAAGAGATATGCATAAGATACCAAAAGAAGTGTGTGTCTCGAATTCCAGCCAAAAGGGCCAAGTTTTTCTCTTGTGATTTTGAATAACAACTTGTTAGATAATGTTCTAAGGTTATTATACTTCAGGTGAGACGAATTTTACTAGAAGAGGTGTCAAAATTTAGTCTCAAAAGTGAGTCTAGTCACACGTACAGTTGTCACTAAAAGGACTGCCCAAATAAAAGTAGGCTGCCCAAAAAGCATACATACATACCTATATGTATATACCTAAAACCAACGCTTTCAATTTATATGTAATTATAATTAGAAAATTATGTAAATACCCCCATACAATACCTTAAATTACAATCACAATTATGTTAAGCAAGGTTGCAAATATCACAAAATTTCAAGTTCCTAAAATGAGAATAAAACATATTTTAGTAATTAAGCAATGGTGTATCGACATGCGAATGTTGGTCTAGTATTTAGGGGTGTTACAATCTCTCACCAAGAAATTTCGTCTCGAAATTTACCTTAAACTAGTCCTGAAACAGGTGCGGATATTGGGTCCTCATGTCTTCTTCTCTCTCCCAGGTAGCTTCCTTCCCAGAATGGTTCCTCCAAAGTACCTTTACTAAGTGGATTCTCTTGTTTCTAAGTTGCTTTATTTCTCGAGCTTCAATTCGGATAGGTTCTTCATTATAAGTCAAGTCAAGATTAACCTCAATAGATTCAACTGGAAGAACATGCGATGGATCAGAACGATATCGTCTGAGCATAGAAACATGAAAGACATTGTGGATCATGTCTAACTCCGGTGGCAATGCTAATTTATATGCAACTAGTCCAACCCTTTCAAGTATCTCATAAGGTCCAATAAATCGGGGACAAAGTTTTCCTTTTTGGCCAAATCTCATAATCTTTTTTCCATGGAGACACTTTTAAGAATACTTTATCTCCAACTTGATATTCAATGTCACGCCTTTTAAGATCAGTGTACCACTTTTGTCTATCCGAAGAAATCTTTAGACGATCCTTGATAATTTTTATCTTGTCCTATGTTTGTTGCACAATTTCAGGACCAACAAGCTATCTTTCACCAACTTCACTCCAACAAAGAGGGGTCCGGCATTTTCTTCCGTATAGGGCTTCATAGGGAGGCATTCCAATACTCAATTGGTACATATTATTATAAGCAAATTCAATCACAGCCAAGTGTTTGTCCCAACTACCCTCAAACTCCACAATGCAAGCTCGAAGCATATCCTCCAAAATTTGTATCACTCTTTCCGACTGGCCGTCTGTTTGAGGATGGAACGAAGTGTTAAATTTCAACTTAGTACCCAAAGCTTCCTGCAAGCTACCCCAAAATCTAGATGTACCCCTTGGGTCTCGATCAGATACAATAGACACAAGGATCCCATGCAGTCTTACAATCTCATTAATGTACAACTCGGCTAAACGCATAAGTGAGTAATCCATTATGATTGCTAAGAAGTGAGCACTCTTGGTTAGCCTGTCCACAATCACCCATATTGGGTCATGATTTCTCTGAGGGTAAGGAAGTCCAGAAACAATGTCCATAGTTACTCTCTCCCATTTCCATTCTGGCATCGACAAAGGCTGTAGTAAACCAACTTGGACTTGATGTTCTGCCTTTACTTGTTGACAAACCAAACATTTGGAAATGAACTCCGCAATGTCTCTCTTCATACCATTCCACCAATAATGTTCTTTGATGGTCTGGTACATCTTTGTACCTCCAGGATGCATTGCATATGGTGAAGTATATGCTTCATTCAGTATTTTTCTCCTCAATTTGTCATTATTAGGGACGCATAACTTGTTCTAATAAAATAAGACACCTTCCTCTATTAATGTAAAATCAAGCTTTTCCCATTTTGAACTTCCCTGGTCAGTTTTACAAGTTTCTCATCTAACTTTTGTGCTTCTTTCACCTGTTTAAGTAATATTGGCTTTACTTGTAACTTAGCAATAATTGAACCATTTGAATCAAGTGTGAAACAAACATTCATGGCACTTAACTCAAGTAGCAAGGGTAATGGACTCAGAGAAATGCTTGCAAAGGATTTTCGACTTAAGGCATCTGCAACCAAGTTGGCTTTACCTGGATGATAATCAATCGTGCAGTCATAATCCTTGATGAGTTCAAGCCATCTACGTTGTCTTAGGTTTAGCTCCTTCTGAGTACCGAAGTACTTTAAGCTCTTGTGATCAATAAATATATGATATTTCTGTCCATACAAATAATGCCTCCATATTTTTAAAGAAAAGACTATAGCAGCAAGTTCCAGATCATGAGTAGGATAATTCAATTCATGCGGTTTTAATTTTTGAGAAGCATAAGAAATAACCTTCCCTTCTTGTATCAAAACGCATCCTAGACCATTGTGAGAACCCAAAGGACTTTCAACCAGCAAATCATAATTAAGTCTCATAGATTTCACATTTTCAGGAAGAACAAGTGATGAACAAACATAGGAATGTGTAGAAACAGGATCAAACAGTGTAAACACACATAAGCCAAATAACTGAAATTTACCGACAACCACGTCTTCTCAATCTTGCTCATCCCTCTGCCTCATAGCATAAGCGCGTGCAGTAGTCCTTTGTCCACTAGCTTGATTAACTCCACTTGTACATGCTGCTTGGGTGTTTTTAGGTCTTGCACCTCTATTAGTTTGAGGAGGATTAATAGAAGGCTTATGAACTGAGCCTTCAATTTTCAAAGAAGGAGCATTATTAGGATTAGGGTAGTCCTTCACTTTATGATCAAAGCTCCACAATTGAAACATGCACCAGAAGCTCTCCTGCAAGTACCATAATGATTCTTTCCACATTGCGTACAAGTGGGAACACGAGGCTTGCCTTGGCTATAATTTGGAGTGCTAGCTGTAGAAAAATCTGATCTGTTTTGCTTTTGTTGCGGTGGTCTGTTATCACTACCAGCGTTAGAATTATCAAACCTTCCCCTTTTTGATGGACCCCCAAAATCTGGTCTATGCTTTCAGAATTTGTTTTAATTTCTACTACTTTCTTCTTTATAAAGTCGTTCCCAAGTAAAAGCAGCAGACACTAACTTACAAAAGTTCTCATGTTGCAGGATCGCCACATTCTTCCTAATGGAATCATTTAAACCATCTTCAAATTTCCTGCACTTGTCTTTTTCCTCTTTAATAATACCTCCAGCACATCGAGAGAGCCTTAGAAACTTCTGTTCGTATTCAGCAATAGACATGCCTCTTTGCCTTAGACTAAAAAACTCATTTTTCTTTGCGTCACAATAACAGGTGGGACATACTTCATACGAAATTCCTTAAGAAAATCATCCCAAGTAAGAATCAGAGGTTTTACCTTGGAATTCGGAACACTTAACCACCAATCATAAGCATCCATTTGCTAAAGTGAAATAGCATACTTAAATTTGGCAAACAAGTCAAACTTGAGTTTTATTTTCATAGATTTCGTCGGGAAACATGTGTCGCGACGCGGAGGTGTTTCCATAAGTTTTCTGGAAATTAAATTCGAGACAGTAGAGTTTGCGACATGTCTGCGATGCGGACCAAACTTTTGGCCCTTGGTGGAGCTAGTCCGCGACGCGGACATTCTCCCTCCAAGCACAACTTCAAGCTGCCTTGGCAGCTTGCTTGGCAAAGGTTGGGGTCCTCCTTAGGGACCCTTAGGGTGGCCCCCGGGGCGTCATATCCGAACGTTTTGACCCTAAAAACATTTATTAAGACACTAGGGTCACCTCCACTGATTTTAGACTCCAAACAACACATAAAAACATGAACAACATACTACAACACACCAATACATAAAAGACTAGTTTTCGAACGTCTTGGTCATCCATTGACGTTTGACTTCCAAACTCTTTACAGCTGACTAAAAAGGCTATTCTTCATTATTTTAACAAGTTATAAATGCATAGAACCCATGTGAGGCTCTACTCTATCCTACTTTATTTTGAGGGTTGTTACAGAATTGATAATTTTTGAATGTGGAGTGGTGGGGTGCTTATGAGCACAAGCGTGGTGACATGAGGGGTGTGGTTTGACGTGTAATGGTAAAAAAGAACAAGAATCAAGGTAAAATCTCTAAAAATGTGTAAGAGATAATTATGGTAAATTCTTTATTTATATTGTTTAATAATAAATATAAAATTATAAAATACTAAATATTTAATAAAATTAAATTAAATTGATTTATAAATAAAAAGTGATCTGTTATAACTCGTAATTAAACTGTTATAAACAAGAATATTTTAAAAGTAGATTTAAAATCTGTAATATTATCTTTAATTATATATGTCGGGTGATTTTTCGGAAATAAAGATGGGTATATAAGTAATTTTTCGTATAAGATTAGCCCACCCCTATAGCTTCCGGAAAGGCCCAAACCTATTCTAATTTTTGTGGTTCCTGCCGGCTGGTTCAGGGTGGCGCCACTGTCTCCGCAACGGTAACAACAATCACTGCCAAGACTAACGGTGTCTCCCATGGCTGCGTCTGCTTGTACAGTTCACAGTTTCTCTCATCCCCATGTAGCCTCCACATCCCAATGCATCCCAACCCTATCTACTCCCAACAATAAAACTTTGAGTTTTCCCAGATACAGAAGCAACACTGTTGCTGTCACAGTTCGCTTTTCGACTAGAGCAGCAAAGAGTGACAGTAGTGACAAAAGGAAAGAAGTTTTGGAAGAAGAGGAGGAAGAGGAGCTGCCATGGATTCAAGAGAAAGCATTAGACCTGGTTGAGTTTACCGGTTCTGTGACTCAGGCAATTCCTGGCCCTAGGATTGGATCTACCTCTTTCCCATGGATTCTTGCGGTGCCCTTAACTTACTTTGGCATCACTTTTGTCATTGCCTTCGTCAAAACCGTCCGCAAGTTCAATTCACCCAGGGAGAAGCGTAAAAAATTGGTATCACAACTTCCCTTGTTTACTCATCCAATTATATTATCACATTTAATATTTATTACGATACATAGACTTGTATTTCCACCATCTGTCCTTAAATTTTAAGTTGCTTCTCACTGTCTTCTGAGTTTTAGCTAGTTACTTTTTGGAAAATTAGTACACCCTTGTCTATATGGTCAAACCCTTGATGAGTCTTCTTGGAAGCAAGATGTTGATTATATTATATTAGAAAGGACTAAGTTGGAAGCTATTGTAAGGAACAGAATTATATACAAACATTTCCTTCTCAAAAGGAAGAGGTTAATATCCATATCTACCTGGCTAAAGTGGTCCAAATGTCCTTTTGATGACAGAAATGAAATGCCAGCCTTGCTGATGCACATTTAATCTTTGTATTTTCTCAAAGTATATTACACTTCTTGAATATAGTACTGCAAATCTGAAGTTTCTTATTACCAGTTTACCTACTGGGAAGATATTCTGTGTTTGCCATAATATCATAGCTTAAGAATATAATGTGTGAATGTGATCAACTTCTCTTATTATAGAATATTGTCATTTCGTAGAAGGGGAAGTATTGTGCGTTTCTTGATGAACAGCCTGACAAGTACAATTTTTTAGGTAAACAAAAATGCTGAGCTATGCAAGTCAATCGATGAGTTATTTGAGAAAGGAAAAGATTATGTTGAGCCTTCAACTTTGAAGGGACTGGCACAAAAGGTATGATGTGTTGTCTATATTGCTATCTTTAGCTTAATTTGACATGACATCAAGTCCTTCTCCCTGGTACAACATTTAGCTTTCCTTGGTTTTAGCAGTAGTCTTTTAAAATCTCATTTATTCCTTGTATGTTCTGGATTCGGAGTTATGTCTTATCTAGTTGTGACACAGAGATCCTGCCTGGACTGGTTTAGAACATTATTTTGGTTTAAGCTTAAGAATATTACATTTTAACTAATGTACTGTACTATTGTCAATTAGAAGTTTCTAGTTCTAGGTCATAATTACCAATCAAAATAACTAAGTAAAAATTTGATTCTAGGTCATAAACTTATCTTGTAGTTAGTGCTTGTTTGGATTGACGTATTTTAAGCTCTTTTAAGAAAAAACAGTTCTAGGGAATAGGGTCTAATATACCCTTCAACTTTGCTATTTAGAGCTGATATACCTACGTTACAAAAATGACTCATATACATCCTTACCGCTGCAAAAGTGGCTCACATAGACTCCTATTGTTACAAAAGTGGCTCATGTATATCCTTTCCATCTAATGGGGGTGAAAAAAAATAACTTTAATTGTCTTTTGATTTTAAAAAACTCCATGTAGGGATATATATGATCTTTTTCACACATGAATTATTTTTTACTTATTTGATTATCATTATTTGAGTTTCTTATTCTTATTTCATTTTTTAAATTTCATTCTTATTGTAAAAATACGAGAAATAAAAGAAAGAAATGTGAATGGAAAAAGAGAAAAATGTAAGAATTTTTTTAAAACTAATATTTTTTGTGGCAATATTGTGATTTTAAACTAATTTTCGTCTATATTTTAATTTAAGTTTTTGTATTTGGAAAAAATACTGGGCCATCTATAAATTTTACGAGAAAATTGGTGAAAAATAAATTTGACCATTCAAATAAACCTGTTGAATCAACGAAATAAAAATAATACATGTTAAAAGAATCAAATATACCCCTATATGGATTATTTTTTAAATAAAATTATTAATTTAAAATTATTTTTTTCACTCCCGTTTGAGGAAAAGGGTATATGTGAGTCATTTGTGTAACATTAGAGGTATATATGAACCACATTCATAACGAGGGTGTATCACCTCTAAATGACAAACTTGAAGGGTATATTGGGCCTTTCCCCCTAGTTTTAAGCATTTCTTGAGTGTTTGGGTAAATTAAAAGTGCTTATAAGCACTTGGTTGGTTTTAAGCTAAACTGATCAATGTAAGCCAAAAGCTATAAGTTAGAAATTCTAACTTATGGCTTTTGACTTATAAGTGAAAAGCCAATCCAAATAGGCACTTAGTTGCGGATTATTACTTGTAATTCTCTCTGCATTGTCATGAAGGGTATACTTTGATCAATTGTTCAACACGAACCTGGACTATAACATTTTCGATATACACACGTTTGTGAATGATAGAAATTGTAGCTATTTTCGTAGAACTAGAACGTCAGAGGTAATGAATGCCATGAAAATATATGAATTAGAAAAGCTAGTGGCCTAGATAGTATTAGTATGGAGGTTTGGAACAATGTTATCAAAGGCGCGCTAAAGCCTAGAAGCGAGGCTCAAAACGTATTGAGCGCTTCGTCTCGCTTAATGTGCACTTCAATTTCGTCATCAAGGTTCTAAGTCATAATTTTCCTTGCCAACATTCATACTTGGTCTAAACATATAGATTTGTATTTTTCTCCCTTTGCTCACTTTTTCTTTAACGCCCACACTTTATTTGCGCTTAAAGCCCCAATAGACCTTAGAGCTTTTTTGCACCTTTTGCTTTTGATAGCACTGGTTTGGAAGTGCCTTGGAGGTTAAGGAGTGGAACAATTTACCACGTTATTCAATGCTATACTAAGAAGTGGTAGGATGTCCAATGAGTGGAGGAATAGTATCTTGGTTCTGATTTGTAAGAACAAAGGAGATATTCTAAGTTTTGCAAACTACTGAGCCATTAAACTCATGAGCCATACGATGAAGCTCGAGAGATATGAGTAGAATGTGTCATTCACGTCTTTAAATTAAAATTGGTGACATTTACTTGGTCAAATGGGATTAAGCTTCTTTTTCTCTTTTTGGTCCTTTTACGAACTATTTTGCTTTGATTTTGAAAATTTTGAAGTTTGTTTAATGTCATTGAAGAAAATCTGCAGAAAATTAAGCTACTATGATAGTTATTGCAGCAACTGTTGAAGTTGTTGCAATAACTACGATAATTGCTACAACAACTAAATAGTTGCTATGATAATTGTTGCAGCAACTATTGTAGTTGTTGCAACAGGTATCATAGTTGCTGCAACAACTTTAGCCGTTGTTAAAATTGTTGCAACAACTTCAACAATTGTTTGAATTGTTGCAGCAATTGTTGAAATTGTTACAACAACTTAAGTATAGTTGTTGTGACAACTTCAATAGTTTAATTTTTTGACAAAAAGTGAGGTGAAGGAGAGGCTGGTTGTGGTAGTGAAGGAGGTGTTGGTGTTGGTAGTGACAACGAAGAACGAGGTGGTAGTTGTTGTGGTGGTGGTGAAGGAGAAAGAGGTGGTAATGGTGGTGGTGAAGGAGGAAGAAAAGGAGGAAGTGGTGGTGGTGGTGGAGATGGAGGAAGAAGTGGTGGTGGTGGGGGATGAAATGGAGGAAGAAGTGGTGATGGAGGAAGAAAAGGAAGAAGTAGTGATGGTGGAGTAAATGGAGGAGGTTGTGGTGCCGACAACGGTAGAAGGGGAGGGGATGTGGCGGCAACAAGGTGGGGAGGGGTAATGGGGAAGATAGGTCTTTTGTGTAAACAATAAAACTTGCGAGTTTTAAAATTAGTGTCATTAGCACTAATCTTAAAATTGTCCACTTCACTTATTAAGACTCGTGTCAATTTTTCTTAATTTTGTAACTCTTTTGTCACCCTTAATTATTTTTCCCATGGAATTCTAGGGAAATGTGATAGAGTGTAGACTTAGAAACACAACAAGAGTGAAAGAGAACCGGTTTGGATTAATGTCTGCTAAATCTACAATAGAGGCTATATTCTTACTAGTAAGATAGATGGAAATCTCTTGCTAAAAAGATAAAAGACCTACCCATAATGGTTATTTATCTAGAGAAAGCATATGATAGAGTACCATACAAGGTCCTTTGATGTGTGATGGAGAAGAAGTGAATCTATGTTTAGTATATGAATGTCAACATGTGTGACAGAGCTGCCGCTAGCATGAAAACAGTGGTAGGTGATACAAAGTAGTTTCCCATAATAGTTGGTTTACACCAGGAATCGACATTGAGTCCCTACTAGTTTGCCGTAGTTATGGACGAACTAATGGTTGAAATGGAGAAGTGCTACCATGGTGTTATGTGATAGAAGGATACCTTTCAAAGAGGACACCTTTCAAAGTGAAAGGTAAGCTTTATAGAACAACTATAAGACCGACTATGTTATACATGAGCGAATGTTGGGCTGTTAAAGTCCAACATATCAAGATGAGTTTGCGGAGATGCGAATGATAAGATTGATTAGATAGAATTAGAAATGGCCACATTCTACTAATAGTGCAAGTAGCGCACATTGAGAATAAAATGAGGGAAGGTCACTTGAGATGGTTTGGATATATTTTGCGTCGACCTATAGATGCACCGGTCCATATGTGTGAAACTATGTAAGTTAAGGTGTTAAAAGGGGATGGGGTAGACCTAAAGTTACACGGAAGGAATTGGTCTCAAAAGATCTGCAATTGCTTGGTATCAAATTAGACTTAGCTATAGATAGGGAACAATGGAAGAAATAGGAAATTCATCTTAGCACAAAGCTAACAGATGCTCCCAGGCACTTTTCCCTAGGTGGATTCTAGAGATCCCTTCTGGGTGTCTAGAGCCCCTTTTCCGGTGGTTCTCTGCCATCGGAATCTCTTCCCTTTCTTGCCTTTTTTTCAGGTAGCATTTAGAACATGGAGAACAGGTTGTATTTCAGACGGGGGGGCGGGGGGGGGGGGGGGGTTGGAATCTTATGATCTTACAGAGTCAATAGCTGTTTCAGAGAGATGGTTTGAGTTGGTGGAGAGTACCAGGCTGTTTACCAGGCGTATGATATTGAGTAGGGGAGCTTTACTTTGGTTATGCAAAAGATTGAAGCTTCTGAAAGTAGGGGGAAAAACTTCAAAACATGGAGATGCAGAGACATTTCAACATATATTTATTGCTCCCTGAAGTTCAATAAGTATGGGCGATTTATTTCTGTTATTACAGTGAATGGGCAGAGTAGATCAGTAATTATTATTCCAGAAAATACATTTAATGAGGGATGGGGGAGTCTGGTAACAAGAGTGGAAAACTTCATTTAGAGAAAAGTAGAGAAGAAAGGGGAATTTATTACAAAAAGGGAATTAAAGCACAATACAATCACTGGGAAGGGGGATTACAAGGGAGCTCTGCACAATAGTAAATGGAGCAAGAGAGAAATGAATGTAGTCAGTGAGAATTCAATGTTGACAGTGTCTTCAGATGTAGATGACAGCAACCTGTCGAAGATGCCTTGTTGGCAGGTTTTGTGGAGAAGGAGATATGCCTATTCGAAATGAAGTGCACAGATGGGCCCAACAAACGTGGAAAGGAGCTCATAATGTTCAGGTGTACGACATGAGTGGCTTCCTCTTCCTCTTCGAATTTCAGACCAGAAGAATGGCTGAACATGTTATCATGGGTGAATGGAAGAGACAAGGTCTGACTTTGAAGCTGGAATGGTGGTCTCCAACAGTAGGAGCCTTCCCAGATGAAAAAATGTTTGATTGGTTTTGGATTAGGGTTTTAGGGCTACCATTGCAGCTCTGGAACAACAAGGTGATGGAAAAGATAGGTGATGAATGTGGGGGGTGGCTAGAAATTGAAGAGGAGACAGAAATCAAAAATCATCTGAGATGGGCAAGAATCAGAGTTAGAGGACCAAGGGAGAAGATCCCCACTAAGATTGAGATCGCCGATAATGGTTTGATATACTCACTACCGGTATGGATGGAGTCGCCGGTGACATATAGATTGATGGAGGTGGAGAAAAGAGCAGATCGAGGTGATAGTGACATATACTGCTTGATGGTACAAAAGACAGACCTATGCTGCTGGAAGACAGAAATAGAGTGTTAGAAAGAGGAAAAGGTCCAGCAACAAAGAAAACAACGGATATTGAGGTTTACAAGGAAGGGGTACAAGAAAAGGACAACAGTCACATGGCTAGTGGAAGTGGGCCCCCTGAGCACACTTTAAATCTGAATAAAACACAAGCCCATCTCACACAACTTTTGGGCCTTTCTAGCAAGCCCAAAACTGCTATGTTCAACAACAACAACAACAACAACATACCCAGTAAAATCCCACTAGGTGGGGTCTGGGGAGGGTATAATGTACGCAGACCTTACCACTACCTCGTGGAGGTAGAGAGGCTGTTTCCGAGAGACCCTCAGGGATATTGTGGAAAGTAAGGCTCGGTAAACACCATAAGGTTATAGGTATCACAAACAAGGACAACACGTGCAAGACTAGGATTACTACACACGCTATCAGCCTAAACCCTCTCAAGGAAAAACAACACGCTAACCCTACTAACCTTCAACCTTGATACGCGACCTCCACTCCTTCCTATCTAGAGTCATGTCCTCAGTAAGGTGAAGCTGAGCCAAGTCCTGTCTAATCACCTCTCCCCAATACTTCTTAGGCCTACCTTTACCCCTCCGCGTACCCTCTACAACCAACCCCTCGCACCTCCTCACTGGGGCGTCTGCTATGTTCACTGAGCCTTTTTTTGATTTCATCAACTCAATTGGGGAGAAGCAAAACATCCTTTTAGGCACTCTATAATGGATTGGGAACTGGGTAAACACATGCAAATGGAAGAAGGAGAACCAAAAACCAGAAATCAGAGAATCAAGGAGGCTCAGGCAGAGGACATGACTCAAGAAGAAGATAGCATAGCTTTTGAGGGGAGACAAATAGTTACTATATGAGCGGGGCAGATTCTTCCTTTCTAGAAAGTTTTGAGAATCAGCTGGTCACTTACAATGAACCAGAACCATTGAGCATCGAAGAAAATCTCACGGAAGAGATGATAGAGACAAGGGCTACAATCTGGGTACACCTTAATGTGATTAAATTAGGCCAAGCCTTTGGAGAGACGCAGGAAAGGGTAAATCCTCAAATAGCAACAATAACACAATTCCAAAAGAGCTCAAGAATTTAATGTTCGTTATGAAATTCATGGATGGCGAACCTAGAATAAGTGGGAGGAGACTAACCATTATGCATAGATGAGGATAAAGATCGTGTCTTGGAATGTGAGGGGACTTAATGACGAAAGAAAGAGGGGGGTGGTAAGGAATCTGATTAATCAATGGAGTGCAGATGTGTATATTTTGGTAGAAACAAAGTTGGGGGGAAATATAGATAGACTCATACATAGTATCTGGGAGAATAGATGGGTGGGAGAGATACATTTAGAGGCAGATGGTAGCCGGGGGGAATAATTATTTTATGGGACAGGAGAGTTTGGAAAGGGGAAATGGCAGAACATGGCAACCAAAGCATAACTTGTAAAATGTCTGGGGAAAATTCTGATTTTTTTTGGTTTGTAACAGCAGTGTATGCTGATTGTAAAAGAGTGGAAAGAAGAGAGTTATGGGGGGAGCTATATTCAGCGGGGGGAAGGTGTGCAGGACCTTGGGTGGTGGGAGGTGATTTTAATGTAATCAGATACCCCAATGAAAGAACAAACTGTTTTAGAATAAATGGAGCAATGTCAGAGTTCTCTAAATGCATTGAAGAGATGGAGCTAGTGGATCCTCCATTATTTGGAGGATCTTATACTTGGAGAAGGGGGGAGAATCATAGAAGTTCCTCAAGAATCGATAGATTCTTATACTCCTCATCATGGGAAGAGCAGTTTATTCTCATCAAACAGGCAGTATTAAAAGATAGGATCTGACCACAACCCAATCATGCTATCTTGTGGAGAGCTGAATTTCAAGAAAAAAATACTTCAAATTTGAAAGTTGGTGGCTGAGGGTAGAAGGGTTCAAAGAAAAGGTACAATAATGGTGGGGAGCTTTTGTTGTTAATGGGAGGCCTGACTATATTTTAGCTGAGAAACTGAAGATGCTAAAAGAAAGGTTAAAGGAGTGGAGTAGAAACAACAGGGGCAACTGGAAACAAAGAAAGGGTGACATTTTAAACCAGCTTGCAACTTTGGAAGTAATCCAGGAACAAAGAGCTCTCACAGATGATGAGGCAATGCAAAAATCAAATTTGGCTTTAGAGTTTAAAGAAGTTGCAAGAAATGAGGAGATTGCTTGGAGATAAAGATCAAGAATACAATGGTTGAAACAGGGAGACAAAAATACAAAATACTTCCATAGGATAGCTACAACTCACAAAAGGGTAAACTCCATAGATAACTTGAAGGTGGATTGTATGGAGGTGACAGATGCAGAGGAGATCAAAGAAGCTATTCAAAATTACTACAAGAACCTGTATAAGGAGGCAGAAGAATGGAGGCCAGAATTAGTGTTACATGAAGCTACAAGGATATCTGCAGAAGAACAGGAGGAGCTACAAAGACAATTTGAAGAGGATGAAATCTTAGAAGGCATTAAAAATTGTGTGCTATGGAGAAGGCACCAGGGCCGGATGGATTCCCTATGTCCTTTTATTTGGCTTTCTGGGAACTTATAAAGGAGGACATCCTGAAGACTATCCAATATTTTTATGAATATCAGAAGTTTGAGAAAAGCCTCAATGCAACATTCATAGCCTTGATCCCAAAGAAGGTTGGAGCTTCAGAGTTGAAAGATTTCAGACCTATAAGTCTCATAGGTGGAATATATAAGATTGTGGCAAAGATACTGGCTGAAAGACTCAAGAAGGTGGTTAACAATTTAGTTAACAAGCATCAGATGACATTTATAAAAGGAAGACAGATCATGGATGTAGCCCTAATTGCTAGTGAGTGTGTGGACTCGAGACTTAAAAGGGCAGAAGCAGGTGTCATGTGTAAGCTAGACATAGAAAAAGCCTATGATCATGTCAACTGGAGATTCTTGTTGAATACTCTCCGTCAAATGGGCTTTGGTGAGAAATGGTTGAAATGGATTGACTTTTGCATTAAAACTGTCAAGTTCTCTGTTTTGGTGAATGGTGAACCTGTAGGTTTTTTTGGTTTTGAAAGGGGTCTTAGACAAGGTGACCCTCTGTCTCCTTTCCTGTTTATACTAGAAATGGAGGGATTTGATAGCATGATGAGGATAGCATTACAAAATAGATGGATTAAAGGGTTTGAGATAGGAAATAGCAGAGGGGAAATAATGGAGGTATGTCACCTACAGTATGCAGATGACACAGTGATATTTTGTGAGCCAAAGGTTGAACAAATAGGTTACATCAGAATGATTTTGACTATTTTTGAAGCTTCTTCTGGCTTGAAAGTTAATTGGGGAAAAACCAGTTTGTTCCCGATAAAAAAGGTGCCAAATATCCAAAATCTTGCAATCATTTTAGGGTGCAAAGTTGAAAATATGCCAACTACATACCTTGGTCTGGGCAGTGAGCACAAGGCAGGGGAAATTTGGGATGGAATATTAGAGAAAACTGAAAAAAGATTGGCTAGGTGGAAGGCACAATACATTTCACTAGGAGGGAGGCTCATCCTTATCAACTCTGTTCTTGATGCACTTCCTACGTATGTAATGTCTCTATTTCCCATACCTCCCAAAGTTATAAAAAAAACTGGACAGACTTAGGAGGGATTTTCTGTGGCATGGCTGTAAAGAGGGCAAAGGATATAAACTAGTCAATTGGCAGACAACAATGCACAGTAGAGAACAAGGTGGCTTGGGCATCAGAAATCTGAGAGCACAGAGCAATAGTTTATTGATGAAATGGCTCTGGAGATACAACGGGGAGGATCATGCATTATGGAGGGAGGTAATTAGACACAAGTTTGGTGAACTCAACCCATGGTGTACCAATGTGAGCACTGATACTTATGGAGTTGGAGTTTGGAAGACCATTAGAGCTCTATGGCCCAAACTGGAAGGGAACTTGCAGAAGAGAGTTGGAGATGGGAAAAGAATAAAATTCTGGAAGGATGCTTGGAAGGAGCAAAGTCCATTAATGGAGATTTTTCCAGATCTGTTTATTCTAAGCAACAACCCAGATGGCACCATTTATGATATGGAGTGCACAGGGATGGAACTTATTCTTCAGGAGATTGCTAAATGATTGGGAGATCGATAGAGTAGCCGATTTGCTAAATAGGATTGATGATTTCAATGGCACTACTGCTGAACCAGATACATTAAGATGGAAACACAATATTGATGGGCAATTTTCTGTTAAAAGGAGAAAGGGTACAAGTGTAGAGGGCAACCAAAAATATGGAGAAACTTGTGGAATAGTCCATCCCCAACCAAGGTAAAATGCTTTACTTGGTTGGTGGTTAAAAGAGCATGCCTGACACAAGAAGTTTTGAATAAAAAAGGGGCCATCATAGTTTCTAGGTGCTTCTTATGCAATGAGACAAATGAAACAAACAATCATCTATTTTTGCACTGCACCTTTACAGCACAACTTTGGTCTCTATTTCTCAACATAACAAAGACAAGCTGGACTATGCCGGAGTATACTGCAGATTTGCTTAGTTGCTGGATGAAAAGAGGAGGCAAAGAAAAGTCAAAAGAAGTGGTGGAGGATCATCCCACAATGCATCTGGTGGACAGTTTGGAGAGAGAGAAATGGGAGGTGTTATGAAGATAGATCCAATTCCATCCAGAAAGTTAAATGGAATTGTATAATATCTTTCTACTTTTGGTGTAAAGAAGTAGGTTTAGAGGATATAGATCAGTTTGTAGATTCATTAAGATCTCTGTAAGTATCTTGTTTTCTAGTTGCAATTTTTTATTTTTTTTATCTAACACTTTTTGATGGTGTCCAACATGTCCTTAATGCTGAGGAATACACATTTACCAGTTTCAAAAAAAAAGATCCATATAGGTGATAGCTACTTGTTGAGGATAAATTTTAGATTCGTACGAAACTTTTATTATTATTGTTGTTGTTGTTGTTATTATTATTACAATTAATATCATTTATATATATATAACATGTCTTTTTCCACCTTTATTTATTTGTTATTATGGTGAAATGAGCTTAAATGACAAAATGAGGATTCCTATAGTCAACCACAACTTATTTGGGACTGAAGCGGAATTGTTGTGGTTGTATGTTTTTCCTTCTCCTTCTTTCCTCCCTTTGCTAAAATGGGTTGTGTTATCTTATATCATGTAGATATGTCTTACCACGAAGTAGTTAGGAGAGCTTTTGTAGAATCTGACCAACTTGTTTGCACTTTTGACAATCTTCTTCTGCTAGGAGCTAATCATTTGGATTACTTTAACTTTCTAGTTAGCTTTTACTCTATTTTTTTCCTGTTAAGGGTGACAGTATGTTAATATCAGCTAAAAGGCTGTGCTGGATTTACAATTCAAAAACCTACACAGAGTAAGCCAATAAATTGTTTAGTTATTTTATTTGATAAGGTTGTAAATTTCTGACTTGAAGCTTAATGCTTCTGGAAATATCTGTCTGGGAAGTTATTGAACAGGATGATAGAGTAGAATCAATCCCTTTTACCTTTTCCTACCCTTAGCGGTTGTGATAAACTCTTTCTGGGCGCAATGCCTCTGTAACTTTTCTTCAATATCGTCAGTAATATACTTCCCTTGTAAAGTGACTGCTACTTCTACCTACAACTTGGCATCTTCTCAAGGTACTTGATCGTTGCTTGTGGCATTGAATTTTTGAATTAGAGATTTGTCTTTACTGGTGGGCAGGGGTATTAGATATTTGAATTAGGCATTCTGCCTTTAGTGGTGATGAAGATAGGCTGCTGCTTGTTATCCTTTTCTAATGTGCAATTCTTTTCTTTTCTTTTAATAGATCTAATCTAAATTTCCATCTGCCTGTTATTGATTATAGAGTCTTGAATTAAACCATGTAAAATTTGCAGACAGGTTTTGATATGGAGGAGATTTTCCGAAAATATATTCGGTACTCCTTGAATGAGAAGCCATTTAGCCCGGATTTAATAGCATATTTAATTCAGTTGAGGAAAGCATCAATGCTGACTGATACTGAAGTAGCAGGAATACTGAACGAAATTTCACGTCGAATTGTTCAAGACAAAGGTTAGGTTTACTGGATTTCTTGTGAGCCCTTCATTCCATCTCTCCTTGAATGATCTGTTGTATGTTCTTCTAGTTTAGAAATAAGGTCTGACTACACTAGAGAAGGCCTGCTTACACCCACTCACACTGTGCACACACCCCAATTGGGAAGAAGTAGCAAAAATATTCTGTCTCATTGACCAAGAAGAAACTCATGTTGTTATATAGCAAATGAAGCTACCCTACCTTTTGGCTTATGGTTGGACTTCTTGATTGAGAACCTACACTTCCAAGTTCCAATGGTCTAGTGTTCTTTCTATTGGTCAAAAGTACATGGACATCAACAACAAAAGATCTATTAATTTCTGTCTGTGGAAGGATTTGAACCCGTGAAGTGCGCCCTAACCCATACAGCACATGTTGCACACTTACCACTAGACCAAAGCCCTAGACTTCATCTACTATTTCAAGGACCGACCTAAGATCAAAAAAGATTGTCATTGCAATGTGGATGTTCATCTAGGTTTGGTTTCAAATATGTCGAACAGGCAACTCAATATTGGCATCATTTGTTAGTTATTTCACCATTTAGCCGAAAGGACTTTGTATCATGGTGTTGAGTTGTTTCCTTAATAGAGTTTTCCCCTCCCATATAAACACTTATAGGGTGTGTTTGGTATGAACGAAAACAATGTTTTCCAATTTTCCATGTTTTGTTGGCTTAAATGTTTTGGAAAATGTTTTTCAAATCAACTTTTTTCCCTCAAATTTAAGGAAAATGACTTCCCTTCAAAAATTAAGGAAAACATTTCCAAAGCTCTATTTCATACTTAAATTGCAATATTTTGTTTTCTTATCCTACCCTATACTCCGTACCCGACCCTTCCCGTCTAAAAAAACGTAAATTTTTTTTAATTTCAAATAGTTTTACCCCTATCCCCAAACCAGCCCCCTACACCCAAACAAAAAAAAATTAAAATTTTAAAAATTATTTTTTAAAAATATTTCAAATTTTAAGTTTTTTCTTACCTCACCCAATCCCTACCCCCTCCCCCCAAAAAAAATAATGATTTTGGAATATTTTAAATTTTTAAAATTTCATTTTTATCCCACCCCATACCTGACCCCGCGACCCCCCCTCCCCCAATCAATATATTTTTTAATATAATTAATTTTTTTCAAATTTTTAAAATTTCAATTTTTACGCCATCCCTACCCCGGCACACCGTCAATTTTTTTTTTAAAATGGAAATTGAAAAATATTTAATGGTCTGATTTTGGAATGGTCGTGGGGTTCGTGTCCTAGTTCGGGTGTCAGGGTTGGGTCCTAGATCGATTATCGACTTAGAAATTATTTTCCTAAAGAGTATTTTGTAGTCTCAAGCCAAAAATAAAAGATATTTTCTAGAAAATGTTTTTCATTCACCCAACCAAACATTAAAAAATATTTTCTACTCACCAAGCAAACATTAGAAAATAAGTTAGAAATCCACTTTTTTTCCAAGAACATTTTCTAGGAAAACATTTTCCTTTCATACCAAATACACCCAAAGTGTGCATAATCTGCTAAAACTTTGTATCTCTTCAACAGTTTATTTGTTGTAAACAAGTCTCTCAACTTTCAGGTCCAGTTGTTATGGATATATCAGGCTATTCCGAGAAGGGTTTGAAGAGAAAACTTGCTGTGCAAACTCTTTTTGGGAAGATATATTATCTCTCTGAGGTAAGGGCCCCCTATCAAATGAGGACCTCATCCTACTTCTTAACATATTTTGCATCAGAATGATTTCAGATGTTCCTTTTCCTTTGGTTGTGATTGATTATTTGATATCTAGATCCCTTCATTCTTGAATAACAGTCTTAGTAATTCTTTTTTCTTTACTATTTTGACTTTGAAGAGTAGCTTCCCCTCAAGTTTCCAGTTTCAAAAATGAAGAGAATATCTTCTCCTCATCTCTCATATTTAATACCCTCCTTTTGAATCTGTCATTGTATATTTTCCCTCACTTTATTGACTATGAAAAGTATATCCCCCTCAGTTTGCTTATTTTCCAGTTTCAAATGTGTTTCTTTCCAAGCTGGCTTTTATCTTTACAGAATGATCTAATGTCATAATGAGATGTAGACAAACTAGTGACTCTGGCTACAATAGCATTTGCATCTCAACTTGCTTGCCCAGTTTTTTATCATTTAAAGCTTAAGATTCTACGTTTACGTTTAAGTAGGACGTGTGAACTGCCACCGGTCTGGGATGAAGATATAATGTAACTTGTTAGCATCAGGTCCAATTCAAGGCAGATTGTTGCTGACCCACATATAGAAGTACTCCCTCTATCCAAAAAAGAGTCTTCATTCCCTTTTGGTTGATCACAAAATGGTTTTCATTTTTTCCCTCCTTATACAAGAAAAGAAAAAGCTTTCTATATAACTCGGAAGTTACCTAAGATGTATTTCTACTCTATAATATACCACTTTGACTTTATTGTATTTTCCTAAATTCAAAATACTTATATTTCCCACATTTCCCCCTAGAATTGCTAAATAACTCACTTTATTTTAGCAATTTTATTAGTATCAGTCGGGTCAAATTACGATTAGTGATTCATCTGAACTAACTTTCTTGGTAATTTCTAGAATATTGAGTTGTTGCATCCAACTTTTGTAGTGGCTCTGCATTTTTGTAGGTATTCCTACTCTAGCTCATCTTGGTTAAAGATGTAGAATTTAGTTTTACCACTGTGGACTGTAGAATTTCACTGTGATGTTCACCTCAATTGCTCTATTTGTTAAACAGCTTCCAGAATTCTGCTCAAGGGATAGCTCCTTAACTGTTAAGGAAATATTTGGAGTGGCCGAGTAAGTGACTTCTTCCAAGATTTTTAGCCAATCATCGTGTGAGAAAGTAGAATTTAGCTAATCAGTCTGTGTGTAATAATTGTCAGTGAGGATGCTGAAAAGCTTCGGTTACATACCATCCCAGAAGCTGGGAACATGGATTCACTTGAGAGGATGGTGAACGGGTCAGATTCAGAGTAATGCTTGAGAGGATGGTGAACAGGTCAGATTCAGAGTAATGATTCGGCTACTGTTTCTTGATTGACGTACACTTGAGTGTAGAGAAGTTGTAGGTGTGGAGAGTATTGCAAGAGAAGTGTATTCCTTCTGCAGTGCTCAAAACAGCGGAAAAAGAAAAGTCAGAAGTAAGTCGGAACATATACCTAACCACCATGAAGCTTGTCTAGAATTGCTTCAAATTTGTGCCCACAACACTTGTGATACAAAATGCTTGTGTTTGTTGTTTCCAGGGAAAACTACTTTTTGACATATGGAGTTTGAAAAATAATCATCTTCTGTTTCCATACTAGATATAGTTTGAAAAATAATCATCATCTTCAGTTTCCATACTAGATATAGTTTGAAAAATAATCATCTTCGGTTTCCATACTTGATATAGTTTGAAAAATAATCATCCAAAAATATATTTTCTGCTAATTGTTTGTGGTCCTAAAATATCCTCACCGTTAATACTTTGATCCAAAAGTGCTCTTACGCTTTAGATTAAAAATGTCACACCACGTATGTATTGAACACTTTAATAGTTTTTTATACTATAAGTCATAATGTCCTCTTTAATATTTTCTAGAAAAGACTGTAATTACAAGTCATAACAAATTAGGATTATTTTGGGAAAATTTTCAAAATGTCAATATTTTGACATTTAATAGGATCTCTTAGCCACATTTTCAATATTTATTTAAAATATCAATATTTTAGTTTGTTATGCATCTACTTTATGTATTTTTTTATTTGTTTGATTTGCAAGAAAACAATTATTTAATAACAGAAAGGAGAAAATCTGGGGAGAGAATATTTAAAAAATGAACATATCACTTAAAATTATCATCAGTTACAATTTCAAAAGAGTATCCTTATTCTATTGGATCAACAATTTCAATCTCCATTTTTCTCCCTTATCAAATTCTTGATTTGTAGATGGTGAAATTAAGAACATCAAGATGTGGAACATATTGCCAAATATATTTTTCTTCTATTTGTATTAGAAAAATATTACTAATTGTATCACAATATAATCTAATCATTACACATGAATATGATTTATGAAATGATACATGATTCTGGAAAAAAATGGCGTACATGATGGAAATAATACAATCTGTTGAGGAAGGATACAATATTCTAAAAAAAATACAAATTGACTATGAAAGAAATAGGGATACAAGATTCTCGAAAAAAAAATAGCATACATAGTGGAAATAATATAGCATGTTGAGGAATGATACAATATTCTAAAAAAATAAATATAAATTGACTGTGAAAAAATAGGATACATCTATACTTAAGAAACACAAATTCATTTGACATACCTATTAGAATGACTACAACAACAAAAAAATACAATATTCTTGATAAAAATACAAAATGCTTGAGTAAAAGAAAAACAATTGATAAACAAAAATTAATATGAATATAATTCTGGTACAAATACAATTTTTGCAATTTTCTTCTCTTACTCTCTTTCTTCTTCTTTGTCTGCTATGTTCCTTTTTTCTGAATTTTTTTTCACCAAACCCAAATCTGAATCTGTATTCACTTGTGCATTAGTGACCCTTTAAGCAAAATTCAAAATTATTAAATATGGATATATAAAAAATCAAACAATATATGATGTATGAATGTCAATGTAAATTACTACAATCTACTAAATCTCAAATATGAAAACAAAATCACAAAAAAATCAAATAATAGTGTTTAAAAGACGAAAAATTTGAAATACATAAAAAAAGGAAATCTCACAAAATACTTGGTGAATATGAAAACAAACTCATAAAAAATAGAATAATATAGTTTAAATGACGGAAAATCCGAAATACAAAATACTTGGTGAATATGAAAACAAAATCACAAGAAATCTCACAAAATACTTGTTGACTTCGAATTTACCTTTATCAATGGGTGAAAATCTAATTTGAAGAGATAACAATGGTGAAAAAGGGAAGAGAGATAAATTAATGATTTGGGGTAAAACCTAGAAAGAGGGGTAAGTGGGTAATGAGGGTATTTTCTAATATTTTTTTACCGTATAATAGAGTAAAAAAGGTCGGATTTGAGAAATAAAAGGAAAGAAGATTAGTTATATTATGATACAATTTATTTTCTAAAATATTGACATATTGACATTTTTAATAGTTATTTTAAAATGTAAATATTTTTAATAATTATGTTAGAGATTGAGACTAGTTTGTTAATTTTTCCTATTTTAAATTAGAATATTCTTTATTTATTACTATTTACTTTTCGTATTTAGGCCTAATAAATAGAGGACAAATATGAATGACTATTAAGTTGCGACAATTTTAGGGCCCGTTTGGCCATGCAATATGAAATCATGATATGGTATCATAATATGAAATCATGATATGAAGTTGAAGTTTTGTTTGGACATGCGATATGAAATTTTTGTGTTATATATTTTCTCATAAACATGAGAATCTCATAAGTTGTAAAACTATTAAAATAGTCCAATTGTTTATTCAATCTTATCAAATAAACAAAAATTTATAAAATCGCATAATAAATTATTACAAAGCTATTTGTTCTCTATTTAAGTAACTGTTTTATCTAACTTTAATTGATTAAACTTTAATTTAATAAAAAAATGAACATAAACTGTAGTGTACTAGTCTTTAATATAATCCTCTCACATAGTACGCACAATCTCTTCACGTTGAACTTGCATTTCTCAACCTTATGATGGAGAAGACGAACCAACATTGTTACTTTGGGCCATTTGTTGATCATATCATTCGCAACAAGGATCAGAGAGAAAGGGGATTCTAAAAGCTAAAAGCCTAGAAAACTAGATTGTCAGACTCGAAGGTAGCAGTAAGATCTCTGTCTCCAGAGAAGGCATGAGGGTTTTCTAAAAGTCTCCTCTCATTACTTATGGATAAAGCTCTTAAGCTTAAGCTTTTACGAACTGAAAGATCTCTTCATGCTCATAGACCATAAATATTTCATAACTCTTTTGGTATTCTCGCAAATAATTATATAACACTGTATAAGCTATGAATTCACTTGTGTGTCAATATCATATGGTTCATGTCTTGTTTCACTTTTGTGGAATTACACATTTTCAGTGCATTAATTTCATGTTAAAATCAAACCTATTGGAAGTAGTGATTATCAAACATACATCATCAATTTTGTCCCTTTTCATATTAAATTGCTATAAACATTTTCATATGTAGTCGAAAGAGATTTTTTTTTTAATTATGAGAACCCAAAAAGTATTACTGCCTCAGTTCTTATTTATATTCACCAAAACAATTCCTACATTATTGTTTATATTCACCAACTTTAAAGTATAATAAATTTTATGTTACTGAGAATAATAAATTTTAAAAACTAATGATGTGATTACTAATTTTATTTACATATGAAATAAATGGTTAGTAGATATAAATGTGAGTTGTTTTAATAAAATATAAACTTGTGGGTTAACTTTTGTATTTAAAAAAATCCCAAATCATGATATGAAATTCCCAAATCATGATTTTGGTGAATATGAGATTCCATCTCATGATATGAAATCATAAGATAAAATCAATGTGAAATCGCATGTCCAAATCCTGATTCCATCTCATAATTTCATATCGTGATATAATATTGCATGTTAAAACGGCAACTTTAAAATTGAGGAGCAAATCATTCCATTTTCAAAAGAGAACAGTTTCCATATTGTCTCTCCTCCTTTGTTTTTTCAAAAAATTCGTTTTTAAATAACCTCTCCCATTTTTCTACTTCTAATCAATTTTCTTGTGTAATTGTGGATTTTTCAATCCTATTTCGTGAATTTATTTGACGCACGTCTTCTCATTTTTAATTTGGTATTTTTTTTGAGGAATTCTCCTCATAATTGACTTTCTACGAAAATATGATTAGAAAATCTCTATTGAAATTTACTCCTCGAAAAAGCCCAAGAATACATGTGTTTACTAGAATCTTTCATCGTGATTTCCCTGTCTGCCCCTAAAGTCACGATTTCATTCACATAAATACACTTTTCATCATTGTTTGCCCAATCATCCTAAATGAAGAAGATTGGATGAGTCATCCAACATTTGCCATTAGAGTGTTTAATAACTTTTGAATCGAGAAAACATCATTGACAATAATTTTGAATCTCAAGTTGAAATTTTAGAGTTTCAATCGAAAAAGTTATATGGAATTATGACTGGATTGGAGAATGATTTTTTTCGATTCAATCTCACCCAATTCTCCATCAAGTTGAGATGAGTGTATGAATTTGCGTATAAATTTTGTATAGATTAGTAATAAAAGATTTTGAGAATTGACATGTATATTTCATGTGTATGAAACTGATTTTATTCAACTAATAGTATTAAAATACTATATAATATGGTATACTTTTTTTTTTTATATCATTGTATATACAACATATATTAGTGTATGAAATATGTATGTATATATATGTATGAAATGGATATATAATGTGGTATATAAATTGATTTACATAAGTATACCACATTATATACAAACATATATTAGTGTATGAATTGCGTATAAAATATGGTATACAAATCGGCTTGCGCAAATTTTTTACAGACATGTTTTGGTGTATGATTTGTGTATAAACTATGATAAATACAAATTAATGGAATGAATTCAATTAAGTAATGCAGTTTTGAAAAAATAAGAGAAAGAATGAGGCTATGTATAATAGGATTTACGAATTTTCAAATGAGAGAATATGTTAAGAAAAATTTATGGAATAAATATCAACTAAGTATGAGAAAAATTAGGCGATTGATACCTCCTATTAGTTTCAAAAGTCGTTATTTATGGAAAGCAAATTTATTTATTAATGAGATTAAATATTTATTAATTATATTTTTCTATTTTTTTAATTGATTTATTATTTTGTTATGTTTTGATAAGAATCTACTAACACCTATTGAAAACTAGTACTAGATGTAATAACAACTCTTAAATGTGTTTTAAATTTTCTCTTTTTTAAATAAAATTGTTTTTCTTTTTAAATACATTATTTTCATAATAAAATATATTAGTTTTTAAAAACCTTTTTTTATTTTTAAATTCTCTTAACTAGTATAAAAGTGAAAAATAAACTTTTCTTCCTTAATATCCTTTAATTAATTAAAATAGAATTACCTCATATACTTTTTAAATGACAATATAAGTCATACATATAAGGTCATAGTAGCCTCATCATTAATTTTCATCAAAACAATGATTATAAAATTCCTAATAAATAGAAAATATTTTTACTTCAATCTTTTCTTAATTGAAGTAGAATACATATTTGCCAACATATTCCTTGATTTTAAAGTTAATATAAAAAAAGGATCAACAATAAATCCATCGACTAAATTATAAAGATAATTTGTGATCTGGAAAAAGTTATTTTATGATATTATGATTGTTGTATCTTAACTTTAAAACGAAAGATTAAAACAACTGCTTATCCTTCTTCAATTTGCAAAAATGTTAAGAAATAAAAATATTTCATATTTTATTAGGATGAAAATTAATGATGAATCACTATAGTCTTATAAATGAATATTAATGATGGGTTGTAATATTTGTATTAGGAAAATAATGTATTTAAGTAGAAAAAAATATTTTTAATAGGAAAAAGATATTTTTTATCAAAAAATAATAGTAGGGACATTTTTGGATCAAAATATTAATGACGAGTATTTCTGAACATAACTATTAACAAAGGACATTTTTTAATTCAATTTTGCATAATTCAAAGACATGTTTAACCCCTTTTTATAGATAGTATTCTACATTTTTTCTCTTACTAGGCAGATAAAAGCAGAGCCAACCATTTGGGAGATTTAACTTGTCTTATAATTGAGGACTCTTACCTAACTCCTCCCCTAAAAAAGTAGATAAAATGACTTGGCACATCAAATTATTGATAAGACAGTTTGTACATTACTGTAGAAAATCACCCATGACTGTTTGTGTCTTTATCATGACCACTTGATAAAATTCGAAGGGAAGATCAATAATTTTAGATGAATTTTTTTTAATTCCTTTTTCATACATCTGCCTTCATAAAATTGAACATTTTCAAGTGCGTTGATATCCCAAATGCTTCATCAAAATAATGTTGTTTGGCAATTATAATGTTTCTACTTACAAAGAATCTGAAAAGGCATTGATTACTTTCCTCCAAATCTGGATAATGGCATTGATTACTTTACTCCAAAATTTATATTGCAAATCTTGATAATGACATTGATTACTTTACTCCAAAATTTAGCAAATCGTTAAACGTAAGCGTAACAATTGTATTGTACTAAAGAAGTCAATATCGTAATATAATCTATTGTGTAACAGCCTAATTCTTTCTTTGTTGTGCTTTTCTTTGGGAAATTGACAATGAAATGGATTGACATTTTATGGATTAAATGGGTGGGTAAAATATTTGGGATTAGGTATAAATTATAATAATTAAATTAAGATGAAATATTAAGTGAAATGATGTATATCCATGTATGCATGCCAAGTAGATGCCACCTATGATGATAAAAGTTGGATTGTAGGGGTAAATATATAAAAAATTATGGCGAAGGGAAAATATAATCATTTTCTAATAATATAGGGGTAAATATGACCCTTTTCTGTAGTTAGTTTAAATAATTTAACTTCAAAATTTCCCTTTTACCCCTAATGAAATGATTTCGAGCTATACAAATATCTAAGGATTGTTTAGACTATAAGTTTTAATAGTCTTCTATTTCTTATTAAATATAGCGCCAAGTGAAAAAATGCCGCATAAAATGGGATGGAGGTAGTAGTAATAGTTATGTCTAGTATTAATTTATTTTATTACTTTTATAGTAATATTGTTGGCATGTTTTAAGCGTTACCAATATATGATATGAATACTATCATAAGTTGTCGAGATGATCATAATATCGAGCAATCCTTTCAGTCTGGATGGATGGAATATTCTTGTCACGATCCAAAAACTCAAGTCATGATGACACCTACCATAATCCACCACTAGGTAAGCTAACCCATATCATGGAACAACAAGTAACATGTATATTGGGCAAAATCAACAACCAATGAGAAAATGTGTAAACACCCCGTAGTCTAGTAGTAGGCCAACTAGGGCTAAGCATGACGGTAACAAGCCATGACAAGAGGCAAAGGCCAAGGGGAAGGGGCCAAGGCTGCCCAAGCTTCCCCCAAGCACTTCCCCACTTTATGACCACCACCATGGCCAGTGGTGAGGACCACGGCTTGTGGTGTGGCCCGTGGTGGCTATGGCAATGACGTCCCTTGATGCTTCCCAAGATGGCTCATCTTCATGAGCCACTTCATGGCCAGTGGTGAAGACCACGACTCGTGGGAAGGCCCGTGAAGATGCCTTCAAATCTTGGAGGCCAATGAATGGTGGCCTAGCCATTGGACCAAGGACCACGGGTGTAACACCCCGTATTCGAAAAAGACCAAATTACAAATTTTCAGAAGTTGCAGTTTCCACCAACGTGGGCCACCTATGGACCACAGGTTGAACCACGAGCCTAGGTGGGGCTCGTGGTTGGTCACCTCAACTTTCCCCAAATTTTTTCAAGATAGGCACGACCTATGGCCAGACCTACGGACCGTAGGTGGGACCACGGTCCGTGATCCAGGTCCGTGGATCGTGGCCCCTCAAACCCTGTCCCTGACGCCAAACAACGCCTGCCAGGACGGACCGTCGATCAATCCACGGTCCGTCGTTCAGGCTAGTAGTTGGCCCCGTCAAATTTTAAGTTGGGGTCATTTTGGTCTTTTCCCTTATGCGTTGGACACCTAAACAACATCGTTTCACCCCTAAACTACTATATGACGTAGTTTTGGTCAGTTTTAGCCTAATGACTTAATCAGAACCTACCCTAATTGATCATTCTCCAAAAATTCACCAAAACTAGAGCAAAATAGAAGAGAAAGTCAACCACCCCCTTCAAGAATGCGCAACAAGTTTTCTTCCACTAGGTACCTATAATTCAGTCAGAATCTTGATTCCCTATGCATTGTTTAGACCTAGGGTTTCTAGAACATTAGATAAATTGTTGTGATTTAGCTGTTATGGTATTCTAAATCATATTATCATGTTTTCATAACATTGTGCTTAGCTCCTTGAATGAAACTCAGAACCCTAGTTGTGTAGATTCGTTTAGTTCATGAATTACACTACCTAGGTCAGATATATATGCCTCAGATTTTGAATGTTTCATTACCAGTACTAAAATGTTGTATGTTGTATATATTTCTAGTTTGGAGTAGACTTAACACTGAGTGGACTAGGGTTTAGCGTACCCGTATAGTCCCATAACTATGTGCCCCGTAGGTTTATAAGTCCCCTATGTGGGCATCATATTTAGTGATCACGCCAGTCATGCCTTTATACCCTTGGCAAGGTATATTGGGTCCTCTTGATGGGGCGTATACATCGGACTCTATGTTTTAGCTCATGTGGTTTTATGTCGGTTATTAGTAGCTCCCACAGTCAGACTTTAGTACATTTGACCAGGTTTTCAGTTGTACTTCAATTTTCAGTTTTGGCATGTTATGTGCTTGGTCATTGCATGTTCAGTTCATTTCAGTATGTTTTCGGTATTTTCCAGCATGTTCAGATTATATTATTGCTTAGTATGTTTTGTTCAGCTTTTATCCTATCCTACATGCTCAGTAAATTCCAAGTACTGACGAATACTCTGTGCTACATCCTTTCATGATGTAGGTTCAGGTACTTAATATCCAGATCACGCGTAGATTTGCTTCTGATCTCCATTTCAGCAACTTCAGTGGTGAGTCCTCATATTAAAAGAACAATAGACCTGTTTTTATATTTAGTCTTTTCATTTTAGTTTTCAGTATTTGCTAGAGTTAGCTGGGGGTATGTCCCATCAACTTTAGTCAGTAGAGGCTTCTTTTCAGACATAGTTTAGTTTCAGCTTTAGAATTGAGTTTAATCTTTCATTTTTTATTGAAATCATAAGCATTTTATATATTTAGATCAGCTTTGGGTATTCCCCACCATTTGTTACATGATTTAGTTTCCGCATCAATTTAATTTTCATAGATATATTCAGTGTGCTTATGATATGCCAGCTCAGGGTTAGCTTGGAGTCACTCGTGATCCTAGGTCCCGTGTTAACATCAAAGGGGTAGCCTCGGGGAGTGACAAACTTGGTATTAGAGCATTAGGTTCAAGAGTCCTAGGATGTCTGAAAAACTGCATTAAGTAGTGATCTTAGGCGTATTTATGCGCCTAATAACCAATTTATCATATATATTTAGCTAAGTTAGAGAGCACTTTCTTAGTTAGAACTAAGATTTGAGGGTCTTTTGATGTCGTTTCCTCTAACCAATATGATTAGATGTTTCAGATGAAAAACAAAGAAGAATGAGCCAAAATAGGGCACCACGACAGAGGTCGGAAAATAGAAGACGAAGTTGCGGAGAAAAATGGTCAAAAAGCTAAAAAATACACTAAGAGGGAGTAGCTCCGCACTCCTCTACATCGCGGAGCTGAAACTTGCATGCAGAAAAGGAATTCCACTTAATAGTGGAGTGCGCGTTGGGAGCACGTTGCGGAGGAGATTCGTTTGTGTACAAATTGAGGCGAGGGAACAGGTCCGCATCGCGGACCTGGACACCAGAATTCGGTCACGTGTTTTATTTCAAACTATAAATAGTCTAGTTGTGTTATTTTATCATTATCCTATTTTAAAAAGACGGGAGAACATCGATTTGGGCGATTTTGCTAACACTTTCTAGGGTTTTTCTTCTACTCCATTTTAGTAAACCCTTTTATGATCCATAAACATTATTTGATGATATTTTGTTCTATGAGTAGCTAAATTCTCTTATTCTAGGGTTGTAGCTACGATTAATGGTATAATAACATTTGTTTCTAGCATGATGTGGGTTTTCTTGTGATTTATGCTTACATTCTTATTTAACTATTTTAATGACTGATCTACATTAAAATAAATTCATTGTCCGCTCTTGAATTTGGAAGATGAATAGAAGGATAAACCAAAGAATGTGAGAAGCGTGTTCATTCTAGAGTAAAGTTAGAGTGTTTCATATATAGGATAGTGTTATACCTATATACTGCGCTTGATTAATATGCAAGATGATAGCTTAATGCTTCACCATTGGTCATGCCTATCCGCGCTCAACGTTGTAGTTAGGCTGTCGATGGTGGTAAGCGATTAGAGGTCGGGAGATCATGATCGGTAAATGAACCTTGGAAATCCATAATGAGGTTAACCTATCGAATGCTAGGATAAATTAATATTATGCCGGAAATCGGGTTATGCTACAACCTTGGAATACTTTCCCATTTTGTGAAATTCTTTTGTTTGAAACTGTTTGATTGTAGTAATTAATTTTTGAGATTGTTCAACTTAGTAGATATAAAAAAATATCTAAAATTGTTTGTCCCATAAGTAAATTTATTTTAGACATAATAAAGTTGTTATTTGTTGATTTGAAGTCCTTTGGTTCGATAATCCGGCTCGAAAGAGTCACTGTACTACTTGAGTGACCACGTGCACTTGCGTGTGCTTTTGGATGCAACAAGTTTTTGGCGCCGCTGTCGGGAACTTGAAAATCAGCAGATGTCTAATTTTTGAGTGTCTACATTATTTGTACAAGTGTTGACACCTTGATCTTGGCTCTTCATTTTGCATGTTGTGTTAGGTTTTCACACTAGAAGATGACCAGGACTTGGTAGAGCCTCTAGCTGAACCAGAGAGATTTGTTCGTTACCAGAGAAGGCAAAGAAGACTCGCTTATCCTGTTCCTCTTGTGGCTAGTGAACCAGAAACTTCAGAAGAAAGGGAGGATCAAGACCCACCTGCAGTGATGGCAGAAATGAAAGTGAGAGATGTGGCAATCCTACAGACCACCAATGTTACCTCAAGTATTTAGAAACCTGCACCTCACCTAGTGGGATGTTTGAATTGAAGCAGAACATGGTGCAACTATTGCACACAAATGGGCAGTTCACTGGTCTTTCTCATGAGGACCCACAAGTGCATATTCAAAACTTTCTCGAGATCAGTGACACGTACACCCCAACTGGAGTGAACTCTGATTATGTGAGGCTCACATTATTTCCCTTTTCTCTGCTAGGGGAAGCAAAAAGATGGCTGAACTCTGAGCCCGCAAATTCCATAACAACTTGGGATGATCTTGCTCGGAAGTTCTTGATAAGGTTTTTTCCTTCCGGGAAAACAGCCAAGATGAGAAATGATATATTAAGCTTCCAACAGAAGGGAGGGGGAAACTTGTACCAAGCTTGGACAAGTTTAAGTCCATGTTGTTAAGTTGTCCACATCATTATCAAGCTAACGGAGTGCTGGTCCATACCTTCATTGAAGGGTTGGAACCAAACACGAAAAATCTTACTTGATTCTGCTGCAGGTGGACAAGCTTTGGAGAAAACATATGCTGAGCTGTTTACACTGCTTAATAGAATTTCACAGGGTAACCTCGAGTGGAATAGAGGAGGAGCTAAATCGGTCGTACAGAAAACTGCTGCAGTATTGGAAATGGATGCCGTGACAGCTTTGACTGCATAGATTTTAGCAATGCAGAATATGATGACTACTCATTTCAGCAATATATCACTAGGACAGCAGCAAGGTCAAGTTAATATGGTGCAGTAACCACAAGATTGGTGTGAAGTATGTGGAGGTGGAGATCACAGTGCTGAGGTATGTGGAGCAAACCCAGAATCTGTTCATTTTGTAGGTAATGCTCAGCGAGGAGGAAATCACCAGAACTATAGAAATACTTACAACCCAAGCTGGCAGAATCACCCAAACTTTTCATGGGGTGGTAATCAAAACCAACATCAAGGACAGAACCAATACATGACACATGGTAGTGGACAACATTACAATCAGCAAAACCATGGAAACCAACAAAACCATGTTAACCAGCAGGCTGCCAAGCAAAGTGATATGAGTGTGGAGGACATGCTAAAACAAATCATGGCCGATCAAGCTAAGTTGTATGTGCGAAACAATCAATTGGCAACTCAAAATTTGGAGAAGAAGTTTGGGCAGTTTGCTAGTGACCAAAATTCCCGACCACAAGGGGGTTTGCGTGGAAATATCGATCCAAATCCGAAACAGGTAAATGTTGTGAGTACTCAGAGTGGTCGTCCATTGGAGGAGCTAATGACGAAGGAAAAAGTTGTTGAAGAAAAAGGAAAACAGTTAGATGAAGCGGAACCAAGTGCGCAAAGGGTGAATGAGGAACCAAAAGCAAAACCACCTCCTCCATTCCCACAAAAATTTAAAAAAACAAAAGGAGGAGGAATGTTTCGGTAAGTTTATTGAATTACTCAAACAAGTACATGTTAACTTACCTTTGATTGATGTGTTGCAGGGCATTCCAATGTATGCCAAATATGTGAAAGATGTGGTAGCCAACAAGAGTAGATTGGCTGAGTATACAACAGTAGCACTCACAGAGGAGTGCAGTTCTAGGATCCAGAATAGGCTCCCAATTAAGTTGAAGGATCCAAGGAGTTTCACTGTTTAGATAAAAAGTGGTCAGTGTATTGAGGCAAAAGGGTAGTGCAATTTGGGCGTAAGTATCAATTTGATGCCTACGCCCATGTTTCTCAAATTGGGACTAGGAAGGCCCAAGTCCACAACCATTATGTTGCAGTTAGCGGACAACGGTGGCAAGGCCAGATGGAGTCATTGAATATGTCTTGGTTCAAGTGGGAACTCTGATTTTCCCCGTGGACTTTGTCATTTTGGATTTTGAGCCTGACCCAGAGGTCCCATTTATTTTGGGATGCCCATTCCTAGCAACCGGAGGTGCATTAATTGATGTGGCGGCCGATAGACTAACAATGAGGGCTCATGACAAGGTCGAGGTATTTGATGTTTACAAGGCAATGAATTTGCCTGCAATATATGAGGAGTTGTCAGCAATTACAATCATTCATGAGGTAATGGTAGCTAAATATGTTGAAGCCCGAGACCCTCTAGAGAAATTTTTAATTGGACAAGACATTGAGGGAGATGCTGAAGCCCAGGAGTTGGCTAACGTTCTAGATGTCCCAAATGTGAGTATGTTTTGCAAGTTTGTGGAGCCATTAAATAGAGTCTTGGGCCACCTCCCAAGCCCTTAATTGAGGAAGCCCCAAAGTTGGAGTTAAAGGCTCTCCCTTCTCATCTCAGGTATGCATTCTTATGTGCCAATGAATCTTTACTTGTAATTCTTTCTTCTGCTTTGTCTGAATTGTAGGTTGAGGCATCTCTGAAAATATTGAGGACGAGGAAAAAGTCGATAGGCTGGCAGATGGCTGACATACATGGCATCGGCCCAACTTTATGCATGCACATGATATATATGGAGGAGGGTCACAAGTCAAGTGTGCAACCTCAGCGCAGACTAAACCCAGTGACGAAAGATGTGGTGCGCAATGAGGTGATTAAATGGCTAGATGCGGGTATTGTATATTCGATTTCAGACAGCAAGTGGGTCAGCCTAGTTCAGTGTGTGCCTAAAAAATGAGGCATGACAGTGATCACCAATGAAACAAATGAGTTGATTCCAACCAGGACAGTGACAAGGTGGTGAATATGCATGGATTATAGGAAATTGAATGAGGCCACCAGAAAGGATCAATACCCGGTTCCTTTTATTGATCAGATGTTAGACAGGTTAGCTGGGCAAGAATATTACTGTTTCATGGATGGCTATTCAAGATACAACCAAATTGTGATTGCACCAGAGGACCAGGAGAAAACTACATTCACTTGTCCATATGGGACATATGCTTTTAAGTAAATGCCGTTTGGGCTATGCAATGCTCCAGCCACCTTCCCAAGATGCATGATGGCTATCTTTCATGATATGGTTGAAGATTTTGTGGAGATATTCATGGATGACTTCTCAGTCTTTGGGGAGTCTTTTGATAGGTGTTTGGAAAATTTGGACAGGGTGCTGGCTAGATGCAAGGAAACTAATCTCGTCCTAAACTGGGAAAATGTCATTTCCTAGTGAAGGAAGGGATTGTATTGGGCCATAAGGTGTCAAAGAGAGGGCTGGAAGTTGATCGTACCAAAGTGGAAGTTATTGAAAAGCTACCTCCCCCAATCTCTGTCAAAGGGGTGAGAAGCTTTCTGGGTCATGCTGGTTTCTATAGGAGATTCATCAAGGATTTCTCTAAGACTGCAAGACCCATGTGTAGTCTCCTAGAGAAGGAGATGAAATTTATATTTGATGAGCAGAGCAATCAAGCTTTTGAAGCTTTGAAGAAGAAGTTGATAAAAACTCCAATCCTAACTTCCCCAAATTAGGAGCTTCCTTTTGAACTGATGTGTGACGCAAGTGATGTGTCTGTGGGAGTAGTGTTAAAGGGGTGAGAAGCTTTCTGGGTTATGCTGGTTTCTATAGGAGATTCATCAAGGATTTCTCTAAGACTGCAAGACCCATGTGTAGTCTCCTAGAGAAGGAGATGAAATTTATATTTGATGAGCAGAGCAATCAAGCTTTTGAAGCTTTGAAGAAGAAGTTGATAAAAGCTCCAATCCTAACTTCCCCAAATTGGGAGATTCCTTTTGAACTGATGTGTGACGCAAGTGATGTGTCTGTGGGAGCAGTGTTGGGGCAAAGGAAATAGAAGGTGTTTCACTCAATATATTATGCAAGCAAAACACTGGATGTAGCCCAAACCAACTACATAGTGACTGAAAAAGAAATGCTTGCCTTGGTCGATGCTTTTGACAAATTTTGATGTTACCTGGTAGGGACTAAAGTTGTTGTTTATACTGACCATGCAATTATCAGGCACTTGTTCAACAAGAAGGATGCAAAGTCGTGGTTAATTAGGTGGATTCTATTGCTGCAAGAGTTTGACTAGAGATCAAGGATCGAAGAGGTTCTGAAAATCAGATTGCAGATCACTTGTCAAGATTGGAGAGTTCGTCACATGTGGGAAAGCAAGGTCAGATTCGGGAAGAGTTTCCTGTTGAACAACTATTGACGCTAGAGGCGACCAAACTACCATGGTATGCAGACATTGTTAATTATTTGGTGAGTGGTTTGTTCCCTCCAGGTGCAACCACACATTTGAAGAAGAGGCTAAGTTATGATGCTTGGTTTTACATATGGGATGAGCCTTATCTCTTCAAGCAAGGGATTGACAAAATTATGAGAAGATGTGTGCCTGATTGTGAGATGAGACAAGTGATGGATATTTGCCACTCGCCTGCATATGTAGGTCATCATGGAGGTGAGCGCATTGCACATAAGGTGCTCCAATCAGGTTTTTTCTAGCCTACTTTGTTTAAATATGCTACAGGGTATGTTAAAAGTTGTGATCAATGCCAAAGGATGGGGTCTATTTCCAGACAAATGAGATGCCTTTGCATAACATCTTGGAGGTTGAAATATTTGATGTCTGGGGGATCGACTTCACAGGAACATTCCCTCCATCGAATGGAAATCAATACATACTTATGGTTGTGGACTATGTGTCAAAGTGGGTTGAAGCAGTAGATTTGCCGACTAACAATGCTAAAGTGGTGTTGAAGTTTCTAAAGAAGCACATCTTCACTCGGTTTGGAACTCCTAGAGCAATAATCAATGATGGAGGGACGCACTTCATAAATCAATTGGTGAAGAATATCTTAGCTAAATATGGAGTCAGACACAAAGTGGCTACAACATACCACCCTCAAACTAGTGGCCAGGTATAAGTGTCAAACAGGGAAATGAAGCAAATTCTACAGAAAATAGTGAATGCCCAAAGTGGAGGGACGCACTTCATAAATCAATTGGTGAAGAATATCTTAGCTAAATATGGAGTCAGACACAAAGTGGCTACAACATACCACCCTCAAACTAGTGGCCAGGTATAAGTGTCAAACAGGGAAGTGAAGCAGATTCTACAGAAAATAGTGAATGCCCAAAGGAAAAATTGGGAAATGAAGCTTGATGATGCATTATGGGAATACATGATAGCTTATAAGACACCAATAGGGACTTCTCCCTATCACTTGGTGTTTGGTAAAACGTGTCACCTTCCAGTTGAATTAGAACACCAAGCTTACTTGGCAATGAAGAAGTTGAACCTAGATCCGGAACTAGCAAAGAGAAAAAGGATGGGTCAGCTACATGAATTGGAGGAATTCAAACTCTATGCCTATGAAAATGCTAAGCTCTATAAGGAGAAGACTAAACGATGGCATGATAAGCTTATTGTGCCTTGACTTTTTGAGCCTGGGAAAAGGTATTATTGTTTAACTCTAGATTGAGGTTGTTTCTAGGTAAATTGAAGTCAAAATGGAGTGGACCATTTGTGGTGGTGCACATGACCGACCACGACGCTGTAGAGTTATGGAATAAAGGTAAGTAATCCACATTCATCGTGAATGGATAGAGGGTGAAACATTATTTCAAACAAGAGGTGGATCGAGAAGAAGAAAGTTGGGAGTTGAGCAATGAATGAGGGGGAGCTGAGTCGTGCTGCGATGTTAAATCAGGCACTACTCGGGAGGTAACCCGAGACTTTGTACTTTAGAAGATACTCCTGTTGTATTTTATTTTGAATAGGCTCGTTTGATTTAATTTTAGTTATAGGTTATTTTAGTTATCTTAAAAGTTGTAACTTGTAATTTTTTTCAAAAAAAGAGAAAAAAAAGAGAAATTTTGGGGAGAGAAAACAGTGAAGTCCGCGACCTCACCGCATCGCGGACTTGTTTCTGCAAAAGGAGATCCCCAAGCGAAGATGGAAAATCCCAAGGCATGTCCGCGACAGCTTCGCGTCGCGGACCTGGTAAGTTTTCAATTTTTTTTTTAATTAACAAGTTGAATTTTACCCGGTTAATTGGGTAAAAACCTGATCCCCATTCACTTTTAATCCCCAATTCCTTCCCTTACACCCCATTCTTTCTTCTCCTTTCCCCTTTAACCCTTAATCCTTCCACGAACAACTCCGTGTCACGAAGTGGGAATTTCTCACCAAGTTCATCAATTTTTGTGGGTCTAAGCATGCAAGGTATGTATCCTACTCGTTTGTTTCTTTGTTTGGGATGATTTACTAAAGCTAGGGCTAGTATTCATGTGGGTGATGGGTGAGTTGTTATAGTATGTTGAAATTGTATTTCTTTGTGTTTTCTGCATAGTTATTGCTATCCATGGTGGTAAAATTTGTCGGAATTCATTTGGTTTCCTTTAACTAGGAAGACTTTGTATGGGTAAAATAACAATTGGGGTTTGTGAAGTCTTGAGTAGCAACTAGGTGTTAAGGAAAGTGATTGAAGGAGAGGGATGTTTGTTGGTTTGAATTCTTGAGTAGAATCAAAATAGTATGGGTTTTACGCTTAGAATGGGGTAAATTGTGTGAATCAAATACTGAAAATAACATTGGGAAGTCTGAGTACCATGTTGTTTGTGAAGTTGTGCTTGAAAATAAGTGTGGGGTGGGCCTCCAGTATTGAGTCTCATCAACTGATATGATATTTGTCTGATTGCAGGATAACATGTTTAACACACAAAGGTCGGGCAAAGCGGTGGCGTCTAGCAGCCGTAAGAGAGTAAGGACGGGCACAACCATTCCCCCAGCACCCATAGTCCCAAGAGGATAGACTCAACGATATGGGGCCAAGGCGGTCACATTTGAGGGCAAGAAGTGGTATAAATCACACACCGAAGACAAGTATTTCTCAGATGTGATACTTAATGACGTCCAATTAGAGAGGGAGTTCCCACGCATTATGCGTCTCCTACAAGAGTTGCACATGGGATTCATCTTTCAAGGTCCATCAGAGTGTAATATTAGTGTGGTGCGGGAATTCTATGCAAATTGGAAACCCGATGCCCATTCTCACTTTGTAACAGTGCGAGACGTGGAGGTCCCTCTGACACCTTCAGCTATAAATCAAATATTAGGGACTACAGATGCCTCTTCTAATGTCCTCATGGGGATCAATATCAGTCCTTCATATTAGCAGATTCGACATGCTTTGTGTGGGGCTCAGTCCACTGCGAAATGGATTCAACATAGGCACCGTGGCTATTACCAGTTATATCCTTATGCTCATATGAATCGGGAAGCTCGGGTGTGGTTAAAAATTGTCATGAATTGTTTGATACTAGGGCTGCATTTTACCGAGGTGATGAGAGATCAAAGAAAAAGGGGCCAGAGAACATGCATGGACCCACCCTCACTACCGCTGAGCGAAATAGGAGGGATGATATGATCACAACACGCATGTTTAGATTGGAAATGTTGCGTCATAGAAATGGATACCAAGCTTCGAGTCAGGAGCAGCTGGATGAAATTGCAATGAAGTACCCCCTAAATGAATATGCTGAGGTATTGCTGGGACTCGAACTTGCATTTCTAGAGCCCGTATTTGATGATGTTCCAACTGATGAGGACAAGAGGCGAACCATGTCGGATAGTGAATTTGATTCTGATGAAGAGGAGGGTGACCTTTTGGCTCTTGAGGGTACCAACGGTGATGACAATATGGATGAATGATCATGGAAGTACACCCGCCCTATTTTGTTTTCATTTTGGATTGTATCACAGTTGGGACAGTGTTGCCTTTTTATGTTTGGGGGTGGGAGTACTATATTGATGTAAATAGTTTTGTTTTGTTGTTGCATTTTCATTTTCGGTTCCTTGGAAGTTGTTTTCGGTTCTTTGGCCAAGGACAGTCTCGTTGAATCGTATAAAAAAGATTTTGTTTCTTAGGATTGAGTAAGTGTCATAGTTGAGTCAAGCCGCCCTATGATAGATGGATGATGACCGTCTTAAGGGCAATTTCATCATTTGGGTCTGTAAGGTTGGCTCTTGGCTAAGGCTGCGCAACTGCTACGAGTTAGAATGAAAGTGAAACATTGGATGACTTTGTGGTGAGATATCTAGGCTCGTTTATGTGACTCTAAATGGCGTGTGCTTATAATGAATTTGTGTCAGTGATTGGGAAGTAGTATGTAGTGATCAATTCTGAGTTGAATGTGTGCTAGGTGTGTAAGATTTGTGTATTCCTTGGCAATAATTGAGGTGTAGAACTTGCCTGGTGTGTCTGCATAACAAAAAAGAGGATAAGGAGTTCGGGAAGTGATATAGGTATTTCTTTGATAGCCCTGATTGTGCTTTTCTGTACCCACCTTGATGTATATCCTTAGTTAACCCTTTTGAGCCTTGAACTTAGTCTTTGGTAGCCAAATTTAAAGCTAAGGTCCATTCCTTCTCTGGCCTATAAATTTGATCCAAAAGATCCTAAGCGCTTTGTGTGAACAACTATGAAGGAAGTGGAAGTTGAGTGGCAAGACCAGCATAAGTTTGGCTAATAAAAAAAATAAAAAAATTTGATGAATGAATTTAGAATAAAAATGGTGGGAAGAAGTGAGTGTTAAGTGCTTTACAACATAGGGCCAAATGGTTCCGAGAAAAGGGGCATAAGAAGGAGGTTATTAAAAGAAGGTCTAAAAATGAAGTTTGACTTGTATTAAAGCACTTGGGAATACAGTCACTATTTATATCCAAAAATAAAAAATAAAAAAATAGTTCCTACCCGTCCCCTAGCCTACATTAAAACCCTTAAAAGACCTAATTGATCTTGAACTTCCGTATTTTCAAAAGTAGTGTTGCAGTACACTAAGGGCAAGCCTATGGTTCGTTGGTTGTGGCATGTGAATTCTTTCGAGAGTGTGAGCGAAATTTGCTTCCTGCACCCTTTATTGTATGAAAATTTTATGTGTAAGTAAGTCAGGGTGTTCATTTGTGGTGAGGGCACATGTTTAATGAGGTCTGATAACTGATATATCTGTGGATCCAAAAGCTGTGCATAAGTTTGCTGCGTTACAAGAGTCTATTCTTGAGGCTGGATTTTCTTGCTCGAGTTGTCCTGATGAATGCATAGTATTTGCCTTGTTGATGTGAAGCTATTGTAGCTGTTGTGGCCAAAGCTGAAATGCCATTAGAGGGAAGTGTAGTAGAGTCGTCGGATGTTTGAATGTGTGGAAGTGTTCGAGGACGAACAAAGCTTTAAGTGTGGGGTGGTTATCTTAGGCGTATTTATGCACCTAATAACCAATTTATCCCATATATTTAGCTAAGTTTGAGAGCACTTTCTTAGTCGAAACTGAGATTTGAGAGTCTTTTGATGTCGTTTCCTCTAACCAATATGATTAGAATGTTTCAGGTGAAAAACAAAGAAGAATGAGCCAAATAAGGCACCTGGATAGAGATCGAAAAATAGAAGACGAAGTTGCGGAGGAGAATGGTCAAGAAGTTGGAAAATACACTAAGAGGGAGCAGCTCCGCATCACGGGTTGAAACTTGCATGCAAAAAAGGAATTCCACTTAACAATGGAGTGTGTCGGGAGCGCGTCGTGAAGGAGATCTGTTTGTGTACAAATTAAGGCGAGGGAACAGGTCCACGTCGTGGACCTAGACAACATAATTTGGTCACGTGTTTTATTTCAGATTATAAATAGTCTAGTTGTGTTATTTTATCATTCCCCTGTTTTAAAAAACGCGGGAGAACATCGATTTGGGCGATTTTGCTAACACTTTCTAGGGCTTTTCTTCTACTTCTTCATTTTGGTTAACCCTATGATCCATAAACATTATTTGATGATATTTTGTTCTATGAGTAGCTAAATTCTCTTATTCTAGCTTGTAGCTATGATTAATGGTATAATAGCATTTGTTTCTAGCATGATGTGGGTTTTCTTGTGATTTATGCTTACATTCTTGTTTAACTATTTTAATGACAGATCTACATTAAAATAAATTCATTGTCCACTCTTGAATTCGGAAGATGAATAGAGGGATAGACCAAAGAATGTGAGAAGTGTGTTCATTCAAGAGTAAATTTAGAGTTTTTCGTATATAGGATAGTCTTATACCTATATACCACGCTTGATTAATATGTAAGATGATAGCTTAATGCTCCGCCATTGGTCATGCCTATCCCCACTCAACGATGTAGTAGGCTGTCGATGGGGGTAGGCGATTAGAGGTCGGGAGATCATGATCGTAAAATGAACCTTGCAAATCCATAATGAAGTTAACCTGCCGAATGCTAGGATAAATTAATATTATGCTAGAAATCGGGTTATGCTACAACCCTGGAATACTTTCCCATTTTGTGAAATTCTCTTGTTTGAAACTGTTTGATTGTAGTAATTAATTTTTGAGATTGTTCAACTTAGTAGATATAAACAAATATCTAAAATTGTTTGTCGCATAAGAAAATTTATTTTAGACATAATAAAATTGTTATTTGTTGATTTAAAGTCTTTTGGGTTCGATAATCCGGCTTGAAAAAGTCGCTGTACTATTTGAGTGACCACGTGCACTTGCGTGTGCTTTTGGATGCAACAAGTAGAGTCCTTTACATGGGTGTGAAGTGCACCATATCTAATGAGAGGGAAGCTACAAAGTGTTTTAGGAAAAAACTTCACTTTCTTGTTTTTCTAATCGTGCATGGGTATGATCTACCTTCTAACTCGTTGTTATGCGTTTCAGATCATGCCTCCTCATAGAGCTAATACAAGGAACGCTAACACAGTTCCTCCAATCCCAAATCAAGAGGTTTCAAACGTAAAGTTTTAGAATGCTAAATCTTGCTTTTGGCTCAGAGTGTAGCTAACCAGAACAATCAGCAGGCCCCATTACCAATGCTAATAATGGGTCAGTAGAAGTCAGGGTTGCAGGTTGGTGAGGATCCACAAAATTTCATTGATGAGGTCAAAGGGATCTTTGGAGTGATGTAAGTAACTGAGAATGATAGGTAGAGTTGGCATCCTACCAACTAAAGGATATGGCTCACATTTGGTTCACTCAATGGAAAGAAAACAGGGGCATAGATGTAGCTCCTGTGACTTAGGAATGCTTTACTTGAACTTTTCTAGACAGGTTCTTCCCGAGAGAGTTGGGGGAGGCTAAGGCTCAAGAATTCATGAATTTGAGGCAAGGTACAATGTCAGTCCAAGAGTACGGACTCAAGTTCACCCAACTTCTAGGTATGCTCCACATATGGTTGTTGATTCGAGGGCACAAATGTCTAAGTTTCTGTATAGAGTATTCGACTTAGTGAAGACAGAGTGCATGAATGCTATGTTGTTAGAGGAGATGAATATCTCTAGGCTCATGACTCATGCTCAGCAAGTTGAGGGAGATAAACTTAGGGAAATGGCTAAGGACAACAAAAAGGCTAGAATAGGAAACTATGATTACTCTTAGCAGAAATCGGGTGGTGGAAATCGCTCGTTGTTTCAGCAGAAATATTCAGCCCCAACACCTTCATCATCTAATGCTCCATATCCCAGGTTTCGACATGATCAGAAAGGTAGGGCACCAGGCTCTAGGTTCCATGGGAGTGCTTCAGGTAGATGGACTTTCCCAACTTGTCCAAAGTGTGGTAAGAAACATCCAGACGAGTGTCTTGCAGGGAAAGAGTGGTGCTTTGGGTGTGGTCAGTCTGGCCATAGGTTGAGGGATTGCTCTTTTTCCAAACAGGGGCAATGAGGTAACAACACTAGGTCTTAGTCCACAGTTTCAGCAGTACTAGCAGGTCGCCCAACTCAATAGGGGGTTTCATCTGGTATAGGTGATGGTCAATGCCAGAACAGGTTGTATGCTCTCCAGGCTCGCCATGATCAGGAAGATTCTCCCGATGTGGTCATTGGTACATTACGAGTTTTTCACTTAGATGTTTATGCATTGTTAGATCTAGGGGAAACTCTTTCCTTTGTAACTCCATACATAGCAGCCAACTTCGATGCTAGTCTGGAAACTCTTTTAGAATCCTTCTCAGTCTCTACTTCAGTTGGTGACCCAGTTATAGCTAGACGGGTATACAAAAATTGGCATGTCACAGCCTCTCAGAAAGTCACCTCAGCAGATCTCGTAGAGTTTAAAATGGTAGACTTTGATATCATTCTAGGTATGAATTGGTTACATTCCTGTTATGCCTCAGTCGATTGTAGAACTAGGGTCGTTCGATTTCAGTTTCCAAACGAGTCAGTCCTAGAATGGAAGGGTAGTAGCTCAGTGCCTGTAGGTCGATTCATGTCTTACCTTAAGACCAGAAAGATGATTTCCAAGAGGTGTGTCTATCATCTTTTTCAGGTTAAGGATTCAAACTCTGAAACCCCAACTCTTGAGTGAGTTCCAATAGTAAATGAGTTTCTGGAAGTGTTTCGAGAAGATCTTCCCGGAGTTCCTCTCGAAAGGAAATTGACTTTGGAGTTGATCTCCTTCCAGATACCCATCCTATTTCGATTACTCCTCATAGAATGATTCCAACTAAGCTTAAGGAATTGAAAGACCAGTTGAAAGAACTTCTTTATAAGGGCTTCATCATACTTAGTATTTCGCTATAGGGTGTACCGGTGTTGTTCGTGAAAAATAAAGATGGTTCTCTCAGGATGTGCACTGACTATCGTTAGTTGAACAAGGTCACCATCAAGAATACGTATCCCATTCCCAGGGTTGACACCTTGTTCGACCAACTTCAGGGTGCTAGTTGCTTTTCTAAGATAGACCTCAGATCTGGTTACCATCACCTTAGAGTCAGAGATAGTGACATTTCAAAGACAACCTTCAAAACTTGATATGGTCACTATGAATTTGTAGTTATGTATTTTGGACTAACAAATGCTCCTGCAACTTTCATGGAGTTAATGAACAGGGTGTTCAAACAGTATTTGGACTGATTCATTATTGTCTTTATTGATGATATCCTCATCTATTCTTGGAGTGAGGATAAGCATGCGACTCATCTAAGGGTTGTTCTAAAAGCTCTCAAAGATCACCAGTTATTCGCTAAGTTCAGCAAATGTCAATTCTGGTTACAGTCTGTCACTTTCCTTGGACATGTGGTATCTAGCGAAGGAATCTGAGTGGATTCTCAATAAATAGAGGCAGTGAAACAATGGCCCAGATGCACTTCTCCAACCGATATCAAAAGTTTCTTGGGTTTGGCTGGTTACTACAAGAGATTTGTGGAAGGATTTTCATCCATAGCTTCACCATTGACTAAGTTGACTCATAAAGAGTTTAAGTTTCAGTGGTCAGATGAGTGTTAGAAAAGCTTTGAAAAATGGAAGACTAATTTGATACCGCTCCAGTTTTGACTTTACCAGACGGTTCATCATCTATTGTGATGCATCTAGGGTCGTCCTAGGTTGTGTGTTGATACAACCAGTGAAACGACCCCAAAAATGCCCGAAAATGTGCTTCGGAAACACCTAAAATTGTAATTTCCATATATCTCAAAATCCGTGCATCATTTCGGAAATTCGACTTCATATTCTTATTCAGGGGGTCAAATTGAGTGGGAAATGGGTCTAACCCGAATTTTAGAGCAACCGTATCAAAATTCGAAAATCGCAAAAATGCAATTTTGAGGGTCAACTTTAAAGGGGCATATCTCTTAGCACACAAGGAACTGGAAGGATCTCAAACTATCAAAATTGAAGCTCTATGAGTTAGCTTTCCAGTTTTTTTATAAAAACGGGACATATCCATACTTAGTCATTTAACTTCAAAACATCCAAAAACTCTCTCTAAGCCCTCTCCAAAAATTCCACCAAGATCATCCACCAAATTCAAGAATCCCAAGCTTTAATTTCGGATTCAAGATTCAATCTCAAGCTATTCTCCATTCCAATCTTCATTAAGAATTCTCCAAAGTTAAGGTATGTGGGTTGATTGTGGAAACCTTCCTTTCCACAAGTCCAACCATTTATCCTCTATTTTACTTCAAGTTTATGGGTCCTTATGATCATTTATGAACTCTTGAATTATGGAATTACTACTACACATTCTATTATGGTCTATTTTTGTATATTATCATGAAATGGAATTATTATATGATGTTTATGATTTTCATGCCTCCATGATCAAATTATGAAGGTTGTTATATATGTATATATATATATGTATGTTGTTGGTGGGCTGTTTTATATGGATTTTGAAATTGGTTGGACTTAGTACTCTTGAAGCACATGATTTTATTTACATGAACAAGTAGCCCACCATATGTTTGATAAAATGTCATTTATAGAATTCTTATGAAATGGAAGGTCCAATGTACGTCCTATGAGTCGGATGATTATATAAGTATTGAAATGATGATGAAATGGATACATGTATATGATTTTCTCTATATAGTGTGTGAGTCGACCAAGCCTAGCTCGGGGGGTTGTAGGCTCGGGTAACCGTATCAAGGGGTTGGTACCTTGGTTTCCTAGTACGGGGGGTAGTAGGCCCGTATAACCATATCGAAGGGTTTGTACCTTGGTCCCTAGCTCGGGGGGTGGTAGGCCCGGGTAACCACATTGAGGGGTTTGTACCTCTTTCGCCTCTCCAAGGGGGTGGTAGGCCTTGGAAATACTATATTGATGGTCATTCACTACACATATACTATGCCCTACTAAATATGATTTTTATATAAGCATCATTATAATAATGTCCATCCATTGTTGCATTGCATTGTATCCCATATACTTAGTACATTCAAACGTACTAATGCATACTCTATGCCTACATGATGTCACCATGTAGGGACCGGAGCACCGTCTGACCATCCTCCTCCACGTGGCTAATACGATTTCCTATCAAGGTTATTGGTGAGTCCTCCATTCCGGGAACGTTGCTCATGATCTTTTGCTATGTATAAGACCTTTTCCTTTTTAATTATGTATTGACTATGAAGGTGAGCCTGGTAGTTTGTCTCGGCCCCCGCTAAGTATCCATGTTTAGAGGTGGTGTTGGACAAGTTGTGTATTATGTTTGAGCTTGACTCATCTATGGTATTTATGTATTATTCTCTTTTTGTCTTGCTCCCTTAGTCCCAATTACTGTTGATTATGCGTATCGCTTATGGTCATTTTAATTGCTTCCGCGACCAAGGATGTGTAATGATATGCTATGAGGCTTATTTGGGGTTCCCTCGGGTTCCCCATTCGCCGGTCACGTCTAAGCCCTAGACTTGGGTCGTGACAAACTTGGTATCAGAGCACTAGGTTGATAGATCCTCGGAGTCCAACACACCGCGTTGATTAGAGTCCGATTCATGGTTGTGTTGTGCACCACAATTATGAGTAGGAGGCTATGAGACGTTTTAGGAAATGTTTCCCTTCTTCATGTTCTAAGTCGTGCGGTTGAGTTGAATTAAGTTTTTTTCCCTAACGGTTGTTCTTTGCTATGCTAGATCATGCCTAATACAAGAGGAAGACGAGCCCGCGCACCCGAGGAACAACCGACCAATGAGGATCTTCGGGATGCCCTTACTTTATTTGCTCAAGCTATGGCTAATCAAGCCAACCACGGGGCCCAAGTTCCTCAGGCTCCTACCCCGGCATCTCGGGTAAGAGACTTCGTGCGGATGAATCCCCCAGAATTCTATGGGTCTAAGTTAGATGAAGACCCTCAAGAGTTCATTGATGAAGTCCACAAGATATTAGCTATCATGGGCATGAGGTCAGAAGATAAGGCGGAGTTGGCAGCCTACCAACTAAAAGGGGTGGCCCAAATATGGTACAACCAATGGAAAGAAGAGAAGGGGGCAAACTATGTGGTGCCTTGGGAAGAGTTCAAAACGGCTTTCCTTAATCGACTCTTTCCTCTTGAGCTTAGGGAAGCCAAATTGGTGGAGTTCATGAATTTAAAACAAGGGTCTATGAGTGTGAGGGAGTATGCCCTCAAGTTTAACCAACTTTCAAGATATGCTCCACACTTGGTTGCCGACTCACGATCTAGAATGAACAAATTCGTGATGGGTGTGTCCGACCTAGTGAGTGAAGAATGCCGGTTCGCAATGTTGATTAGTGACATGGACTTGTCCCGCTTGATGGTCTATGCCGAACAAATGGAGGAGGATAAGTTGAGGAAGAGGAGGGGTCATGAGGCCAAGAGGGCCCGTTTTGAGGGCAAGTTCCAAAGTCGAAGGGGAGGCCGGTTTCATCAAGGCCAAGGGTCTTCTCATGCGCCCCATAAGGGGTTTGCCAATGATGTTCCAAGGGCCCAAGGTGTTGGTAGTATGGGTCCTATTGATGTATGTCCGAAGTGTGGTAAGGGTCATGGTGGCCCGTGCTTGAGAAATACCGGTGCTTGCTATAGTTGTGGGGAAATGGGGCACAAGGCAATAGATTGTCCTCGGAATCGCAACAAGGGTAAGGAGGTCCGTCCACAAGGTGCCAATGCGGTTCCTTTAGGGAGAGGGGGCCGACAAGGTGGTGCCCCAAGGCACAATCGATTTTATGCTTTGCATGGGAGGCAAGGGGTCGATGAAGTCCCCGACGTCGTTACCGGTATGTTGAAAATCTTTGACTTTGATGTATATGCATTAATTGATCCGGGTGCCTCTCTTTCTTTTGTCACCCCCTTAGTTGCCAAAAAGTTTCATGTTGAGCCCGACTTGTTGCATGAGTCATATAAGGTGTCTACTCCTATTGGTGCATATATGGTTGCTAGAAAGGTCTATAGGAATTGTCCTATTTGCATCTTGCATAAAATATTGCCTTGTGATCTTGTTGAGTTGAACATGGTCGATTTTGATGTTGTTCTTGGGATGGATTGGTTGCATGCATACTATGCTTCCATTGATTGTAGAACCCGTAAGGTCAAATTCCAATTCCTAGTGAACCCATTCTTGAATGGGAAAGCCAAAATGTGGTAGTCAAGGGTAGGTTCATCTCTTGCATTAAAGCCCGTAAGTTGATCTCTAAGGGGTGTCTCTATCACCTTGTGAGGGTTAGAGATGTGGAGTCCAAAACCCTTCCTATAGAGTCAGTTCCGGTCGTAAATGAATTTCTTGATGTCTTTCCTAATGACCTTCCCGGTGTTCCTCCCGAAAGGGAAATAAATTTTGGCATAGACCTCCTCCCGATACTCAACCTATTTCTATTCCCCCTTACCGTATGGCCCCGGCGGAGTTAAAGGAGTTGAAAGAACAATTGAGGGACTTGTTGGAGAAGGGTTTTATTAGGCCTAGCCAATCACCATGGGGTGCACCGGTGTTGTTTGTGAAGAAGAAAGATGGGTCCCTTAGGATGTGTATTGATTACCGGCAACTTAATAAGGTCACCGTCAAGAATAAATATCCTCTTCCTAGGATTGATGACTTGTTCGACCAATTGCAAAGGGCTAGCCACTTCTCTAAGATTGATCTTCGGTCCGGGTATCATCAAGTGAAGGTGAGGGAGTGTGACATTCCTAAGACAGCCTTTCGGACTAGGTATGGGCATTATGAATTTGTGGTCATGTCCTTTGGGTTGACCAATGCACCGGCTATCTTTATGGACCTAATGAATAGAGTCTTTAAACCCTACCTTGATTCCTTTGTTGTGGTCTTCATTGATGATATTTTAATCTATTCGCATAGCGAGGAAGAACATATGGGTCACTTGAGGGTTGTGTTGCAAAGATTGAGAGAGGAGAAGTTGTATGCCAAGTATGAAAAGTGTGAATTTTGGTTGAGGGAGGTTGCCTTCCTAGGTCATGTGGTGTCGGGGGATGGTATTAAGGTAGACCCTAAGAAGACCGATGTGATTAGAAATTGGCCTAGGCCATTGACCCCGTCGGATATTAGGAGCTTCTTGGGTTTAGCGGGTTACTACCGGAGATTTGTGAATGAGTTTTCTTCTATTGCTTCTCCCATGACTAAGTTGACACAAAGAAGGCTAAGTTTGAGTGGACCGATGAGTGCGAAAGGAGTTTTCAAACCTTGAAAGATAAACTTGTGTCCGCTCCTATATTGTCACTACCGGATGGGCTTGAGGGATTTGTTGTGTATTGTGATGCTTCTAGAGTTGGTTTGGGTTGTGTTCTAATGCAAAATGGTAAGGTGATAGCCTATGCTTCTAGACAACTCAAAGTGCATGAAAAGAACTATCCTACGCATGATCTTGAATTAGCCGCGGTGGTGTTTGCTTTAAAGATTTGGCGTCATTACTTGTATGGGGTACATGTTGATGTGTTTACCGATCATAAGAGCCTCCAATATGTCTTCACCCAAAAAGATCTCAACTTGAGACAAAGAAGGTGGCTAGAATTTCTTAAAGATTATGATATGAGTGTGCATTATCATCCTGGTAAAGCTAATGTGGTGGCGGATGCTTTGAGTAGGGTGTCTATGGGTAGCCTAGCTCATGTTGATATTGCTGATAGGGAAATGGCTAGGGAGGTGCATCGGTTGGCTAGGTTGGGGTTAGGTTTGAAGAGATTGGTAATGGTGGTGTGGTCGTTGTTCATGGTGCTAGGTCTTCCTTGGTTGATGAGGTGATAGCAAAACAAGATCTTGACTCTTCCTTGTTAGAATTGAAGGCCTTGGTGAAAGAGGGCAAGCTGGAAGTTTTCTCCCAAGGGGGAGATGGTGCCCTTAGGTACCAAGGTAGGTTGTGTGTGCCTTGTGTTAATGGTTTGAGGGAGAAAATTCTTGAGGAGGCTCATAATTCTTCCTACTCCATCCACCCCTTGTTCCACCAAAATGTATAGAGATTTGAGAGATGTGTATTGGTGGGGAGGCATGAAGAAGGACATTGCCAAATTCGTCTCCGGTTGTCATAGTTGCCAACAAGTCAAGGCCGAACATCAAAGGCCGGGTGGCCTAACCCAAGACATAGAGATTCCTATTTGGAAGTGGGAAGAAATTAATATGGATTTTGTAGTTGGTTTACCCAAGACTAGAAAAGGTTTTGATTCTATTTGGGTGGTGGTTGATAGGATGACAAAATCGGCTCATTTTCTACCGGTAAAGACAACATATGGGGCGGAAGATTATGCAAGGTTATATATTCATGACTTGGTAAGGTTGCATGGGATTCCTCTATCCATCATATCGGACCGTGGTACTCAATTTACTTCACACTTTTGGAAGTCCTTTCAAAGGGGTCTAGGTACGAGAGTTAAGCTTACTACGGCCTTTCACCCGCAAACGGATGGACAAGCTGAAAGGACTATCCAAACACTTGAAGATATGCTTAGGGCTTGTGTATTGGAACTTAAGGGTAGTTGGGATGATCATCTTCCATTGATTGAGTTTGCCTATAACAATAGCTATCATTCTAGCATCGGTATGGCTCCTTTTGAGGCTCTCTATGGGAGGCGTTGTAGATCACCGGTTGGGTGGTTTGAGGTTGGTGAGGTGGCCTTGTTAGGACCAGATCTAGTTATGGAGGCTCTTGAGAAGGTTAGGATGATTAGAGAAAGGTTGAAGACGGCCCAAAGTCGCCAAAAGTCCTATGTCGATGTGAGGAGAAGAGCTCTTGAATTCCAAATTGGTGATTGGGTCTATTTGAAGGTGTCACCCATGAAGGGTGTGGTTCGTTTTGGTAAGAAGGGCAAGTTGAGCCCAAGATATGTGGGTCCTTATAAGGTGATGAGGAGAATTGGCAAGGTAGCTTATGAGTTGGAATTGCCTAGCGAAATGGATTTGGTTCATCCGGTATTTCATGTGTCTATGTTAAGGAAGTGTGTGGGTGATCCGAATGCCATCGTGCCTGTTGATGTTATGGGTGTTGTTGAAGATAATTTGACCTATGAAGAGGTTCCGGTCCAGATTTTAGAGAGACAAGTGAAGAGGTTGAGAAACAAAGATGTGGCTTTCGTTAAAGTCCTTTGGAGAAATCAACAAGTTGAAAGTGCTACTTGGGAGGCTGAAGCGGACATGCAAAGGCGATATCCTTATCTTTTCCACTCCACTCAAGCTTAAGGTATTGATCTAAGCCCTTTATAAAATCTCAGGTCTTAAGTTCAGCCACCATGTCATTGCATACATTCATGTTTAAGTTAACAAGTTCATTGTGGTTTTACAACTATGTTGAAGTTTTTGAAATGAGGTGTAAGTGCATTGTTGCATCCTTATGTGGGCTGAATTTGCCATGTTTATGCCTCTCATGTACGTTTCTTTGACATTCGGGGACGAATGTTCCCAAGGGGGAGATATTGAAACGACCCCAAAAATGCCCGAAAATGTGCTTCTAAACACCTAAAATTGTAATTTCCATATATCTCAAAATCCGTGCATCATTTCGGAAATTCGACTTCATATTCTTATTCAGGGGGTCAAATTGAGTAGGAAATGGGTCTAACCCGAATTTTAGAGCAACCGTATCAAAATTCAAAAATCGCAAAAAATGCAATTTTGAGGGTCAACTTTAAAGGGGCATATCTCTCAGCACACAAGGAACTGGAAGGAGCTCAAACTATCAAAATTTAAGCTCTATGAGTTAGCTTTCCAACGCAATTTGCTTCACCTCATTCCGAGTCTAATGAAGGAGTTATGACCGTTTTCGTAAAACCTGTCCGGCAGAAAATGCAAATTCCAGTAGCCGAAAACACTGTTCACCCGCCTCATTTTTTTTTCTAAGTGTTGGGACGTTTTTTTATAAAAAGGGGACATATCCATACTTAGTCATTTAACTTCAAAACATCCAAAAACTCTCTCTAAGCCCTCTCCAAAAATTCCACCAAGATCATCCACCAAATTCAAGAATCCCAAGCTTTAATTCCGGATTCAAGATTCAATCTCAAGCTATTCTCCATTCCAATCTTCATTAAGAATTCTCCAAAGTTGAGGTATGTGGGTTGATTGTGGAAACCTTCCTTTCCACAAGTCCAACCATTTATCCTCTATTTTACTTCAAGTTTATGGGTCCTTATGATCATTTATGAACTCTTGAATTATGGAATTACTACTACACATCCTATTATGGTCTATTTTTGTATATTATCATGAAATGGAATTATTATATGATGTTTATGATTTTCATGCCTCCATGATCAAATTATGAAGGTTGTTATATATGTATATATATATATGTATGTTGTTGGTGGGCTGTTTTATATGGATTTTGAAATTGGTTGAACTTAGTACTCTTGAAACACATGATTTTATTTACATGAACAAGTAGCTCACCATATGTTTGATAAAATGCCATTTATAGAATTCTTATGAAATGGAAGGTCCAATGTACGTCCTATGAGTCGGATGATTATATAAGTATTGAAATGATGATGAAATGGATACATGTATATGATTTTCTCTATATAGTGTGTGAGTCGACCAAGCCTAGCTCGGGGGTTTGGGTTTGTACCTTGGTCCCTAGCTCGGGGGTGGTAGGCCCGGGTAACCACATTGAGGGGTTTGTACCTCTTTCGCCTCTCCAAGGGGGTGGTAGGCCTTGGAAATACTATATTGATGGTCACTCACTACACATAGACTATGCCCTACTAAATATGATTTTTATATAAGCATCATTATAATAATGTCCATCCATTGTTGCATTGCATTGCATCCCATATACTTAGTACATTCGAACGTACTAATGCATACTCTATGCCTACATGATGTCACCATGTAGGGACCGGAGCACCGTCTGACCATCCTCCTCCACGTGGCTAATACGATTTCCTATCAAGGTTATTGGTGAGTCCTCCATTCCGGGGACGTTGCTCATGATCTTTTGCTATGTATAAGACCTTTTCCTTTTTAATTATGTATTGACTATGAGGGTGAGCCCGGTAGTTTGTCTCGGCCCCCGCTAAGTATCCATGTTTAGAGGTGGTGTTGGACAAGTTGTGTATTATGTTTGAGCTTGACTCATCTATGGTATTTATGTATTATTCTCTTTTTGTCTTGCTCCCTTAGTCCCAATTTCCCCTTGATTATGCGTACCGCTTATGGTCATTTTAATTGCTTCCGCGACCAAGGATGTGTAATGATATGCTATGAGGCTTGTTTGGGGTTCCCTCGGATTCCCCATTCGCCGGTCACGTCTAAGCCCTAGACTTGGGTCGTGACAACGAGGTAAGGTCATAACTTATGCTTCTAGACAACTTAAGGTTCATGAGAAGAACTGCTTGATACAGGACCTCAAGCTTGCAGTTGTTGTATTTGCCCTAAAGATTTGGAGACATTACTTGTATGGTGTTCACGTAGATGTGTTCACAGATCATAAGAGCCTCCAATATGTGTTCACGCAGAAAGAGTTGAATCTTTGCCAGAGGAGATGGCTTGAATTCCTCAAGGACTATGATATGAATGTGCTTTATCATCCCGGTAAGGTAAATGTAGTAGCCGATGCTCTTTGCAGATTATCTATGGGTAGCACATGTTGAGGAAGAAATGAGAGAATTAGCAAAAGATGTTCATTGTCTTGCTCGCTTAGGAGTTGGTCTTACAGACTCATCCGATGGTTGAGTAATAGTTTAGAATAGATCTAAATCTGCATTGGTAGTACAAGTTAAGGAAAAGCAAGATAGTGATCCTATATTGCTTTATTTGAAAGGTGCAGTTCACCAGTAGAAAGTAAGGGTTTTCTCCCAGGGGAGATGGTGTTCTTCGTTATCAGGGTCACTTATGTGTTCCTAAGGTGGGTGAGTTGAGGCAGCAGATCCTTACAGAGGCTCATAATTGCAGATAATCTATTCATCCAGGTGCCACTAAGATGTACCGTGATCTGCAGGAAGTCTTGGTGGAACATCATGAAGAGAGACATAACGGATTATGTGGCTAAGTGTCCTAATTGACAACAGGTTAAGGTAGAACATTAGAAACCAGAAGGTATGACTCAAGAAATTAACATTCCTACATGGAAGTGGGAAGTGATAAGCATAGAATTTATTATAGGGTTACCTCGTACTCACAAACAACATGATTCCATATAGGTAATAATAGACAGAGTTACTACGTCTGCTCACTTCTTGGCTGTCAAAACTGTAGATTCGACAGAGGACTACACCAAGCTTTACATTAATGAGATAGTCAGGGTGCATGGGGTTCCTTTGTCTATCATCTCAAATAGAGGTCCACAATTTACCTCTCATTTTTGGAGATAGTATCAGAAAGGTCTTGGTACGCAGGTAAATCTCAGCACAACATTTCATCCACGGATGGATGGTCAGGCAGAGTGTACCATTCAGACCTTAAAGGACATGTTGAGAACTTGTGTGATCGATTTCAAGGGAAGTTGGGATGATCACCAACCTTTTATAAAGTTCGCCTAAAACAACATTTACCATTCCAGTATTAAGGTGACCCCTTATGAGGCATTATATGGTCGTAGATGCAGATCTCCAGTTGGTTGGTTTGAAGTAAGTGAAGCAGCATTGATTGGGCCAGATTCAGTGCATGAGGCTATGGAAAAAGTTCAGCTCATTAGAGATAGACTAAAGACAGCCTAGATTCGTCAGAAGTCCTACGCAGATATAAAAAGAAGCGACTTAGAGTTTGAAATCAACGATTGGGTTTTCCTGAAAGTGTCACATATGAAGGGGGTGATGAGATTTTGCAAAAAGGGGAAGCTCAGTCCGAGATATGTAAGTCCTTACAAGATTCTAAAAAGGGTTGGAAATATGGCTTATGAGTTAAAGGTGCCAACAGAACTAGCAACAGTTTACCCAGTCTTTCACATTTCCTTGTTGAAAAAGCATGTGGGTGGTCCAGCATTAATAGTGCCATTAGAGAACGTGGCTGGAAGGACAGTCTCACCTATGAAGAGGAGCTAGTTGAAATTCTTGATCGTCAAGTTCGTAGGTTGAGAAATAAAGAAGTCGCTTCAGTGAAGGTTTTGTGGAGGAGTCAATCCGTAGAGGGACCTACTTGGGAAGCAGAAACACCTATTAAGGCCAAGTATCCCCATCTCTTTCCTTCCGATTCCATTTCAGCTTTAGGTAATAGTTCCTTTCCAATATCTCAGTTTACTCTTGCATAAATTTAGTCTTAGAAGCATGTTCATTTAGTTGTTCTTGATTTTTCAGCATACTTACATGTTCTTGGAACTCAGTTTAGTCAGAAATCAGTTTCTTGCTCTTAGTGGTAGGGATTGTAGCTCCTTCCCTCAATATTCAACTAGTTTAGACTTTATTTGAGGATGAATGTTCCCAAGGGGGAGATAATGTAAGACCCCGTATTCGAAAAAAAGACCAAATTGCAGATTTTTAGAAGTTGTAGGTGCCACAAACGTGGGCCACTTATGGACCGTAGGTTGAACCACAGACTGTAGGTGGGGCCTGTGGTTTGCCACCTCAACTTGCCCCAAATATTTTCTAGAAAGGCACGACTTATGGCGGACCTATTAACAGTAGGTGGGGACCATAGTTCGTGATCCAGGTCCATGGATCGTGGTCCCTCAGACCCTGTCCTTGACGCCAAATGATACCTGCAAGGATGGGCCGTTGGTCAGTCCACGGTCCGTTGGTCAGTCCCATTGTTGGCCCCGTCAGATTTTAAGTAGGGGTCATTTTGGTCATTTTCCCTATGCATTGGACACCTAAACTACATCGTTTGACCCTAAACTACGTAGTTTTGGTCAGTTTAAGCCTAGTGACTTAATCAGAACCTACCCTAATCAATCATTCTCCAGAAAATCACCAAAACTAGAGCAAAAGAGAGGAGAAAGTCGACCATCCCCTTCAAGAACGCGCAACAAGTTTTCTTTAGTTCCAGCCCCGAAATCAAAACATTTCTCCGTGAAATTCATCACTTGGTATGTGCGATTTCACTAGTGAATTCCTTTCTTCCACTAGGTCCCTATAATTAAGTCAGAATCTCGATTCCCTATGCATTGTTTAGACCTAGGGTTTCTAGAACTTTAGATAAATTGTTGCGATTTAGCTATTATGGTATTCCAAATCATATTATCATGTTTTCATAACATTGTGCTTAGCTCCTTGCATGAAACTCAGAACCATAGTTGTAAAGATTCGTTTAGTTCATGAATTACAGTAGCTAAGTCAGATAAATAGGTATACATGCCTCATATTTTGAATGTTTTCATTACCAGTACTAAAATGTTGCATTCTCAGTTAGCATGCCAGAATATTGAGCTATCAAGTATAATTCAATTATGTTATATTGTAGACATTTCTAGTTTCGAGTAGACTTAAATCGAGTGGACTAGGGTTTAACGTAGCTGTATAGTCCCAGAACGTAGGTTTATAAGTCCCCTCTGTGGGCTTCATATTTAGTGATCACGCCAGTCATGCCTTTATACCCTTGGCAAGGTATATTGGGTCCTCTCGATGGGGCATATACATCAGACTCCACGTTTTAGCTCACGTGGTTTTATGTTGGTTATTAGTTGCTCCGACAGTCTCACTTTAGTGCATTTGACCAGGTTTTTAGTTGTACTTCAGTTTTCAGTTTTAGCATGTTATGTATTTGGTCATTGCATCTAGTTTAGTTCATTTCAGTATGTTTTCAGTATTTTCCAGCATGTTCAGATTATATTATTGCTTAGTATGTTTTGTTCAACTTTTATCCTATTGTGAATGCTCAGTACATTCCAAGTACTGACACATACTTTATGCTACATCCTTTCATGATGTAGGTTCAGGTACTCAATATCCAGATTACGCATAGATCGGCTATCGATCTCTATTTCAGCAACTTCAGTGGTGAGTCCTTATATTTCGAGGAAAATAGACATGTTTCTATATTTAGTCTTTTCATTTCAGTTTTCAGTATTTTCTAGAGTTAGCTGGGGGCATGTCCCAACAACTTTAGTCAGTGGAGGCTTTTTGATAACAGCAAGGTTAAGGAGATCACAAATAGAGAATTGAATATTAGAATGCGGAAGCACAAAGAAAAGAAACAAAAAAAACTAAATAAAGATATGGAAAATTCGAAGGAAAGATCCACAAATTTCCAAGGATTAGATGTTCTAAGGTCTTGAAAAGATCCAAGTAACAACGTATAGATTTATGGAAGAAATCTAACGCCTTTACTTGAGAAAATGAATCAAAACAATAGATTTGGATCTTGACCACTTTATGAGTAACTAAAGACAATAATTAGTATGTAGAAACTAATCACCTTCTAAAGAATACCAAAAAGAAACCAAAGATATCACAAGAAGAAGTTACTTTATACCTTAAACTATGATACTAGTAAAGGTTTAAAGATAAATTCTCAAAGAACAAGTCACAAAGGTTCAAAGAACTCTCTCAAATATTATTAATATCAATCTAAATTGTCTTTAATGAATAAAAAGGACCCCTATATATAGGAGAAGGGGTGAAAAACGTCCAAGACCCTAAAAGACAATTACAAGGACTCCTACTCTAGAAAGGAAATAAAGTAACCTAACTAAAAACAAATTTAGTACTTCTAGGAAAGCTATGGTACTTAGGAGACCATAAATAGAATAAGGAAAATATTAATAACCTATAAATAAATAAGGTAAATCCCAACTAGGAAAAGAATCTTGACAATCTTGGAAAGTTTGACTAGTCTTCTCTCAAAACTTGGGCAGAAAGCAACTCTTGTTATGGCTGATTCTTGGACTCTTCTTGACCTTATTTGCACGAAATTGGGCCTTAAAATTCCTCATCTTGGGCTTGAATTTGGGCCACCAAATAATTGTAGCATTTGGACAATTCCTCTCCCTTGGGCTTGAGCTCTTCTTCCCTAATAAGACACCTTTGGATCAGCGATTGAAGCCCATTGAGCTTATCATTGAACTCCTTGGTTTGAGATCTTGTTATGGGCCTCCTTGGAGTTTCTAAAGCTTCATCCTTGTCTTTCAATGGAGTAGTGCTTCCTTGGATGCTATCACTTTTTTTCAGATATAGTTTAGTTTCAGCTTTAGAATTGGGTCTAATCTTTCATTTTTTATTGAACTCATAAGAATTTTATATATTCAGATCATCTTTGGGTATTCCCCACTATTAGTTATATCATGATTTAGTTTCCGCATCAGTTTAATTTTCATAGATATATTCAGTCAGTTTATGATATGTTAGCTCAGGGTTAGCTCGGGGTTACTCGTGATCCTAGGTCCTATGTTTACGTTAAAGGGGTAGCCTCAGGGTATGACAAAGGGCAGAACCAGAGCTCATGGAGCTTTCCATGAAGCCTGGCACTAGGCTGCCCAATTAAGGGCTTTTTGGGAAATTCCTATTTAAGTAGGCATTAAGTGAGGTCGTTTTGCTTAAGCTTTCTACATATATAAAAGTGATTTTAAACCTTTAAACTCACCATTCAAGACATTATTTTCAAAACCCCAAAAGAAACCCAAAGTTCATCTTCTCAATATTTCTCTCTCTAGAACCTGAAGAAGAAGATAGTGTTTGAAACTAGGATCCAGGTCAAGCCTCCAATCCTCAAGCTTTAGTGGGATTTGTGATCAAGGTATGATAGCTTCATCCATGGAGTTCCCTAGTTTTCCCCAATTGTGAAGATGAAATCCCCAATTCTAGTTAGGGTTTCTTCCAATGTTGTGAGTATTGATGTACGTTGATCCAATTGAGTGGATAATGATTATTTATGATTGAATTAGTTGTAAATCATATTTTTAAGAAGAATTTACATATACCCATGCCTAAACCATGTCTAGAAAGATGAAATTGAAATAAGTGGATTTTGTGCCTTGAAAAGGGAAATCGAGGATTTAGAGATAATCTTCTAATATTGATGACATGTATTGTAGATTTCTTGAGATTAGGGAATATAGATATGAATTTAATGATGCTAAAGTATACATGTTGAATCATGATTAGTAATTCTTGAGTTTATGCCTATATGATGATATATGATTAGAATTGTTTAAGAAGGAAGCATATGAGTAAAATGCCTTGAGATTTAGGCCTATGATATGCTTATGAGAAGTATTGTTTGAGAGAAAAGCTAATGTGATGAATTATGAATGTTAGGGCTTTGATAGTGAAGCTCACATGAGAATGGAAGACTATAGATATAACTGTTGGGGAAGGACTTTACCCACCTAATCTACCTTATGAATGTTTGAATGTATGAAGTGATTAATTCACATGACTTATAATGAAATCCATGTCTAATGCTAGAATTCTAGATGTGATGATAGAAAGAAAGATTTGAACCTCAAGGAGGTAAAGTATGAGATTTATGCATGTTTTATGCATTCTATGTAAATGCTTTTAGAAAACTTTGAGAGTGAAGTGTCAATGATTATGATGTTGTTGTTGTGGTGTTGTTGAAAGGAAATTCTCATATACACACGTATGCATGAATTTGAAAGGTTACCTCACATAGTATGATTCTAAGGTTGTAAGGCTTTCTCACCTAATTGAATCTAAAAGCAAGTAATCATGGATGGTGAAAGGTTTTCTCACGCATGATCTATAGAGCTATCGTAGTGATGTACCTTGGATCGGTAGGCCAAGGCAACCTTTTCATGACTAACTAAGAAAAGCTAGTTTAATGATCTAACTTGAAGTGTGATATGGATTCCCTTCATGAATAGCTTGACCATTCATGGTAGCTTGAGTAGAAGACCTCATGGTAGCCTTTGATTGAGAAATTATACCCTTAGTAATGTTAGCTTGGACTAGCATAATAGAATGCTTGCATGGTAGCATGACTTGGTTAGGCCAAACCATTTCATTGGTAGCTTGGATTGAACAATAGTACCCTTCCTTTAGTAGCTTGGACTTGTATAAGAGCATGCTTTCCATGGTAGCTTGGTCTAGCATAATGTGGTGCTTTTCCTTGGTAGCCTTGAATTGGTAAATCGTAACCATTCATGTGTGATGACTTTATGTGGACTAAGTAAAGAAGTACTTTCCATGAATAGCAGAAAAAGCTGAAGAGGGGCTAGTCCCTAATCAAAGAAACATGTTTATGATGAATCAAGGTTACTTCAAGAAAGTATTGTAAGAATGTTTTACTATGAGATAAGCTTGTATAATGTATGATTAGCTTGGATTATGGTTAGAGTTGCTTTCTTTGATATGAATGACTATAGGTGATTTTCCCTTGTCCATGAGAAATGAGCTAAGGATGAGAATAAAAGATGATTAACATAAATAATGGCCCAAGGTGGTCTACTTAGCATGGGTGAGATTTATGGGGTCTTATCCATGCGTTGATTAAGTATGCTTGAGGTTACTTATGAAGTGTTCCTCTTACATTATGATGATCTAAGTATTGATTATGCTTATGAATATGTTGTATCTCTTATGTTTATAGATTATGTCTTGTGTTGACTAATGCTTATGTTATGCCTATGTTGATGATTTATGCTAGCTGCCATATTTAGTACATTTTGTACTAATGCATACGTTTGCCTAAATTCTTATCAAATGTAGGGTCCGGTGATATTGAGTCCCATCCCCGTGGCTAGGATCATAGTAGAAGCAAGGAGTTGATGTTTTGGTAAGTCCTCATAGTGTTCGAGGAGATAGCCACATGTTCTTATGTCTTTCTTTTATGTTTAGAACTATTGTATGGGCTGCGTCTCAAAGATTTTCATGTACTAGATGGTTTGAGAAAAAGGTGTAATAGACTTCCGCTCGTTTTATAAAAGACTTTGATATTATGGAAAATGTTTTAAATTTTCGCATTTGCTTTATGTTATGATATGCTAAGTGGCTTGTATGAGGCTTCTCAGGGTCTTGTACGCCTTGTTACATCTAGGGGGTACACCTGGGTCATGACAAACTTGGTAATCAGAGCACAAGGTTTAGAATGATTCTAGAATGTCTCAAAACCACGTCTAGTAGAGTCTTGTTCATAAGTGTGAAGCACACCACATTTATGAATGGGAAACTATTAGATGATTAGGAAATCTAACTTATTCATTACTCTAAGTCCTGCGATAGAGTTTAACTCTATAAGGCCTTTCTCCTAATCCTTACCCAATGGTCTTCAGGATATTGCTACTACAAGGTCTAATTCTAGAAAGAATGAGGAAGCCAATGTGGATCAAGAAGCTCCTCACAAGCTCCGGTTAACCCTATGGATGAGAATGTGACTAATGCGGAGTTTAGATTGGCTTTCCAAGTGTTGGCACAAATCATGACGGCCAAAGCCAATAGAGAGGTGGTTGCTCCCGTGAATCCTAATGTGGATATGTCGACTTCAAGAGTGAGGGACTTTACTAGGATGAACCCTCCGGAATTTTATGGCTCCAAAGTTTAGGAAGATCCTCAAGAGTTTATAGATGAGGTCTATAAGGTGTTAGATATAACGGGAGTTACTCCGGTAGAGAAGATGGAATTGGCCACTTATCAATTGAAAGGTGTTTCTAAAGTGTGGTACAATCAAATGGAAACAAGCTAGGCCGGTAGGAGAGGGTCCCTATCACGACCCAAGGGTACCCCCTAGACGTAACAAGGCACATAGAACCCCGAAAAGCACCATGTAAGCCACTTAGTATAACATAACATAAGTAAAGAACAATAAAGAGTAAAACACATTTCAAGTCCAAAGTTTTCATAAAGGAAAGAGGAAGACTAGACTTGTCTCAATGTAGCCATTTAGTACAATAGTGGATTCAAATAGGGTCATAACCCATACAATCACAATCCAAAAAGGAAATAATAAAAAAGAAAGTACAAATGAGGCACCCATCCTCGAATCACGAGGACTCACCACAAGCTAGGAGAATAGTCGAATCCAAGCGTGAATACAATGAAGATCACCTCAAACACCGAACGCTACACTTGTGAAATAATGTAGGAAAATATGGGTTAGTACAAAAATGCACTAAGTATGATAGCCATGCATAAAAACTTTGAAAACACGCTAAAAGGGACATTTTAGTTGAATGCATGCAATTTGCTAAGTTAACGCATCATTTGAAGATAATGGAAAAGCATAAGTCATAAGCATAATCAACTCATAAATCATAATATCATAAAAGGAACATTTCACACATAACCTCAAAGCATACTTGTGCAATGCATGGGTAAGATCCCATAATTCCATCCATACTAAGTAAAGCTTCTTAAGTAACTATAGTTCATAACTCATATTTCTTGTTAATAATGTCATAATAGGGAATAAGCCTTAACTGACATAGACCATGTGAGCTTACCATGGAATCCAGTGTCTACCCCATACCAAAAAAGGGTTGTCCTACTTGCCTAAGGTAGAACCATACTCTTAGCTTAGGTGGATCCATTAGCTAAATACCTATGATGGAACATAGTTTATGGTATAAGGAGATTTCTACTAGAAACCCGGACTCACCTAAGGTAGAAGGTTTCCATCTCATGAGATACATACTTTGGGAACTCGGGACTCAACTAGCGTATAAGGAACCCATTTGGAAAGTCAGACTCAACTAGCGTATAGGCTTCCATCTCATATTCATATCCACTCGGTGTTAAGAATTAATTCCCATATATTACATATTAAGTATTGACTTAACTTTATACTGATGGAAGAATGTCTTGACACTCAATCCAACTAAACTCATACTAGAGCTCATAGATTCAATAGGTGAGAATAAAATCATCATATTGTGAGAAAACCTTTCACATCATATCATATTTATACATAAGTGTGTACATATGAGGATAACCTCCAACAACACAACAACTAGATCATAATCATATTCACTTTACTCTCAAAGTGTTCTTAAATCATATACCTAAATCTCATAATCATGTATAATCCACATACTTTGCCCTTCAAGGATCACATATCATATTCCACCAACACATCTAGAATTACTACATTATACATGGATGATAACATAATTCAAGCAGTTCAATTACTACATGCATAATTCTATCAGATTCTTCTTGCATCAATCAATACCCAGACTTTGAGATCCAAATTGGGATTCTTGGGGAATTCAACATAAAACCATATAAAATCATCCATATATCCACAATAAAGCATAATCCAATCATTAAAAACAAATTTGAAAGGAATCCATGAGATTGAAGTCAAACCCTAACTTTTGGGATTTCTAGCTTTGAAATTGGGGGTTTTGGAGGGACTCCATGGACGAATTCTATCCATGGATGAAGATCTACCATACCTTGGTGATGAATCCCCATGAAATTGAGTAGAAAGTCTTGATCCTTCAACCCTAGCTTCAGCTTTCTTCTTCTTTAGAGTTCTAGAGAGAGGATTTTTGGAGAGGGTTTGGGTCTTTCTTTTGGAAATTTGGAATTATGAGAAAGATGACTTAATTTAGTGACTTAAAATCTTTATATAGGTGTTCTAATATAATATAAAATGCCATCACTTAACATTTAATTAAAAAGCAAAACCCCAAAAGACCCCTAGAGTCAACTGCCAAAAAGCAATTTTTAGTGACCACCCATGGTCACCCACCCACGGGGTGTGGATGGACCCATGTGGCGTTCTGGTGAACCGTGGGTGAGAAGTACTGGGACTCACCTCAGGGGACCCTGACCCACGACCCCCACCCATGGGGCGTGGGTCAATTTCTTGGGTCACTGCCTTTTTGGGTAGTCTTGCTAGGGTCTCCCTCAAGGACCCCTGGTTGGTCCTTGGGGGTTGGTACCTTGACGTTCTAACACGAAAACATTTATTTTAAGTACGGGAAGTTATTCACGACTCTAACCCTCATGTCAAGCTTTAGTTTAACCTACTAGTTTCTGGAATGTTACATTATCTCCCTCTTGGGAACATTCATCCTCGAATGACGATCTAGACACCTTACAAAAGTAAAGACTCAAGACTAGCAGCCCAACATGCATGAAAACATGAAATAATGCATAATTCAAAGGAGGAAACTTCAACTCCATCTCAAACATAATAAATGCAACACAAGGAAGTATGAACTACATCTAACAACCCATTATGCATGAAAACTCAATATTTCTCATATCATAGGAGGAACTACCTTCTCTAACTAAAAACATGCTCAACACATTATCATGAAGCCAATATGCAACTCATACTAAAGGCACAACAACATGAGGGACACATAAATCATAAAAACTCATTTTTCTTACTAAACATGAATTTCATCAAGAACATGCATCACATAAGGAAATCATGGAAAAACAAATATAACACACATAACTCCTAAAACGCTAAAACTTAAGAGGAAGTACTTACATCAAGCTTGAATAGGAGTATAAGGAAAGAGATGAGGGTATCAAGACTTCATATCGGCCTTGGCTTCCCAAGTAGCACCCTCCACTAGATGATTTCTCCATAAAACCTTTACGGAAGCTTTTTCCTTGTTTCTCAACCTTTTAACTGCCGGTGTAGGATTTCTACCAGAACTTCCTCATTAGAAAAACTCTCATCAACTCCCAAACCTCCTAAATGGATAATGGATGCCAGATCTCCAATACACTTCTTAAGCATGGAAACATGAAATACCGGATGAATCGGAGCCAACTCATTTGGAAAATCTAACTCATAGGCAACTTTCCCAATACGCTTCAAAATTTGATATGGACCCACATACCGGGGACTAAGTTTCCCCTTCTTGCCAAACCTCATCACACCTTTCATAGGTGAGATTTTTAGATAGACCCAATCACTAACTTCAAATTCTAGATCCCTTCTTCTCACATTGGTATAAGACTTTTGTTGACTTGAGCCGTTCTCAAGCTCTCTCTAATGAGTCAGACCTTCTTAATAGCTTCATAAACCAATTCGAGACCAATAAGAGCATTTTCACCTACCTCAAACCAACCAATCAGAGACCTCTATATCCTACCATACAAGGCTTCAAAAGGAGCCATACCGATACTTGAGTGATAACTATTATTGTAGGAGAACTCTATTAATGGCAAGTGGTCATCCCAATTACCCTTGAAGTCTATAACATATGTCCTTAACATATCTTCTAATGTTTGGATGGTACGTTCTGCTTGGCCATCGGTTTGGGGATGAAAAGCCATGCTAAGCTTAACCTTAGTACCAAGCCCTTTTTTGAATGATTCCAAAAGTGTGAAGTAAATTGAGTACCCTGATCTGAAATAATAGACAAGGGAACCCCATGCAACTTTACTATCTCCCTTACATACAAGTTGGCATAGTCTTCCACCGAAAAATAAACCTTGACGGGGAAGAAGTGGGCTGATTTTGTCATCCGATCTATAATTACCCAAATAGAATTATGTTGCCTTCGGGTGCGAAGCAAACCCACAATAAAATCCATATTAATCTCTTACCACTTCCAAGCGGGGATCGGTATATTTTGGGATAAGCCTCGCGACCTTTGATGCTCAACCTTAACTTGTTGACAATTAAGACATTTGGCTACAAATCCCGCAATATCTCTCTTCATACCATTCCACCAATAGACTTTTCATAGATCACGGTATATCTTGGTGGCTTTTAGATGAATAGAATACGAAGAACTATGGGCTTCTTCTAGAATTTTCTCCCTCAAACCATCAACATCTGGAACACATAACCTACCTTGGTACCTAAGCACCCCATCTCCCCCTTGGGAGAAAGCCTTGATGGACTTTTTGAGTACCGACTCTTTCAACTCAACTAATATAGGATCAAGGCCTTGTTTAGACTTTACATCCCTTACAAAGGACGATTCGAAACCATTATTGATCATGACAACACCCTTGGTTGAATCCACTAGTTTAGCACCTAGCGAGCCAACCTATGCACATCACAAACCAACTCTTTCTTTTCATCCTCTACGTGGGCACACTTCCAATGTACAATCTACTAAGAGCATCCGCTACCACATTAGCTTTGCCGGGGTGATAAAGGACACTTATGTCATAGTCCTTCAATAATTTTAACCACCTCCATTGACGGATTAAATTCCTTTTGACTAAATACATATTGAAAACTCTTGTGATCGGTGAAAACATCAACATGCACCCCATATAGATAATGCTTCCATATTTTAAGGCAAACACAACCGCTACTAACTCAAGGTAATGGGTCGGATAATTCTTCTCATAGACTTTAAGTTGCCTTGAAGCATATACAATTACCTTACCATTTTGCATAAGCACACATCCCAACCCAACTCTAGAGGAATCACAATACACCATAAAACAATCCGCACCCTCTAGTAAGGTCAACACCGGAGCAGAAGTAAGTATATCTTTCAACTCTTGGAAACTTTTCTCACAAGCTTTCGACCACACAAACTTAGCTTTATTTTGAGTCAAAGCCGTCAAAGGAGAAGCAATGGAAGAAAAACCCTCGACGAACCTCCTATGATAACAGGCCAAACCCAAGAAGCTTCCAATGTCTATCGGTGATAGCGGTCTAGGCCAACTCTTGACTGCATCGATCTTCTTAGGATCTACCTCAATTCCCTTACTTGACACAATATGACCAAAGAATGCTACGGACCTTAACCAAAACTCTCACTTGCTAAACTTTACAAAAAGTTGACGGTCCTTAAGAACTTGCAATACAACCCTCAAATGGTCAACATGCTCATTCTCACTCCTTGAATAGATCAAAATATCATCGATAAACACTATCACAAATATGTAAAGATATTGTTAGAATACTCTATTCATTAAGTTCATGAACGCCGCTGGAGCATTAGTCAAACCAAAGGACATTACTAGGAACTCATAGTGATTTGAAAAGCCATCTTGGGAATATCAACCCCTCTCACCCTCAATTGGTGATAACCTGAACGAAGATCAATCTTAGAGAAATAACTAGCCCCTTGAAGTTAGTCAAACAAGTCATCAATTCTCGGAAAGGGATATTTATTCTTGATGGTCACTTTATTCAATTGACGATAATCAATGCACATTTTAATAAACAACACCAAACCACCCCATGGAGAGATACTCGGTTGAATAAAACTCTTGTCTAGGAAATCTTTTAGTTGCTCTTTCAACTCCATTAACTCCATCGGAGCCGTTCTATAAGGAGGAATGGAGATAGGTTGCGTATCCGGAAGAAGGTCAATACCAAAATCTATTTCCCACTCAGGAGGAATACCAGGTAAATCATTAAGGAAAACTTTTGGGAACTCATTCACTACCGGAACCGACTCTAGAGAAGGGGTTTTAAATTCACAATCCCTCACTCTAACAAGATGGTAACTACACTATTTGGAGATCATCTTCCTAGATTTAAGGCAAGAGACAAATTGACCTCTAGGCACAGAATTTCCCCCCTTCCATTCTAAGATAGGCTCATTTGGAAATTGGAACTTAACCATCCGAGTCCTACAATAGATAGAGGCATAACATGCATGCAATTAATCTATGCCCAAAATCACATCAAAGTCGAACATATATAACTCCACCAATCCACCAAAGTAACTCTATGAGACAAGGAAATGGTACAACCTCTATAAATCTTCCTTAGCCACTACCGAGTCACCAACCAGGGTAGACCAAAAAAGGCTCTAAAATACTTCAGGGAGTATATCAAATTTCATGGCCACATAAGGTGTCACAAAGGAAAAAGTAGCACCGAGATCTAATAAGGCATATACATCAATAGAAAATACTTTTAACATACTGGTTACCACATTTGCGGAGCTCTCTTGGTCACCTCGTGATGGAAGAGTATAAAAGCGATTTTGCTTTTAGGCATTGAAGTTTGAACCCCGATGTGGCTCCCGACATGTTGATAGCTTCTTAATTGTTGTTTGTGACTTGCTAGATTTTGATGATATCTTTGTGATGGTTTGGTTGCACTCCTATTATGCTCCTATGTGATTGTAGAACCCGTGTAGTCAAATTGTTAGTTCTCAAATGAGCCTATACGAGAGTGGAAGGGGGAAGTGTATGCCAAGAGTTTGGATTATGTCTTGTCTTAAAGTTGACTTTGAGGATTGCATGTACCACCTAGTTATGGTGAGGGAAAGGAGTTCAAGTGTTGACCAACTTCAAAGAGTTAGTTACCTTTCTAAGTTTTGACCTTAGGTTGGGTTAGCACCAAATGAGGTTGAAAGATGATGGTGTCCCGAAGATGACTTTTAGAACCTGGTATAGTCATTATGAGTAAGGTGTTTAGATAATACTTAGATATGTTCGGATTAGTAGACTCTACCAAGGGAAGTGTTATGGTTTAAGATGGTTCCGAATCGTCTTATGTGTTAAATGTGAAAGTTAAGCAATGTCTTGATCTGACCTTAGTAGAATTGGAAGAGATGGTGCTTAGAAAAGTCCTTTGAGGCTTCCTCCCAAGGGGGAGATGGTGTGCCTAGATAGCAAGGTCATTGTGTGTTTCTTATGTTAATGATTTGGGCTTACCTGAAATATCCTACCCATGAAGGGTGTAGTGAGTTTAGTAAGAAAGGGAAGATTAGCCCCCATTTTGTAGGCCCATGTGAGGTCTTGAGACATGTGGTTAGGGTGCTTATGAGTTAGCCTTGCCTAGTGAGTTTTCCATTTCTCTAAGTTGAAAGAGTGTGTCAGAGATCTGACATCCCTAATTTCCCTTAGAAGGTTTGGGGAGTAGATAAGAGTTCTTCCCAAGAGGGAGTTCTGGCTAAGATGTTAGACAGGAGAGTTTAGAAAGTAAGAATAGAAGGAGAGTTCCTAATGGTTAGCTCCTTGTTTGAAGTCATGCGTGTTTAGATGTTTCCATGATTACCCTATGTGATGCATGTTCATGAAAACTTTTGATTTAGAAAATGAGTTTACATGTTTGATTTTCTCATGATGTAGTGCATTGAGTATGAGTTGCCTATAGACTTCATAATATGAACTGATGAGAATTCCTTAGCTCGGAGTTGAGAGATTCCTCCTTGAATGGATGCTTTTTGAGAACAAATTGCATATGAGCTCCATGAGTTTGTGTTGAGCATGTTTTATCTCGGAGATGGTAGTTCCTCCTTGGACATGATTAGTTATGAGATTTCATGCATAATGGGCTGTTAGATAAAGTTCCTACTTCCTTGTGTTGCATTGAGTATGTTTAGTTTGGAGATGAAGTTCCACCTTGGCTGTGTGCATTTAGATGAGTTGCATGTATAATGGGCTACTAGTATGGAGTCTTGTCTTCTATAAGGTGTTTAGAATCGTCATTCAAGGACGAATGTTCCCAAGGGGAAGATATTGTAACACCCCATAGTCTAGTAGGCCAACTAGGGCTAAGCATGAGGGTAACAAGCGAAGACAACAGGCAAGGGCCAAGGGGAAGGGCCCAAGGCTGCCCAAACTTCCCCCAAACACTGCCCCACTTCATGACCACCACCACGGCCAGTGGTGAGGACCACGGCTCGTGGTGTGGCCCATGGTGGCTAAGGTAGTGGCTTTCCTTGAGGCTGCCCAAGATGGCTCATCTTCACAAGCCACTTCACGGTCAGTGGTGAAGACCACGGCTCGTGGGAAGGCCCGTGAAGATGCCTTAAAATATTGGAGGCCAATGTATGGTGGCCTAGCAACTGGACCAAGGACCACAGGCAGGACCACGACTCGTGGAGCCTGTCGTGAAGCCGCTGCCCAATTAAGGGCTTTTTGGGAAATTCATATTTAAGTGGGCATTAAGTGAGGTCGTTTTTCCTAAGCTTTTTACACCTATTTAATTTATTTTAACCCTTTAAACTCACCATTCAAGACATTATTTCTGAAACCCCAAAAGAATCCCAAAGTTCATTCTCTCAAATATTTCTCTTTCTAGAACTTGAAGATGAAAATAGAGTTTGAAGCTAGGATAAAGGTCAAGCCTACAATCCTCAAGTTTTAGTGGGCTTTGTGATCAAGGTATGATATCTCTTCATCCATAGACTACTTTCATTCATGTAGTTCCTTAGTTTTCCACAATTGTGAAGATGAAATCCCCAATGCTAGTTAGGGTTTCTTCCAATGTTGTGGGTATTGATGTATGTTGATCCAATTGAGTTGATAATGATTGAATTAGTAGTAAATCATGTTTTTAAGAAGAATTTACATATACCCATGCCTAAACCATGTCTAGAAAGATGAAATTAAAGTAAGGGGGTTTTGTGCCTTGAAAAGGGAAATTGATGATTTAAAGCTAATCTTCTTAGAATGATGATATGTATTGTAGATTGCTTGAGATTAGGTAATATAGCTATTAATTGAATGATTCTAAAGTATACATGTTGAATTATAATTAGTAATGCTTGAGTTTATCCCTATATGATGATATTTGATTAGAACTGTTTAAGAAGGAAACGTGTGGGTAGAATGCCTTGAGTTTTAGGCCTATGAGATGCTTATGAGAAGTATAGTTTGAGAGTAAAGCTAATGTGATGACTTATGAATGTTAAGGCTTTGAGAGTGAAGCTCACATGAGAATGGAAGGCTATAAATAGAATTGTTGTGGAAGGACATTACCCACCTAATCTACCTTATGAATTGTTGTGGCCAGTACGGCCCGTGGTTCAATCCACGCCCCGTGGACGGGGACTCGTGGATGGCACTCGAGTTCACTGCCTCTACACGGTCTAAGTGGGGGTAGTTTAGTAATTTACTAATTAATTGCTTAAGGGTTAAAAATGGTTATAAATAGTTATATTAGGTACATTAGGGTATTATTAAGTAATAAACAAGTCTTCCACTTTATAACTCCGAATCATAAAATCTAAACCCACTTCTCTCTAAACTCTCTCTCTAAAGACTTTAGAAGAAGAAAAAGATTACATTGGAGCTAGGGTTTCAAGGTTTCTTCCCAAATTGCTTGGAGTTTCTCCATTGATTCTCAAGGAATCAACTAAGGTATGGTTGCTTTTCAATCTTGGGATCTTTTCCCCAAGAGGTGCTCTCAAAAATATGATTTCAAAGTTCCCCAAAATTCTAGGTTTTCTCTCAATCTCGTGCGTCACTTTTCAAATGTGTTTTCATTGAATTAGAATGATTAATTATGGTTGTATATGATGATTTGTGGATGAATTGATGTCATGTTGATGGTTTTTGAACAAATCCCCACAAGACCCATGAATTCCCCTTCTTTCTCACTTGAAACCCTAGTATGACTTTAATGGTGAATGAAGGATGAGAATCTAATATGTAATTGTGGAATTCATTATGGTATTATGATTTTTCTCTATAAGATGAATGATTGTCATTGTATTAGGGTTGAATCTTGATGTGATCCGTGAAGGCTATGAATGAAGATTGTCAAATTGATGAATGTTCATATATTGAATTGTTGATCCACTTATGGTGGAGGTGCTACTTGATTTTGAATTATAGTGATTGAGTTATGTTTCCTCTTCCCTACAACCCCAAGTGTTGACAAGTATTCTATGATACGAACATGAATGTTAAGCTATGATCATGGTAGTGTTGGTATGATGAATAGAAGGTAAATCTCATGAACACTATATGACTATGATATGAATGAACATAATTATATGTTGATGGTTCTACGATGAAAGGTTATTCTCATCTTAGAACCTGTGAGCTATATGATAAATTGATGGGTTGAATCCCTAATGCACTTCTTATTGAATTAATGTGTAAGTAAAGGCCTAATACTACTTTAAAAGGAAATTGTGCTTAGCACTGAGTGAACAAGAATATGAGATGGAAGCCTTTACGTTTAGCAAGTACGGCTTCCCATATGGGTTCCTTTTACGTTTAGCAAGTCCGGGTTCCTAATATATATGTTGTCTCATGAGATGTAAACCTTTTACGTTTAGCCAGTCCGGGTTTCTAGTAGCAATCTCCTTGTTCCTTAACTATGTTTTCCCACATAGGTATTACCTAGTGGATCCACCTAGATGCTATTATGTTAGTTCTACCTTGGCAAGTGGAACACTCTCTTTTCGGTGTAGGAGTAGAACACCATATTCCATGAAGCTCACATGGTCTATGTTGGTTATTGCTAATATCCCTATGTTCCAAGAAGATGATCTAATGTACGACTATGACTTATGTAAATGACTTATGAACTCTAACTAGGACTACTTGAGGGATACTACTTAGTATAGGTGAGGGTATGGGACTTTACCTATGCATTGCACAAGTGGGTTCTTTGAGGAGTTCTTGTGTGAGTCCTTTAGTTATGGTAAGGTATGAATTATGTTAAGGTTGGTTTTACCTATTATGATGTTGATTATGTATGTGACTACACTTGTGTCTTCTTGATGGCTTTACTTAGTATATATGGGGGTATGGGACTTCATATGTACATTGCACAAGTGAACTTGAAAGGGGATCATGGGTGGTGTGTTATGATGGTATGATGTAAATGGAACTCAAATATGTAAGGTATGGGTTATGGATTCTTGTTATGATCATGAATGTATCTTTACCTTGTAATGTGGATTGGCTAAATGTTCCTTGAATATGCATAATGGATTTTAACTTGAAATAGCATGTTTTCAACTAAAGGTACCTTTTATGCATGATTTAAATGGTTTTAAATGCATTGTTTCCATACTTAGTACAATTGATTGTGCTAACCTATATTTCTTCCTTTTTCTTCTAAGTGTAGGTTCCGGGAAGTGATTGCGATACTAAGAGATTCAAGCTTGGACTTAGACTTTCTCCAAGACATTTTGGTATGTCCTCAAGTTCCAAGGACATACACTATGACACTTATATTCCTTATATTGTAATAGACTATTAGACTTCCTATGTACTTGTCATTTTTAGACAATTCTATTGTACAGGGCTATGGTTCCTATTTGATACTCTTATGTGAACTTAGATGGTTTCATTGAGATGATGATGTCTAGACATTCTACTCTCTATTTTTTTTTCTATTATGAGCACTTTGACATTGATGTTGAAAAGTTCTTAAATTCCGCATTATTCAATGTCTATATGCAATGACGAATATGCTAAGGGCTCTGTAACGCCCCTCAAAATGAAGTAGGATAATGTAGAGCCTCACATGGGTTTTATGCATTAATAACTTGTTAAAATAATGAAGAATAGCCTTTGTAGTCTAGTCAGTTTTAAAGAGTTTGGAAGTCAAACGTTAAGGGACAACCAAGACGTTCGGAAACTAGTCTTTTACGTGTTGGTGTGTATCAGTATGTTGTTCATGTTTTTATGTGTTGTTTGGAGTCTAAAATTAGTGGAGGTGACCCTAGTGTCTTAATAAATGTTTGTAGGGTCAAAACGTTCGAGTACGACTCCCCGGGACCACCCTAAGGGTCCCCGAGGAAGATCCCAACCCTTTGCCAAACAAGCTGCCAAGGCAGGTTGAGAATGTGCTTGGAGGGAGCATGTCCGCGTCGTGGACTAGCTCCACCAAGAGACAAATGTTTGGTCCGCGTCGCGGACTCTTCTATCTCGAAATTTAATTTCCAAAAACTTGGGGGAACACCTCCATATCGCGGACTTGTTTCCCGACGAAATCTGCAAAAATAAAACTAAAGTTTGACTTGTTTAAAAGGTTCAACTAAGTGAGGGGTAGTTTGGGTACTTTGGGAAATTATTATAAATGGTTATTCTACCTATTTTAGGGTATTTTAAGTGGATAAAACCCCAAAACCTAGAGTTGGACCTCATTATTCCAATTGACCTTCCCTCTCAAATAAACTCTCTCTAGAACTCCATGGAAGACATCTTTGAAGCTTCAAGCTAGGGGATGGGTTCCTATTGATTTCTCTTCAAATTCCTAGGAAATTAATCATAAAGGTATGAGGATTTTATCTTTGATTCTCCTTTCAATCAAAGAGCCAGATCAAAGTGATTTCAATGTTTTTCAAAAACACTAAAAACCCCCAATTTTAATTCTAAGCTTGGGTTCTTGCATGAAAGTATTTCAAATGATATTTTATGTTAATATTGATGGTTTTAAGGTCAAAAACTCCATGAACCCTTGCATATCTTGAAACCCTAATTTTGGGTTTAAAGTGGGTCTATTGATTATGAGCTAATAATGTGATATTAATGTGTAGATTGTTATGGTCTATTGATTTATGTATTGTTCTATATTGAATTATGAGGAATTGATGGTCAATTGTGTTATATTGGATGTTGGCCTTGAATGGGCAATTGTGACCTAAGGTTTATGATGATGATGAAGTTGCGAATAGATTATTAATTCTAGTATTATATATATATATGTTGTAGATGTTAGAATTGTGACGTTTGATCCCTTTGAAAGTGGGGAGGTGTTTACTTTATAAGCATGTTGTGGCCATGGCCTGGTAGGCAAAGTTGGATGATTGTTGTTTTGAGTAAATGTGATTATGTGAAGGTAGTGTGATATGATGTGAATTTGTGTATGGTCTAAAAGTATGAAGTGTGACCTTGTGTAGAGACTTTATGTGTTATACTTGGTTGTTGTCTTCTTTGAATGACTTATAATGAATGTGAGGTTAGGATAGACTATGTTTACCTACTCTCACACTAGTGAAGAATGAATGAAAAGATTGAAAGAATGTGTGAATGAATGAAAAGAATGGGAGTTAATGCTAATGAATGAAAGTTGGGTTTATTGTAAGGATAGTCTCATAAAGTACTCCTTAAATGAATGTGGTCCTCGATGAAAGGTTTTCTCATCTTTGAATCCAAGAGCTTCCTTAATGAATGAATGAGGGTTAGGATGGGTATTCCTTCGTGAGTTGAGATGAGAATACTTAGTAGAAATCCTTATCCCTAAATGAATGAATGTTGGGTTAGGATGAGTACTCCTTCATGAGTTGAGATGAGAGTACTTAGTAGAAATCTGTATCCCTAAATGAATGAATGAAATGAATGTCCTAACTCCGTGGGGGAGTAATGTCTAGAACTAAGAGGATATGAAGATGGCTGGATACTCTTTCGTTAGTTGAGATGTGAGTATTTAGTAGCAACCCTTAAGATGGGTGCTCCTTCGTGAGTTGAGATGAGAGTACTTAGAAGCAATCCTTCTATCCCTTAACTATGTGCCCACATAGGACTAGTTAGTGGTATCTACCACGTAAAGGCTAAAGGAATGACCCTACCTTAGGCAAGTAGGGATCCCTCATCCGGTAAGGGTACTACCAGGATTCCATGTCAAGCTCCATGGTCTATGTCGGTTAAGGCTCTTCCCCCATATTAATGAATGAATGAACTAAGGTCTCTTAAGGAAGTACTACTTAGGATAGGTGGTGGAATGGGGCATCATCTAGACATTGCACAAGTAGACATTTAAGGGAGATCTTGGTGTGTCTTAGTAAGGATAATGAATGAATGAGTCTCTTTGGGCTAATTAATGAAAGTGTTGGTCATTGAGCATGCTAATGTGAAAGTGAGTCATAATGAATTGAATGTAAATGCTTATGTTGAATTGAATGTATGTGATGATCTTATGTCATTAGTGAATGAAGTTGTCTAAATACATTAAGTTGAATCAACGATTTATGTTGAGATGTGAATGGAGCTTGTCTTGTGTAGCCTTAAGGATCACTTGGGTGTGGTATGGAGAGGTAGTATGGTCTGCCTCACCATGTCTTACTTAGGTGAGTCTTAGGATGACATTTGATGAGTGTTCTAGTTTTATGAAGTGACTTGTTGGCTTATGTGCTTATATGTCTCATGTGATTAATTGGTGAAGGTTGAGATATGCATGGTAAGTGCACTTTGTGTGACCTTAAGGTGGTGCCTTAGTGTGGGTGATGGTATGGGACGTTGCTAATACGCTCAAATTACACTTCTTTACAGAAGTATAAGCGATCGTTATCAAGTAAAGAACCCAACTTGTAGGTTGGGGTCGATCCCACAAGGAAAAATGGTTTAGACTTTACTTTAACCTACAATTATATTCAATTAGTCAAAGAACTTCCAGAAACAAATAATTAAAAGGGGGGTTTTTGTGTATTAAACAAATAATAAGAATTTAATAAGAAATCAATAATGAGACAAAACTCAATTTATGGTTGTTATCAAGATGAGAGAAATAACTAGGGCATACGTGTTCCCCACAAGCTCATAACGCAATAATCCTAGTAACAACAATCCTTTCCTAGTGTATTACATGCAAAGTGATAAGTTAGGTATCTCTAAATCCTTGATCCGGCATCTAGAGAATTTCACCCCGCACCTTGATCCGGCTACGTGTGTATACTTTACTAACCCTTACCTTTACCTCATATTAGACATCATAATCGATGTTTGACTTAGTTATTACTTCGCACCAATCGACACTAGTCTATTAGATAGTATCACACTAAATCTATGTTGATAATTCTTTTCTTGTTGATTGCCTCCTTGATTTGACAAGTAGCAACAAGGCGAGTTCTAACGTTGGCCACCGTTAAAAAGAATTCTAAATGAAAGAATTATCAATACATGCAAAACACTATTCACGAATTGCTTATTTACTATTCATATTTTGTTAATCGCTCATGGTTCCCACAACCCTAGTTGTGGATTTAGTTACTCATATTAGCAAGAACACAATTCATAATTTTAGATGAAGAAATCATGAACTTACGTAAAGAGAATAATAAACCCAGAAATTCAACTTGAGTTGCAAAGCCAAAAATCTTCAAAACGAACTTGTAAAATTAATAATTGCTCAACTTGTAATTCAATCTCCAAAGTCAAAAGTAAAATTAGAATAATAATGTCTAACCCTAAAAAATGAGGTTTACATGCCCTATTTATAAAAAAACAAATCCTAATTTAAAAAGGAAACAATTTAAGGAAAGTCTACATTCAGGTACGCGTCTTCAATCCACGAGACTGACTTACGGACCGTCGATGGATATACAGTCCGTAAGTCCATTCCGTAAGCCAAGACTTAGAGAATATTTTAGCTCCCAGAAATCAGCTTCTCTGACGCAAACGACAGAATGGCAGTACGGTCCGTAGATTGATCTACGGTCCATTAATCCCCTCCGTAGCTCCATACTTGGAATCTTCAAAAATCAGGTACTGGAACCCTCGCAGTCTCTTTCTACGGTTTGACAGTACGGGCCGTAGACTGATCTACGGACCGTCGATTGACACCGTGGTTCCACACTTGGTCAGATTTCCCTGATTTGTTATCCGTCCTTTGGCTGCTGATCTACGATCATCACCTACGGACCATCAATGGACCTACGGTCCGTAGATCGTCTCCGTGAATGCTCTTTTTCTGCACTTTGATCAGTTGTCTCAATACTTCTACGCCTGAACATCTTTCCTGCAAAAACATAATAAAACACATGAAAACCAATACGATAAGGCCCTAGACACACACAACTTGTAAGTTAAATGTCTCAGAAATACCGTAAACTCACGGTATATCAACACCCTCAACTTAAATTCGTTGTTTGTCCTCAAGCGACGCAATACAACTCTAAACGACTCTTATATAGAAGTAAGCATTTCAAACCCAAGCAATCACATGGCTCTCTACCCCCCCTTTACTTTTTAGATGCAACTTCGTTATTTTAGACTCGATAAGCTAATTAATGCAGATCAAACCATGACACAGATCGACCAACTAACACAAAACTTGCACCTTATCACTATCACCAAGACACCAACTTTCCGACAATGTAACTTGTGCCCTTACTTCAAACGAAATCCTTTCTTTTACAAATATTGAATGTTATCTATGGTGTAAGGATTTATTCAACACTCACGCTCAGAAGTAATTTCAAATACAGTTAGTGTTTTATGCCATAAGCTTGCCCTTATTTTCACTGCTTAGACTCTCCAAACTAGATTCTAGGATCACTATAGGACTTTATTGGCTTGTAACGTAGGCTCGGGGTCGGGTGTGGTACATTTGGGTGCGATTAGTGACTTTCGCCCTCCTTGACATTACACTTTGGCTTTTAACCTCTTTTTGCCCTTTTTCTGGCATCATACAATTTTACCTTCTTTCGCTTGCTTTTCTTCAACCAAGGATGTGAGTTCGGAATTTGTAACACTTTATTTTCTTCTCATTCATCTTTGTTTTCTTTTCTCTTCTCTTCTTTTTTCTTTTTTTTTTTTACTTTTTTTTTTTAGCTTTCAACCAACCACATCCTTTCCACACGTTTTCTCTCTTCTTCACCTCACTCTTTTCATACCCATTTTTTCTCAGTCTCTTCTTTCATAGCCACCCTCAACTTATAGATTTTTCATTAGTTGAGGTGCACAATACCCGATGTGGGGTCAGGGCCAAAATTTGAAGTTACTGTTACATTAGCCACCCTCAACTTAGGCTTTTGGCCTAAGTCGAAGTGCACATGTCCAAGGAGGGACCAGGGCCAACGTATTAGATTATGGAAAGGTGAGTTTGGGGTTTTAGAAAGAAATGGTTTATTTTAGGCTCAAAGCTGGATCAAAGGGAATAGTTATTTCATTTGGTTGACTCCTTCTAGGCAATTTACTGACTTTTTAGAACAATGGCCTATGATCACTTCCTATCCTCTAGATTGAGTTGTCTTAGCAGGACTAACCGGGCAAGTTCTAGCTTTGCACAAAACTGTTTGAACACAACAATTCTCACCCACTCTTGGCACATAGTTTCATTATCAAATTATTAGATTACTTAGTTCAAGTTTCAGCTCAAGTCATACCATCAAGTTGATTTATTATGTCATACTCAGAATCAGCACAATCAACTAATCATAGCCTAAAACATCTAGCATACATCCTAAAATTCTGACGGGTATCATTTTTTATAAGCCATCATGCTTCATTCTGTATCATACTTCTACACATACAATCCTAAGACATGCCGGTTCAACAGAAATTAAACAGTCCTTTGGGGAAAAAGAACACAGGCAAGAAAACCCCAAAGGAGGATTCATGAGTTGGGTTATTAAGATTTCACCCTATCACTCACAATCCATTTGCCCCACCCCCAACAAAAATAGATGCAGTTGTCCCCAACGCATATAGAAATAGTAAAAGAAAATGGATTGGGTAAAGCAAACCTGTGGCGCAAAGCGCCGGCGAATCCCTAACAAGCGGGGTCCGATTACCCGTAACCCGCCGGAACATCGTGGGTGCACCTCGTAGTGCCCACATCATCAGTCGTAGCACCCTCAGTAGTGCTCTCTCTCAATCTCTCGGCGTCTCTAGAAACAGGTGGGGCCGCTGCAACTGGGGCAGAGCTCGACGCCCTGCTATTCTCTCACGCTCCCTCTGCTGGCGTAACTCCTCATCGACTATCGATGCCCTCCTAGCCCTTCTCCTGCTTGCGCTGTCTCTTGAGGACTTTTTCCTCTTCAGTGTGGTGAGATCGGTGCCGCTTGCCTCTGGCCTGTGTAAGTGCAAGTCCCTCCTCGGCGGTCCCACTAAATAGAGCATCTAGCACTGTATCATCAGCCAGTGCAGTGCGGGCAACCTGGGGCTCAACAACAGGTGCAGCAAGAATGGCCTTAACATCAGACCGGAGGCTAGCTATGTTGGCCTGCAAAGCAGATAGGTGAATGGCCGGGGCTGGTCACTCGAGGACTCTTATCTCGAAGGCGTCTAGGCGATTGTTGACAGCTTGGACCTTCCGGTCCATCATATCCTCCATCCTGCGCTCCACTCTAGCCTCTGACTCGGCGATCGACTTTTGCATCCAGGGCTGGATATGGTGTAGTAGTGTGGCCATCTGCGCCTCTAATTTCTGAACTCTGGCCAATGGAACAACGGCGCGCCCAAGCTGCGGTGTGGGCCAGGGAGAAACTAGGGCCCATGCTAGCTGCCTGAGAAGAGAAGCCCGGGACATTATCGGTGTGATCGGGGACGCTGAAGTCATCGCCCTGTACCTGCCCCACTGTGTCTGCAAGATCGGTACCCAAAGGAGGTACCTCAACCTGAGGCTCTCTGCGAGGTGCTGCTACATTCGCCTCATCTCGAATGAGGTTGATATCTAATGCGCCTGTAGGGTGGACTAGTCTGTCACAATGCCAGATTGGCACTCCAGAGTCCCTGCACAACTGAAAAATAAGGCAAGGAAAGGGGTAAGTAGTGGAGGTCCTGAATGCCCTCTCGTGGATCTCTGCCAGCAGCATGCGAGCAAAGTCGATCTCTACTCCCGCTACCAATGCTGCTACCATGACTGCTCTGTCCCACGTGACTTGATTATCCGCTTTAGTCGGCGACACCCTGTTACGCACCAGTAACCAGAAGAACTTGGCCACAAAAGTCAATGTCGCCTTCCTGATGCCCAAACGTGGAGCAACAACCCGGTCTGCACGCTCGCCACCGCAAAGCAATGTACTTGGCCAACCGGTGTATCACGCCCTCTCGCGCCCGAAATTCCTCCGGAAGGCACCACTCCGCACAATGTCCCATCTCGTAGTCAAACTCGTTTGTATTGAGGGACCAAGAGTGACCCGCGGTGGGACCATAGAGAAACCGTCGGATGGTGGCAGGGGATATGTCTACCGGGCACCCTCGGACCAATGTGGAAGTCAGTGGGTCCTGAGCTAATGGCTTTGACCTCTTAGAAATGGAGCCTCGGAGAGTGGCTGCATAAGAAGCATAGAACTCCCGCACAATCTCCTCACTGTACGTCCCTAGTTTTCGAGCCATCCAGTCACACTTGTGAAGATTGAACAACCGGTGAATGTCTAGAACCGTGTGCAAGCTCCCCGTGAGAACTCTTCGCTCTTCTGTGATCAGTCGGGCCATTTTCTGTTTGTCATTTACCATCTTAGCATCCCTGTATATTTGCCATTAGCCGTCGACACACCACCTATTTTGCTCGCCGGCTACAGGAGTGGGAACATCATTCGGGGGTACGGGTATGGACTCCGAACTAGTAGCCTCGTCAGATGAGGCTGCTTGATCCTTGTCTCCCGACCCGGTGGAAGATTTAACATGGGACCCTGTAGCCTGGGCAGACTCAGATCGTGAAGAATGGGCTGACTGAGAGCCTGAAGCATGGTCAGATCCCGATCCTGATGCATACTCCTCTGAACCGGAAGCAGCCCCAGTTGGTGACCCGATCAGTGTGTGCTCCTCATCGGAGACAGTGACTACGTCGGGAATCACCTTCCGGGGTGTGCCTCTGGTGCGAGAAGTCCTAGTGTTGAGGGGCACGTACATTGGATCAGTGTCGGTGTCTGTGTCCTCATCAATCAACCGAAAACTAGGGGCAACAGATTTGGACTTGCCCCTTTTTGAATAGGTGACCATCTTCTTGGGTGCCATTGTACCTGCGGGAACGATTTTAGTGTCCAAAACTAACCAAAACTATACTACGAAAAAGTAAAACGATAAACAAACAATAACAAAGTCCAGAAAAAAATTTGCAAAAACAGGCCACAGTGGTCATCCACGGAGGGTACCTACGGTCCGTATACTGATCTACGGTCCGTGGAACTCTGTCGTGGATCAGGGGACCAGAAACATAGGTTGCAGATGAAAACCACGGATGTGCAGAATCAATCTACGGACCGTAGTCCACTTCCGTGGTTTTACACTTGGCTAATTTTTCGTGTATGCATCCAATGACGAACCTCATCGACGGTTCGTAGAAATAGATCTACGGTCCGTAGACGGGGTATCGTGGATGCCATTTTTGCCCAAATTTTACCCTATCTTGCTAATTAGGCATACAAGGTCCCAAATTTCAACATTAACAAGCCTCATCATGCATTTCAACACTCAATTATGCTAGTTCTTCATTCTTACGATTCCGAGTAGTTATTTTGATACATAATTTAGATAATTTCGGGCACCCTAAGTTGAAACTTACATAGAGGCTTACAATCACATATACTCAAACTACACAAACACTATCTATCATTCCAAGGGTATAGTAAATTGTAAATTCATCATGTAATTACATAAAACAATAACCCTAGGTTAAGACCCAATTCCCGACTTACTATATGCAGGCTATGAATCGAAATTCAAAGTAAGGGTCAAATTTATTACCTTGCAAGCAACGATGAGTGGGGGATTATGTGATGACACATCTTAGCACGACAATTGAAACACCTCTAGCGCTATCAACCCAACACCGGACCGTAAAGAGTGAAATATGGGATGGGGAGTAAACTAAATTGAAGGGATTGTGATAATATAAGGAAGGGAGTATGATGTATGGTGGTTATGGAGTGAAATAGGGAGTTGAAAAGGGTGGGGGAAACGGTTATGGAGTAAATGGAGGGAATGGGAATGGGTTTTAAAATAAGGGGTTATTTAAATAAGGGGTCCGGGTCGGGTCAGATAGTCCTAGGGTTTGGACTCACGAGACCCCGTCTACGGTCCGTGAGTAGATCTATGGTCCGTAGATGAGGACCGTAGATCACTTCTACAGTTGGAAAAAATTAGGGACTTACCTTGGATCTACGGACACCATTGACGGTCTGTGGATCAATCGACGGGCCATCGATGGTCTCCATAGACCTCTGCACCAGACCAAATTCTGCAGATTCAACAAGTGGTGTACCTGCACATGTAGCAACCATTAAGCTATTCTTTTTGTACATTTTCTTGACACTTTTTAGACACGGACCCTATACTAATTCTAGCCAATACTAAGAACTAAATTAATACAAAAATGCAAGTAAACGGAGCAAATTAAACCACTAATTGGAAAATTTAACCCTATCATTGACTAGATTGTACATCTTGGGTTGCCTCCCAAGCAGCGCTTGATTTAACGTCGCGGCACGATGCAGATGTCTTGATTACTCAAACTTCATCAAGATTGTAGGCCTCAATCACTTCTTGCACAGTTTCAGCATTCCCCAGATAGATCTTAATCCTTTGCCTGTTTACCATGAACCTTGTTCCATCCTTTTTCTCAAGCTCAACCGCTCCATGCGAGAGCACTTTTGTGAGCAAAAAGGGTCCTGTCCACTTGGACTTGAGTTTGCACCTGAAACAAGCGCGGCCTAGAGTTGAATAACAGCACAAGATCACCAACCTCAAATTCGCTTTTCAATTCTTTGGTCATGATACCTCTTCATCTTTTCTTTGTACAAGGCTGAACTTTCGTAAGCTTGTAGGCGAAACTCATCGAGCATATTCAAGTCATTCATCCTTTGGTTAGATCTTTGCTCCAATCCAAATTTAACTTCTTCATTGCCCACATAGCCTTATGCTCTAGCTCTACCGGTAGATGACAAGACTTCCCATATACAAGTTGGTAAGGAGACATACCTATGGGGGTCTTGTATGCAGTGCGATATGCCCATAGAGCATCATCAAGCTTCCTTGACCAATCCGTTCTATTAGCATTTACAGTCTTTGCCAATATCTGTTTGATCTCTCTGTTGGATACTTCAACTTGGCCACTAGTCTGTGGATGGTAAGGAGTGGCTATATTGTGACGGACACCATATTTCTCCAGTAGTGCTTTAAATAACCTATTACAGAAGTGAGAACCTTCATCGCTAATTATGGCCCTCGGTGTACCAAATCTGGAAAAAATATTCTTTTTCAAGAATGCGGTGACACTTTTACCTTCATTGTTGGAGAGTGCAACTGCTTCTACCCATTTCGATACATAATCAACCGCAACAAGAATATACTTCATCCCATATGAACTCACAAATGGACCCATAAAATCAATGCCTCATACATCAAACAACTCTATAATCAATATAGGATTCATTGGAAGCTCTTGCCTCTTTGAAATCCCTCCTTTTCTTTGGCAACGATCACAAGATTTGGCGAAGTCATGAGCATCTTGGTGAATGGTGGGCCAATAGTACCCACATTGCAAAATCTTATGTGCAGTCCGAATACCACTATGGTGCCCACCAACAAGTGATGAATGGCATGCTTCAAGTACACTCAACATCTCCACCTCAGGCACACATCGACGAATAATCCCATCAGCACAACTACGATACAAGTAAGGTTCATCCCAAAAGAATCTCTTCACATCATGCATATATTTTCTTCTTTGGTGAAAAGACAAATCGGGGGGCACAATGTCGCTTGCCAAATAATTAGCAAAGTCGGTGAACCAAGGAATCAAATCATGAGAAGCAGCCAATACCTTTTCATCTAGAAAAGCATCATTGATTTCAGCCCTATCTCCAAGCTTTAGCATAGCCTCTTCCTCTAATCTCGACAAGTGGTCGGCGACTTGATTTTCGGTCCCCTTCCTGTCTTTTACTACAAAATCAAACTCTTGTAGCAGTAATACCCATATAATCAATCTCGGTTTTGCATCCTTTTTCGCCATCAAATACCGCAAGGCAGAATGGTCAGTATGCACTATGACCTTAGTACCAAGCAAGTATGATCGAAATTTCTCGAATGCAAAAACCACTTTAGAAGCTCTTGTTCAGTCACAGTATAGTTCTTTTGAGCCATATTTAGAGCTTTACTGGCATAGTAAATAGGGTGAAGAATCTTCTCTCGCCTTTGACCCAATACTACACCAAGCGCCAATCCACTTGCATCACACATTACCTCGAACAGTTGTCCCCAATCTGGTGAAATAATGATTGGTGTTGTAACCAACTTTTTCTTCAACTCTTCAAATGCTCTAAGACAGTTATCATCAAAATAGAACTTACACTCTTTCTCAAGCAATTTGCATAACGGATGTGCAATTTTGGAGAAGTCTTTGATGAATCTTCTATAAAAACACCGCATGCCCAAGAAAACTTCTAACACCTTTTACAGAGATAGGTGGTGGAAGCTTTTCTATGACCTCAACTTTAGCTCTATCAATCTCAATACCTTTCTCAGAAATGCAATGACCCAACACTATACCTTCTTTCACCATGAAATAGCACTTCTCCCAATTCAGCACTAAGTTGCAGTCTTCACATCTTTTAAGCACCTCGGCCAGATTATCTAGACAATGATCAAAGGAATCACCCACAACTGAAAAATCATCCATGAACACTTCAATAGCATCCTCAACCATATCTGAAAATATCGACATCATACACCGTTTTTGAAGGTTCTTGGAGCATTGCACAACCCAAAAGGCATCCGTTTGAAAGCAAAAGTCCCATATGGACAAGTGAAAGTGGTCTTCTCTTGGTCTTATGGAGCTATAGAAATTTGATTGTAGCCAGAATACCCATCAAGAAAACAATACCAACCCTTTCCTACAAGTCTATCCAACATCTGGTCCATGAATGGCATGGGAAAGTGATCTTTTTCAGTCCATGCATTCAACTTCCGATAATCCATGCAAACTCTCCATCCAGTAACGGGCCTCATTGGAACAAGCTCATTCTTTTCATTTGGAACAACAGTCATACCTCCCTTCTTAGGCACACACTGCACAGGGCATACCCAACTACTATCTGCAATGGGATAGATGACCCCTGCATCAAGCCACTTTATGATCTCCTTTTTAACTACCTCTTGCATAGGTGGATTTAATCTTCTTTGATGCTCAATGCTGGGCTTATGCTCGGCATGAGTTGGATTTTGAGAGCAAATACCAGGGGGGATCCCAATAATATCTGCAATAGTCCACCCAATAGCTCGCTTGAACCTCTTTAATACAGTCACCAAACACTCTTCTTGCCTTGGACTCAAATCTGCTGCAATGATGACCGGCAAAGTATTTTCTTCGCCCAAGTATACATACCTCAAGTGCGGTGGTAGAGCCTTAAGCTCCAATTTTGGTGCCTCCTCAATAGATGGTCTTGTGGGTGGGGACTCGCGATTCTTCATGTCTAGCTCATACTTCTTTGGTTTGGACCGGTATTTATGCTTATCAAGTGCAGCCACCAACTCATTATATTCTTCAATACCATCACCATCAAAATTCATCATGACCGCTGCGAGTGCCTCAACACCTAGTCGCTCTTCAATCTGTACTTCTGATCCACTTTCCACTCTGTAAGTGATAGCAGACACTGTTTGGAGCTCACCATTCTGCTTTATGGACCTACAAATATTGAGAGTCGCTTCTTCATTGTTCAATCTGAACTTCATCTATCCCTTTTCCATATCAACCAACGCACGCCCTGTAGCAAGAAATGGTCTTCCAAGGATGATGGGAACCTCAAAATCGACCTCACAGTCAAGAATCACAAAATCTGCTGGAAAGATGAAGGACTCCACTTTCACTAACACATCATGGAGCACACCTATGGGCCTCTTCACAGCATGAGGTTGATGCTAGCACCAAGATCACACAATGCCTTAGCAAAGTGTAGCAACCCTATAGTACATGGGATCGTGAAAGCACCAGGGTCTTCCTTCTTCTGCACCAGAGATCTTGTAGCAATAGCACTACAATGCTGCAATCTGTCATCATCTTCAAAACTCACAGACCTTTTCTTTGTCACCAGATCTTTCATAAACTTGGCATACCCAGGCATTTGCTCCAATGCTTCTATCAGAGGGACATTGATAGAAAGCTGCTTCAACATAGTGATAAACCTGTGATATTTACCATCTTCAGTCTTCTTCACTAACCTCTGTGGAAAAGGTGGTGGTGGTCTAGGATGGGGACCACTTTCTGAGGTATCTCAACTTCCTGTTCTGTCGCAGTCTCGAGACTCCTCTCTAACTTTCACCGCATCATCCGCTTTTCTAATCTCGGTCTCCACCATAGACGGCAAAGGTGGATCTATGGTTTGCTTACCTCCTCGAGTAGTGATTGCCATGCAATGACCATCATTCTTGGGATTCTGGATGGTATTGCTAGGAAGAGTGCCAGGTTGGCGTGGGTTCACTATAGTAGACAACTGAGTCATCTGCTGCTCCATATGCTTTATTGACACTGCATGGGCATCAACCTTTTGACCAATGCCAGATAAGTCGTTTCGCATCTCCTTCACGTTCTCATCAGTTGCATCAAACCTTCTCATCATCTTCTGCATCATATCTTCAATCCGCGCCAAATTACCTCCAGCTTCCCTAGCACCAGATTCTCGATTTTGAGGGGGAACATAGGGTCCAACCCGATTGTTTCTGTTGCCATAATTGTTCCTGTTATAGTTGTTGTCGCGATTGAAGTTCACATCCCGGACATAATGACCCTCTCGGTTGTAATTTCCATAGTTCCGACCTTGGTTTCCTTGACCTTGGTGCCAATTTTCCGTGTTGGATCCTTGGGCGTTTGGTCGGAAACCCCCCGTCTGATCATTCACCGCATAAGTGTCCTCTTCATAGTAACACTCCTCAACTGGTGGTGGAGTTCTTGTCAAGTAGTTCACAGTATTTACCTTTTCGCTCCTCCGCTCACATGCTTCGGTACCAACCCCAACTCTGTCCTCATCTGAGCAATCTCCTCATGAATATCATCTGCAGAGTTGACAGTTGCATTATGAACGGCAAATGTGTTTCTCCCAGTATCTGCTCTCCTAGTGCTCCATGCTTTATTATTGCGAGAGATCCTTTCTAATTTTTCAGAAATCTGTGCATATGAACAATCACCATATGAACCCCCAGCAATAGTGTCAAGGACCGCTTTATTGTTATCATCCTGTCCTCGATAGAAGTACTCCTTCAGCGACTCATCATCAATGCGGTGATTTGGAACAGTTCTAACGAATGAAGTGAATCTGTCCCAAGAGTCGCTCCACGACTCTCCGGGTAATGCTACAAAATTGTTGACCCTGTCTTTATGATTGAGCTTCTTAGACACTGGATAGTACTTTGCTTTAAACACCTCCGCCAATTGGTTCCATGTAAATATTGAGTTATAAGGAAGCTCAGTGAACCATACTGCAGCGTCGCCTGTGAGTGACAGAGGAAACACTCGTAGCCCAATGACGTCCATATCTAGGTCTGGTCTTCCTACACAACTCTTGCAAACTACCCTTAGCTTGGCTAGGTGAGCATATGGGTCCTCCGATGGTAATCCTGAGAATAAGCCTCTTGTTGTAAGCATCTGCATCAAACTGCTAGTCACCACAAATGTGTGCCCTGGAGGTAAAAGAGGTAGGACAATAGGTCCATCAGAGTTTTCTATGTTCAAGTCGCCCCGATAGTTGTCATATTATCGTGGGCCTAGTGGATCTTGCGCCCTCAGTGGATCTCCCAATCGATTTTCGGCTGGAGCCTGGTTGTCACCACCTACTACCCTCTGTTTTTGTAATTTCTCTGCATCATCCAGATTTCCTCCGATAGGATTTATTTGACCTCTTGGATTATTCATTCTTCGTAAAGTGCGGCTTAGCTCTGGATCGTAAGGAGTAAGTGGTTCACCTTGACTCCGTGTACTTGGCATACATTAGAGGTAGAACCTGAGAGAGACAAAAACAAAAATGAAAAGTAAAATACGGAAATATTTGACTAACGTTCAATAATGTAGTTAAAATAAATCTAAAAACCAAAATTTCCCCGGCAACGGTGCCAAAATTTGATACGCTCAAATTACACTTCTTTACAGAAGTATAAGCGATCGTTATCAAGTAAAGAACCCAACTTGTAGGTTGGGGTCGATCCCACAAGAAAAAATGGTTTAGACTTTACTTTAACCTACAATTATATTCAATTAGTCAAAGAACTTCCAATAACGCAATAATTCTAGTAACAGCAATCCTTTCCTAGTGTATTACATGCAAAGTGATAAGTTAGGTATCTCTAAATCCTTGATCCGGCATCTAGAGAATTTCACCCCGCACCTTGATCCGGCTACGTGTGTATACTTTACTAACCCTTACCTTTACCTCATATTAGACATCATAATCGATGTTTGGCTTAGTTATTACTTCGCACCAATCGACACTAGTCTATTAGATAGTATCACACTAAATCTATGTTGATAATTCTTTTCTTGCTGATTACCTCCTTGATCCGGCAAGTAGCAGTAAGGCGAGTTCTAACGTTGGCCACCGTTAAAAAGAATTCTAAACGAAAGAATTATCAATACATGCAAAACACTATTCACGAATTGCTTATTTACTATTCATATTTTGTTAATCGCTCATGGTTCCCACAACCCTAGTTGTGGATTTAGTTACTCATATTAGCAAGAACACAATTCATAATTTTAGATGAAAAAATCATGAACTTACGCAAAGAGAACAATAAACCCAGAAATTTAACTTGAGTTGCAAAGCCAAAAATCTTCAAAACGAACTTGTAAAATTAATAATTGCTCAACTTGTAATTCAATCTCCAAAGTCAAAAGTAAAACTAGAATAATAATGTCTAACCCTCAAAAACGAGGTTTACATGCCCTATTTATAAAAAAACAAATCCTAATTTAAAAAGGAAACAATTTAAGGAAAGTCTATTCAGGTACGCGTCTTCAATCCACGAGACTGACTTACGGACCGTCGATGGATCTACGGTCTGTAAGTCCATTCCGTAAGCCAAGAGTTAGAGAATATTTTAGCTCCCAAAAATCAGCCTCTCTAACACAAACGACGGAATGGCAGTACGGTCCGTAGATTGATCTACGGTCCGTCAATCCCCTCCGTAGCTCCATACTTGGAATCTTCAAAAATCGAATCTTTGGAACCCTCGCAGTCTCTTTCTACGGTTTGACAGTACGGGCCGTAGACTGATCTACAGACCGTCGATTGACACCGTGGTTCCACACTTGGTCAGATTTCCCTGATTTGTTATCCGTCCTTTGGCTGCTGATCTACGATCATCACCTACGGACCGTCAATAGACCTACGGACCGTCAATGGACCTACGGTCCGTAGATCGTCTCCGTGAATGCTCTTTTTCTGCACTTTGATCAGTTGTCTCAATACTTCTACGCTTGAACATCTTTCCTGCAAAAACATAATAAAACACATGAAAACCAATACGATAAGGCCCTAGACACACACAACTTGTAAGTTAAATGTCTCAGAAATACCGTAAACTCACGGTATATCAGTTGCCCATATATTGCACAAAGGTATTGCTTAAGGGTTACTTAAGGTGGAGGTCCAAGGAAAGAAGGTAAAGCTAAATGGTTTATGTACGTTTATGAGGTATTGTGAAGCATATGACTTTGTATTGTTGGTTGTGACTTGTAAGGTGCCTATTATGTTGATGTTCATGAGATTTTATCAAAATGGCATGAAAGCATAACTTTCGAAAAAATGTCCTTTTTAGCATGTTTTGCATATCCTCATACTTAGTACGTGTGTTGTACTAACCCCTTTCTTCTATTTTACTACAAGTGTAGGTTGTGGTAACTAGGAGGAGATTGTGCTTTGGAGTTGCTTGGATTGCTTCACTTTTCCAAGTCTTTGGTATGTCCTCAAGATTTGAGGACTATGTTTAGAAGTTTCTTAGTCATTGTAATAGACAATTTCATTTCATATGTAAAGGGCCGTGTCCCTTAGTACGTTTTAAGTTCTTGTCTAAGATTGGCTAAAGAGACTTAGTAGTTCCGCTTGCGTATTCATGTTTTCAATTGTTGATTACTCTTGAAGTCTTATGGTGTTATTGAATAAAAGTTTTAAATTCTTAGTGATTTTTATGATCTATGCGATGAATGAATGCTAAGGCTTGTATAAGACCTCCGAGAGGTTGAATACGCATGTAACGGCTAGGGGGTGCTCTCGGGTTGTTACTAGCTGGTATAGGACCCCTTTGGGGTCAAGTATGCTGTGTTACGCCTAGGGGGTGCTCTAGGGGTGTGATACTAGGATCTTAGTAGAAGTAAGGAGTTGAAGTTTTGGTGAGTCCTCATTTCGAGGAGATAGTCACCGTGTTCTCATGTCTTTATTTTTATGTTTAGAACTACTGCATGGGCTGCATCCCAAAGATTTTCATGTACTAGATGGTTTGAGACGAAGGTTTAATAGACTTCCTCTCGTTTTATAATAGACTTTGATATTATGGAAAATGTTTTAAATTTCCACATCATTTCTATTGATTTATGTTATGATATGCTAAGTGGCTTATATGAGGCCTCTCGGGGTCTTGTACGCCTTGTTACATCTAGGGGGTACCCCTGGGTCGTGACAAAATGAAAGCAATATATCAAAAAAAAAAAATGCAACAGAAATTAGAAATAACATATATATATATATACTAGTTTTTCAACACATGCATTGCATGTGATTACCAATTCAGAATATATATGTTATAGTATATAGTATTGCTTATTTAAGAGAAAATTTTAATAATAAGCTTTGCACAAAATAATATTGCAGATTCTTTTGTAAATGTTCAATGTTGATCGTCATATATATATATATATATCTTATTCATGCGAACCTATGAAGATGATCAATGAAAAAATTTACTACTTAAATGCAATAATGTATATATTTATTTCAATTTGATGATGTTCAATCATGTAATTAGTCGTATCTCAGTAATATTACCTTATACACGATATTTGTTGTGTTTTTTTCTTGTCATCTAACTAGATGTGCTTTGTATACGTATTCCACATTAAACTGTTTAGATGTCATATGAACATGTGAAGAGAACAATTACATTTTATTTTCTACAAATACTTTTTGTATATTGATTTTTATTTTATAAGTTATAAGATATTATATGACGTTCTTGTTGTTGGCTCTCATGTTTGACTTCTCAATTGATTGTGTACATAAATCAAAGATAGTTATCTGACTGTCCATAGTAAACTAAGAAATGTTTCCTTTTTTTTACCTGAAAACTAAAAATTAAAATTAAAGAGTATATTATATATAATAAATCATTTATATAATTACATGTTTATCTTACACCCAACAAAGATATAATTCATATACTTGTAAATGAATTTCTATTTATTCAACCAAGCATGATTCGTCAAAGGAAAAATAACAATACCGTGTTATCACATATATAATGGCGGTATAATAATTAAAATATTATTGGTCAAAAGTTAATATAGGGAAAGATGAAAGACAGAAATAATTAATGTAATAAGTATGAAAAGTTAATATAACTAAAGAATGTAAAAGACTATGAATAACGTTTGCAATAATTAGAAGTAATAACTAAGAGAATTTATAATGTTATGACTTAGGAATTAATGTGCAATAGCTAAATTTTTAATAAATTTTATTCTTACATAAATAAATAGGACTTTTGATTAATGTTACTATTCTTTTTTTTTTATAGAGATTTGCATTGATGAAAATCTTTCTCTCATTAAAATTAGCTATTAAATAAATAAATAAATAATAAAAATTAAACTAATACAAACTTCAACTGGCGTTATTACAAGTCATATGAACTTTTATTTTCTAAAATACTGAAATATTAAAAAATGGTAAATAAATAAAACAAAAGGGCAATGTTTATTTGGTAATAACTATTTTGAAGCAAACTTCCTGACATTCTAAATCACATAAGTATCATTGACAAATAAAGTCATTCTTTTGTCTTGAGTATCAAAAAAACAAGTCATAACAATTCTCTAACTCTTGAGAAGTGTAATAATTTGAAAAAAGATATTCAGAAACATATATCTACATCACAAGAGAAATTGTTAACAAAAAAAGTGAATTTAGACTCGAGGTTATGGAATATACCCTCTTAGGATAGAAAGATTTACTTCATCAGAATGGTCATACCTCATATTCCGCTAAACTTTGAATTCACTGAATGACAATAAAGCACACAAATTTTTTAAAATGCAAGAAGAAGAAGAGTAGAAGATTAAAAAATTGTGGTTGAAAAAAGAGAAAAAGCCCCTCTATTTATAGTAAAAAAAGGTAGTATGAACAATTGTTTTTTGTGTCTTATCTAAAAAGTCATGGCCTTTCTGAGAAGTCACAACTCTTTGGAAGAGTTCCAACTTATTGAAAAAGTCACAACTCTTTGAAAAAGTAACAACTCATTGAAAAATCACAACTCTTTGAAAAAAGTCACAACTTATCGGAGAAGTCACAACTCATCGGAAAAGTCACAACCAAAGTTAGGGATATTGTAGTAGTTGAACATTCAAGTTAGGAGTTCATGCTTTTAAGGTAACTAGTGTTTGACACGTGCGTTGCACGTGATTACCAATTCAGAATATAAATGTTATAGTATATAGTATTGCTTATTTAAGTGAAAATTTTAATAATGAGCTTTGTACAAAATAATATTGCAGATTCTTTTGTAAATGTTCAATGTTGATCGTCATATATATCTCTTATTCACGCGAACCTATGAAGATGGTCAATGAAATTTTTTATTAGTTAAATGCAATAATATATATATTAATTTCAATTTGATGAGGTTCAGTCATGTAATTAGTCGTATCTCAGTAATATTATGTTATACACAATATTTGTTGTGTATTTTTCTTGCCATCTAATCAGATGTGCTTTGCATATGTATTCCACATTAAACTGTTTAGATGTCATATGAATATGTGAAGAGAACAATTACATTTTATATTTTAGAACTATTTTTTGTATACTGATTTTTATTTTATAACTTATAAGATAATAGTTGACGTTCTTGTTGTTGGCTCTCATGTTTGACTTCTCGATTGATTGTGTACATAAATCAAAGATAGTTATCTGACTGTCCATAGTAAACTGAGAATTTTTTTTTTTTTACCGGAAAACAAAAGATTAAAATTAAAGAATATATTATATATGTTAAATGATTTACATAATCACCTGTTTATCCTACACCCAACAAAGATATAACTCATATACTTGTAAATGAATTTCAATTTATTCAACCAAGCATGATTCATCCAAGTAAAAATAACAACACCGTGTTATCACATATATAGTGGCGGTATAATAATTAAAAAATTATTGGTCAAAAGTTAATATAAAGAAAGATGAAAGACATAAATAATTAATGTAATAACTATGAAAATTCATAATATTATAACTAAAGAATGTAAAAGAGTGTGAATAACGTTTGCAATAATTAGTAAGTAATAACTAAGAGACTTTATAATGTTATAACTAAGAAATTAATGTGAAATAGTTGAATTTCTAATAAATTTTATTCTTACATAAATAAATAGGACTTTTGATTAATGTTACTATTCTTTTTTTTTTTTTAAATAGAGATTTGCATTGATGAAAATATTTCTCTCATTAAAATTATCTATTAAATAAATAAACAATAAAAATTAAACTAGTACAAACTTCAACTGGCATTATTACAAGTCATATGAGCTTTTCTTCGTCTAAAATATTGAAATATTAAGAAATGGTAAATAAGTAAAACAAAAGGGCAATGTTTATTTAATAATAACTATTTTGAAGCAAACTCCCTGACAGTTTAAATCACATAAGTAGCATTGATAAATAAAGTCATTCTTTTGTCTTGAGTATCAAAAAAACAAATTCTGACAATTCTCTAACTCTTGAGAAGTTTAATAATTTGGAAAAAGATATTTAGAAGTATATATCTACATCACAAGAGAAATTATTAACAAAAACAAATGAATTTAGACTATATCATGATAACTTCATATAATGGAACATTACATACTAATGTATATATTAAGCAAAAAAATAATTATTACATCATCAAAATTATTTTCCTCATGTAGTTGATGTTATGGAATATACTCTCTTAGGATAGAACAATTTACTTCATCAGAATGGTCGTACCCCATATTTCTCTAAACTTTAAACTCACTCAACGGCAATAAAGCACACAAATTTTTTTAAAATACAAGAAGAAGAAGAGTAGAAGATTAAAAAAAAATTGTGGTTGAAAAATGAGAGGAAGCCCCTCTATTTATAGTAAAAAAAGGGTAGTATGAACAAGTGTTTTTTTGTGTCTTATCTAAAAGTCATGGCCTTTCCGAGAAGTCAAAACTCTTTGGAAGAGTCACAATTTATTGAAAAAGTCACAACTCTTTGGAAAAGTCACAACTCATCGAAAAAGTCACAACCTAAGTTACGGATATTATAGTAATTTAACATTCAAGTTAGGAGTTCATGCTTATAAGGTAATATATATATATATATATATATATATATATATATATATATATATATATATATATATGGTGTGTGTGTGTGTGTGTGTGTGTGTTATTTCTAATTTCCATTGTGTTTTGTTTTATATATTGCTCTCATATTGATCCAATCCCACGATTTGGTAACTGAAAGTACAAATCTACAAAACTAATCCAGGGAGAATGGGAATAGGAGGCATTCTCAGAGACAACATGGTGATCTCATTTTTGCTCATGCTACTCCTATGGGAGAAGGAACCATAACCAAGCTTAAAAAGAGGCTTCTATTTTTGGTCTGTCTTGGTGCCTTCACTTAGGTTATTATGAATATAATCCTGGAAGTGGATTCTAAGCTACTAGTTAAATAGATCAATCAAAAAGTAAAATCCCATTGGAGCATTGGTCAGTCCCTTGAAAAAATCCACAACATCATAAAACTTCCCTAGTTTTTCAAGGGTAATCACACTCTTAGGGAGGCTAACATCAATGCGGATGAACTATCCAAACACATCCATATGCACACTACTCCTCAAGTTTATTTCAGCAGTTAAAAACTCCCTCATAATGCATAAGCCTATTATCAGATGGAAAAGATGGAAGTAGCATGTTTCAAAAGAAAAAATCTCAAGAGAATCAAGAAACCACCTTAATGTTTTTGAAGTTCACTTAAAGATGTCTTCAGGTTATGTTAGGTATTCACCTGACCCTTTTGGTGTTCCCTTGTTCTTAAACATTTGGCTATGACTTTGTTTTAAGTTACAACATATATCAAGATCCTTAGGTGTTTTATTTTTCCTCTTTATTTTGTAAGGGGAGCGTCTCCCTTGATTATGATTTCCTAGTTTCTTTGTAATGAAAGAAGTCTCTCATAGGTGCATAGAAATTAGGTTTACTTTATAGTATTGGGAATGAGTCGGCCGACCTTAGTAAGTTGTCTAACTTATGAACCACCATACGACCGGAGGTAAGGTTTATGTCCCCCTCCTTGTACTTTTCTTTATTTTTATTTATGTTAAGGCCTAGGGGTGTTGCTCTGCCCTTGGCCCCCCACGGGTCATTAAATTTTTTTAAAAAGTACAAAGATACTACAAGAGTACAAGTCCCACAAGTAAACAAAAAAGTAAAAACTTGTCTCGAATACAAAAGAATAATCAAAACTATATACAGATAGGGATAAAGAAAATTAGGATGCCACCAGCTCAGCCTCTACCTCCGAAGATCTCCTCCAAGGCTCAAATCACTGCCTTCAGTTGGTGCTCGGATCTGCATCAATAAAATAGATATAGAGTATAACATGAGTATTAAAACAACTAGTAGGCATCATTGGCCAACTAATCTTGGAAACAAAATAAAAAGCCAGGAAGTAAATAGTGAATAGAGGTCTAGTAAGCAAAGCAATAACAAAAAGTTTAACTATATAGATAACGAGTCTAGAAAGGACAAAGTGTTAAAGTAAAGTAGCTATCTATAACCTTAAATGTACCTCCGTCATTCCATAAGGTAAACTTGACTGCAATTTAAAAGTAAATAACTTAAATGGACCCCCATGAGCCTGATGAGTGCACATAAGTGTTAAAGATAATACTAACTAAGACTAAAAATAATTTTGTTGGAGTTAAAAGTAATACTACGACTAAAAATAACCCCATACAGAAACGATCGACCTCAGACATGAACCGCGGTGAAGGAACACCAAAGAACCTAGTAGAACCAAAATGTTAGTATTCCAACCCGACTAATAGAAGTTTGCTCGGACTTGAAGAATGGCTAAAAGATGTGTAAAGGGCTCAAACCGTGGCTAAAAGTGATGTGCCAGTGTCTCGACATGTGGCTAAAAGAGATGTGCCAGGGTCTCAACACGTGGCTAAAAGAGATGTGCCAGGGCCTTAAACCATGTCTAAAAGAGATGCGCCAGTGCTTTGAAATGTGGCTAAAAAAGATGTGCTAGGGCCTCAAATTAAGGCTAAAAGACTCTGAATATCTCCAAATCACATGAACTTCTTCTTGCAAGAATGCACCATAGAGACAAACCACCTTTAGAATCAGATAGACCCACTTCATCTCAAAACCCAAGACCCGATCAAATAAAAAGAACAACGCCCCAAATCACAAATGAAACTCACCAAGTCCAAAACATAAGAGAAGTTATGGATGAATGACATCACAAGAGTTGAGTTTTCATCTAGTTAAGGATCCATACTATTAGACCCAAATAATTTATTTAAGTTTATAGGGAACTAAGCCATCTGAAGCTATGTATAAGTATTTCTAAGGCGAAATGGCTCCAAAATGCAAGTCTAATGCAATCACTAGACTATGACTACGATAAGGCCAAGAACAAGTTACCAATATCAATACAACCATACAAATAATTACAACATGGCATGACACAACAACACATATGAGGTACACATGCTAAATTTCTACAAAACTACTCGAAAAGAAGCTAAGGCATTGTAACACCTCAGAACTTGGTAAGTGAGTTGGAAAGGGAAATTTCAGAAATGGTTGATGGTTTACTCTTGTACGAGCCTTCCTATGGACCATACAAGGTCCTATGGTCCATAAGAGAGTGGTCGTGAGATGATTCCTGGAAAAGTTGAAATGTTAGGCCTCTGAAGTTCCCCACATACCAATAAGATGATCCAAAGGAAGTTATTCATAGGAAGGACCCCCAAACTTGGTTAAATATTTGAGGTTCAAGGGTTCTACCATTGGGGCCTATGTCCTGTAGAGGGGTATACAAACCATACGAAGTGGTTTGTAGAATTTGTTTAGAAGTTGGGTCTTTAGTATCTCGACTTACAAGTGACTTGTACGGTCTATAAGAGTTTGTACAGGCGATAGGTGGGTTTGTAGGGCCACTCCGACAGTTATTAAGGTCTTTTATATCCTTTTAACTCCATAAATATGCCATTTATAGACTATATCTAAGTCCTATAACTAATATTACCCTTTCAAATCTCTCATTCGCTCAAACCTCTAAAATCCCTGAAGACCTTCTTCTCTAAACCTCATTCCAAGGATTCAAGGTGAAAGCTAGGGTTCCTCAAGCTTCAACCCCCTTCTCCAATTCGAAAGCTTATGTTAATCAAGGTATGTGGGAAATTCTTCACTGGATCCCTTTTCATCAATTGAGTCCCAAGCAATTCTCTAATTATACTTTAGGATCTTACTCAAATTCTAGGGTTTTGTATGATTTTTCATGGGTTCAATTGTTTATGATTCAATTCACTATATTTGATCTTATTATGCAAAATTTGATTCAAATTACAGGTTTTCAAGGTTTTGTTATATGAACCCATGTTATATGCTTATTTTATGATCGTGAATTGAATCTTTGAAATTATGCATGCATGAGGAATTGTAATGACTATGATTCTAGGGTGATTTTAAATAAAGTATCTCTTTTTTTATGAAATTAGATTGCTTTTGATTGAAGTATTCCTACTATGAAAGATTTCCATGATTTAGCCACTTCCGATTGAAGTGTGGTTTTATTAAGAAAAGATAATCATGATTTAGAGTGCTTTTGATTAAGTATTTTTGATACTCGATTATGTAATGAAATTATGGTATTTTAAAAGAGCTATTCTTATAATCTATGAGTTTTTGTGATTGAATTAGTATTACTAGATTCTTATCTTTTCAAAGACTAAGATATGAATATGATATTATTCTTTATGATTTCCATTGGGAGTTTACTTAGCACTGAGTGGATTTGTGTGATTTCCAAAGTCCTTGAACTATGTGCCCATGTAGGATATCTCGAATGGACAATTAGCTAGTGGATCCACCTACGAATAAGACCATGGTACATACCTTGGTAAGTAGGAAATCTCTTCTCAGCGTGGGAGAAATATACTAGATTCCATGTTATAGCTCATATGATCTATGTTGATTAACGGTAAACATCCCACATATGATTTTATTTTTTACTTAATTAATGTTTTTGACATATGTCCTAAATTTTTATTGCAATGACCTCTTTTAATTTATGAATAAAGCTTATCCAATTGATATGTATTATTGATCATGCATTATCATGTTTATGCTCATGCATCGTTCTCCATATTCAGTATATTTCAAGTATGGACACATATATGTCTTGTGACTATATTTTTACATAATATAGGATACGACATTCCTCCATACGTCCATGGCTAGTTGATTGATTCAAATTTTCTTAGTTCAGGGTGAGCCCCCATGGTTCAAGGGCATGATTACACATAGGAGTTCCCTGTTTATTTCACTCATTTATGTTTTCTGAATTATTTCATAAGCTAGGGCTTGTACTATTCACATCTATGATATAGAGGTTTGTTGTCAGACTTAGTCTGATTCCACATTTACAGTCTTTGTAATTTGATTTTAGTATCATATTCATTTGAAGTATTGAGACTTATATTCTGCTTTATCTCTCCATTTCTTTATGTTATTTATCTTAGTGTCATACTTTGGTCAAGTAGCTTGTTTAGGGTATCTCAAGATTTTATTCACCATGTCACATCTAGGGGGTAGTTGATGAGTGGTAAATTTACACTCATTTAAGGCCTATTCAACAATTAGCGGCCTCAAAGCCTAATCATGTCCTATTCTAATGATATTTTGATAATTTACAGCTATGAAGGCTAAGGGACAAGGAAAGGATGAATGTTTGAAAGAAGGACCAAAAACATGAAAAGAAGTGTAAAGTCCATACTATTGATTGCCTAACAAGAAGGATGGATCGCCCAATGGGTACAACCTAACCCAAATTGACAGTGCAAAACAACTAAAGTAATTGAGGTAGATAGACAAAATCAAATGGGAGCGACGATTTGCCTAATGCCAAATGGTGAAGAAGATGACCATCACTGATTGTGACATTACTTGTAGAAAAATTGAAGGCTTAAAAGGCAAACAAAGGTGGTACTTGGTGATCCACTAAATGTGAAAGGCAGACTTGAATGAGCTTACTGACAGAGGTTCAAACACATGAAGCCTAAGGTAACAGAAAGGCGAGCTAAGGAGCGATTGCCGATTTAATGAATGTCCTTGGCAAGCCCGACTAACCTCGCTAAAATGGTCATGCATTGAATTTCGAACCAAATTTTGGGAAATTATAGATATCCCTAAGTAGAGAGAAAGAATGGTCTTGAAAATAGTGAGAGAGTTCTGAATCGATTAGAGAGAGAAACACTTTTACTTTGTGAAGAACACTTCTTGTTTTGGGGGTTTTTAATTTTTCTTTTGAAATTGATAATTTGAAGTTGAATTTAAAGTTGGTCTTGCTTAATTTCATGTTTCCCATGACTACTTTCATGCAAGGTATAATTTATTTACACTTTGTGATAGGTGGATAAAACCTCAAAGTTAAGGGGTGCAATTATGGGGTTGAGTGTTGATTTAATGTAGTGGGTATTGTGTTATGATCTATTTTGTTGTTGATCATCCATATATTTGGGCTAATTAGCATGGGGATAATTTATGGGTTAAGATTGCAAACTTAATTCCTACTTTCGATCTCCAATTGATGCTCGAAAGAGATTGATTTGAGTGGGTAATTAGTTTGATACTTGCAATTTCGGTTTGATATTTGTAATTTTCCTGAAAAGAGATTATGGATCAGATCTATTTTCCCTATTTCTGCATTGTAAGATAAAATAGTATAAGTTATTGTGTTGTATAAAGAACAGTTTTGCGAAACCGCAGTTGGTCTTTTTTATACTTAACCATTTTCAAAATGACTCACAATTTATTGGAAGCTTGGTTTGAAAAGAAAGGTACATTTAGTCCTTTTGTATTTTCGAATCAAATTTAGTAGAAGTTCCTAATAATACTTGGTGGCTTGATTCTGGTGCAACTGCTCATGTATCCACTATGTTGCAGGGATTCACTACGATCCAAACTACAAATCCAAACAATGATTTCTTGTTCATGGGAAATCGCATGAAAGCTCAAATTGAAGGCATATGGACTTATCAATTGATCTTGGAGACTGGACACCACCTTGATCTATTACAGACTCTTTATGTTCCTTCAGTTTCTAGGAATTTGATTTCTCTTTATGACTTTCTGTTTCTAGATTTGATTTTATGTTTGGACATAGATGTTTCAATTTATATAATAATACTATTTTTTTTTATAGTTTTGGTGTTCTTATTGATAGTTTATATAGACTAAAACTCGATAATAATTTTTCTGAATCCCTTCTTACTATTTATCAAAATGTTGAAATTAAACTTAGTTCACTAAATGAAAGTTCTGCTTATTTGTGGCATAGACATTTGGGTCAAGTATTCAAAGAAAGATTAAAGAGATTAGTAAAGAATGAGATTCTTCCAAAGATGAATTTTTCTAATCTTGATATATGTTTGGATTGCATTAAAGGAAAGCAAATCAAGCATACCAAGAAAGGTGCTACAAGGAGCAATAAATTTTGCGGGCCCTTTGATATTCCATCTTTTGGTGGAGAAAAATATTTTATCACCTTTATCGATGATTTTTCATGTTGTGGATTTATCTATTTTTCGAAAGAAAAGTCTCAATCAACGGACGCTCTCAAAGTGTACGTTAATGAGGTTGAAAGACAATTAGATAAGAAAGTGAAAATCATTAGGTCAGATAGAGGTGGTGATTATTATAGAAAGTATAACAAATCAGGACAATATCCCGGTCCATTTGCTAAATTTCTCTAAGAACATGGCAATTGGCATATGTGCACAGTATATTATGCCATGAACACCTCAACAAAATGGTGTTGCAGAAAGGCGTAATCGAAAATTTATAGATATGGTTAGGAGTATGATGAGTAATTCCTCATTGCCCAAATTATTGTGGATGTATGATCTTAAAACTATTGTATATTTTATTAAACACGATTCCTAGTAAGGTAGTCCCAAAGACCTTTTTTGAACTATGGATCGGAAGAAAACATAGTTTAAAACACCTACATGTTTGGGGTTGTGCAACAAAAGCTACAATTTATAATCAACATGAAACGAAATTAGATTCTCGAACAGTAAGTGGTTACCTTATTGGTTATCCAGAGAAATCTAAAGGGTATACATTTTACTGTCCAAATCATAGTTCAAGAATTATTGAAATCGGCAATACAAGATTCATTGAGAATGGTGAAGTTAGTGGGAGTGTTGAACAACAAAGTGTGAAAATTAATGAGGTAAGGGTAAATATTACATTACCCATGAATATACCTACTTCTATACCAATAACAAATTTTGTTTCTCTTGTTGAAGAATAGTTTAATAATGTTAAACAACATTTGGGTGAAACACTTCAAGAAAGAACTAACTCACAAGTATCTGACGCAAATGAACCACAAACAGTATCATTAAGAAAATATCAAAGAGAAAGAAAATCGACCATTTCAAATGATTATGTGATTTATTTGCAGGAGCTAGATTTTGACATTGGACTTAAGAAAGATCTGGTTTCATTTTCACAGGCCATAGAAAGCATTGAGTCTGATAAATGGATTAATGCCATGAATGAAAAGTTAAAATTAATGGAATACAACAAAGTCTTCGATCTCATTCAATTACCAAAAATTTAAAAAAGAATTGGGTGTAGATTGGTCTTCAAGACCAAACGCGATTCAAATGGTAATACTGTATGATATAAAGCCAAACTTTTTGCCAAGGGATACACTCAAAAAGGATGCATTGATTATAAAGAGACCTTTTCACTGGTCTCAAAGAAAGACTCATTAAAAATTATTTTGGCTTTGGTAGCTCATTATGATTTAGAGTTACGCCAAATGGATGTGAAAACTACATTTCTTAATGGAGACCTCGAGGAGGAAGTTTATATAAACCAACAAGAGAGTTTCGAAATTAAAGGAAAAGATCAAATTGTGTGTAAGCTAAAGCAATCAATATATGGACTCAAACAAGCCTCACAACAATGGTATATAAAGTTTAATGATACCATAACATCTTTTGGATTTAAGGAGATTACCGTTGATCGGTGTATATACCAAAAGATCAGTGGAAGTAAGTTTATATTTTTAGTCCTGTATGTTGACAAAATTTTACTTGTTGCTGATGATTTAGGCATATTGCGGAGATGAAAGACCTTCTCTATCTGAACTTTGAAATTAAAGATATGAGTGAGGTATCTTATTTGATAGGGAAAGAAATATGTTGTGATAGATCACAAGGATTATTGGGACTGTCTATAAAAACCCCTATATCGAAAGAGTTCTAGAGAGATTTAACATGAACAATTGTTCAGCAGGAATAATTTCGATTCAAAATAGGGAAAAATTTCATCTCATGCAATGCCCAAACAATGATGTAGAACGAAAGAAAATGAAATTAATTCCTTACTCTTTTATTGTTGGAAGTTTGATGCATGTTCAAACTTGCACAAGATCGCATATTAATTTTGTGATCAGAATGCTAGGAAGTTATCAAAGTAATCCTAGATTTGATCATTTGAAAGCTGCAAAGAAAGTCTTGAGGTACCTGAAAGGGATGAAGGATTACATGCTCATGTATAGGAAATCCAATTACTTAGAAGTTACTGGATACTCGGGCTCAAATTTTGCTAGATGTGTTGACACTAGAAAGTCCACCTTTGGTTACTCATTCTTATTAGCTGAAGGAGAAATATCGTGGAAGAGTGTTAAACAATCTGCCATTGCTACATCCACAATGAAAGCAGAATTTGTGGCATGTTATAAAGCCAAAATTCATGCATTATGACTTCGGAACTTCATTTCAGGACTTGGTGTCACTGACACAATTACCATGCCACTGAAAATTTATTGTGATAATACTGCAACAGTATTCTTCTCCAAGAACGATATGTACTCTAAATAAGCCAAACATATGGAATTAAAGTACTTTACTATCAAGGAAGAAGTTCAGAAACAAAGAGTGTTACTTGAGAATATTAGAACAAATCTTATGATTGCAGATCCGTTAACAAAGGGCCTACACCCAAAGATATTTAAAGAACATGTTCAAAGAATAAGTCTTGGTTGTATTTATGATTGATATATTTATGATGTTTTTACACTCTGAGCTCAATTATGTGTTTATGATATACATTAATGAATCTCTTGTTTCTCATATTGGTGTATACGTTATTGTTTTGATATATAACAAGATAAGTCGATATGCGACATTATTGTGGATCATAATGTTATATGTTTTTATAGTTTATGAACCAGGTATGATAAGTTGGGCTGTAATGTTATATATTTTTATAGCTTATGAACCTAGTATGATAAGTTGCTAATGTAGTAGTTTATGAATGGAAGTATGTAGCTTAAAATTTATGTACAAACGCCATAACTTGCACAAGTAGTTGGTTATATTGTGGTATGTATGATGGATATTATAGAAGAGATTTATTGTATCAACAACTAATGTTTATAAAATATTAATGTTATATGGTCATTGAGCCAAGTGAAGAATGTAAGAATAATTCTTACTTATGGCCCAAGTTTACTTGTGACCCAAGGAATTCCATAAAGAATATTTAATGAAGAATAGATCTCGTCCGTACATCGGTTACTTGATGGATGTATTAAATTAAGTCATAACCTCTATGAATTGGTCTTCCCTCCACCCATTAGGGTTACCACATATTCTCAACATTATTTCCATCGCTGACGGTTGTGGTAACGTAAGGCTAGGGCAAGGAAGAAACCAATTTACGACTAATGCTTACGTTTTTCTCTATGACCATGTCTTCCACATCAGGTATGTACCCTAACGATCTCTATATAAGGTTATCGTGTTCAAGATCTTGATGTGTATTAAAGTATTAAATCTTACATGAAATTCTTAGCACTCACACAACATCAAGAAAAAAATCAATATCACAGATGTCTTTGTAAAATGGAAACCCCCAATAGTAGGATACAAACTTAATTGTGATGATGCAGCTTCTAAATGTGTTGGTAAGGGAGGTATAGGAAGGTGTGATCAGTAGTAGGATACAAATTTAATTGTGATGGTGCAGCTTCAAAAAGTGTTGATAAGGGAGGTATAGGTGACGTGATACGAGCAGGACAATAGGTAGTTAGTTGGCTTCATGGAAAATTTATATGAAACTAACATTTTATATGATTACAGCAAAATGCTCCATTAGCTAGGGGACCCCCCCCCCCCCCCGCCCCCTCCAACATAGTTTTAGAGAGGAGAACCAAGTGGTAGACGTGTTAGCCAAGGAGGGTACTAGGATGCAACATGCTAACTCTTTTGGTGCATTGGATTATTCCGTCATTATTTGTATTGAGTAAATTAGAAGCAGTCAGAGTAGGAACTCTCTTTGTTAGGCTAAAAAAATCATCTACTGAGTCAGATAACTGTAATAAGTACCATAGATTTTATGGTATAACCCCTACCCCAAATTTTATTAGCAGTTGTAACACTCTGCCACTTCTTTGTAATGATGCATATTAAGTAATATGAATATATTATTTTGTTTGCCAAAAAAATGGAGCTTTTAAAATAACAACTAACATTTTGTCGACTTTCAAGGGAGTATTGTGTTTCCAAAAGCAATGGTTGACATTCTACAAGTATATTGATAAAATATCTGAAAACGATGGACTTCAGAGATCACATCAATAATTTGGAGATCGAGCATAAACCGGAGAACTTGAGAGAGATGAGGGTTTAAATGGTTTGATTGGCAACAACGAGAGAGAAGAAGCGGCTAAAGTATATGTTAATAAACTTGAAACATAACCCTAAACTCTTAACAATTATAAAAGGGACCCCGATGAGCATTAAATAGATTGTTAAGTATTTATTGAGCCGAAAATAAATTGAAAAGGAAAGAATGTATAGTTTCTCCACTAAAGACATAAGGAGTACTCCCTTCCGCTAATTCTTCTCGAGTTACTTGCTACAATATGTTAAAAACATTCATAGTGAAAAAATTATCAATGCTATCGTTGCATATGAGTAATGTTGGGGATATCACTACAACGATAATAAATATGCACATTAACAAAGAGTGTTAAAAGTCTTTATCAATATTCATTAGACCCAATGTCGCTATAAATTTTAGAGACATTTACAAAGAGTGTTATCTAAAAATACAATTAGCAACAATTAAGTTATTATCATTAACTAATTAGTGCTAAAAATTATTTTTGGTATAGTGTATATTACGGACCATATCATAGGTTACTGTATAGATTACGATTAGGGACCATATTATAGGTTAGTGTATGAATCCCGTTGCACAAGGTCACAACCTAGGAAAAGTAGGTAATAGTATGGGACCATAACATAAAATAGTTTTAGGTATTTAAGCAAAGTAATTGAATAAAATATGTTCTTGTTATTAGGGTAGTTTTCGTAGGATGGGATGAGATTTTCTTGTGGCCCATTCATTGGTTGTGTTGACGTGCTTTGCAAACTTGAAATTTATCTAACCAAGACAAGATAGCAACCCAAATGCTAAGGTTTTACTCCATTCTTATTTCTTATCTTAGATGTGCAATTGTAGGGCTCACACTTTCAAGATTGACAAGATCATACATTTGTTGGTTGGTGAGTGATGTTGTTCATACCTAATATAAACCTAAGATAGTGTATTTCCCCTAACAATGTGCACTGCATAGTGAAGGATTTACTAGGGATCCATCCCAACTCCAATAAAAATATGACTATTTCTCTTTTTTATCACTATGATATGATTTATATATATAGAAGATCTATTACGATGCCAGTACACTATTTATAGTATCTTTAGCTCAATATCATGGCACTATTTGAGGAAAAGCGTTTTTCTAGATATATATAAATATACTCCTAAAGTAACAAGTAATCATTTTTCCTACTTTTCATTTTGTTTTAAGGCCCCATCGATGAAAGAACAAATCGGAAAATAGTAAATTTGATGAATATTCATTTTATAAAATAAATAAATTCTTTCTACTTTATCGATTTTCACTTAGATGCAAATTCAAAATATAAATGTCCGACTAAAGCAAGGAATTGAAAATACTCCTCCTTCTCAATTTATATCACCACATTTAATTTTAAAATATTTATTTTTACCCTCAATTGATGAAATAATTTATAGCCACAGAAACATTTATAACTTTCTTTTACTACAATTAGTTTCAAAAAATTTTCTTTATTTATTAAATTTTTTATCAAGTCAAACTATATTACATAAACTAGAACAGAGGGAATAGCATTTAACGGAACGGGGGATCAAGCCTTCAAAGAAGAAACAAGCTGATCAACTGAATTTTTGAAATCCTAATAATTTTAAAGACTCTCGCTATCTCTCTCACACACTATATGCAGTGGCGAATCCACGATTTTATACAAGTATGTTTAATCAGTAAATAGGATGGTGACAGCTGATAGTGTAAGCAACGTCAAGCACAACAAATAATTTGCATGTTGCACTTTTATTTATTCTTTTTTGTTAATGATATAATATCAAAATGATTTTATTTTTCAAAAAAAAAAAAATCGCGACAGTATTTTTTATTTAACAAAGTTGAGAAAAAGAATAAGAATTTACAAAAAAAACTATTCACATTACTTTAAACTAAAATTAAAGTAAAGTAAGAATTACTAGATATAATTTCATCGAAATGGCATTATTCAGCAAAAAAAAAAAAAAAAACTATGAAAGGAAGTACCAAAAATCAATTATAAAAAATAAAATGCTTTTTGGACTAAATTAAATAGTTTCAAAGTTTTATTGAATGTGAGTAAGAAAACAAAAAATACAAGGTGAAATAAAGAAAATAAAATATAGGTGATAAATTTGTTAGTAACTAGCATGTTAACTATGATTGGTCAATTCTTTTTATCATAGGTAAAGTGATACCCAGATTGAACCAAAAGGACCCAAAATTAAAACGTGCAAATGCATTGATCGAGGATATTTGAAGTTTCATAGTGACCGCTAGTTTGAACCCACTCGGCCATTGTCCAACAGCCACACTTTATTCAATGTGGGTTGAAGTGAGTAGTTATAATCGTATTCGTATTTCACAATAATTCTTCTTATATAAACAAAATATTTTCCGACCAAGTGGGTTAAGTTAAATCCACTTGGCACCACGTGAGTCTATTACACTTTTTCCTATCTATAATCAGGGGACTATATATTACTATTGATATAATAACTAGTTATTTATTTATCCTACGATAGTAAAGATTAAAGAAAAGATTAAATGAGGTCATTAGAATTGAATGAATCATCATTAGGAAGTCAAGTACTCTGTGACTAACAAATCAACACGTCTAACTTTCTACTTTCTACGAGTTAGAAAACGTAACGATAGCTAAAGGAGCTAGAAGCTAGAGAGAAATTAATACTTATAACGAGTAATTAGGAATTAACGATTTCACTAAGTTTCAAATAAAATAATATGAGTTGTAAAAGCATACAGTTATATAGAACTCACATTTAATTTGCCTGATTTCACATCTTCACATTTTCTTCTTAATTGTCTCAGTTACATCGATGCTAAACTACATGCATCCAAATATTTTTGTCCTTACTATTTCAGTTAATACATTGCTAAATTCAAGCAACTTCATACCACTTCATCCTTTTTACTCTAACCTTTATCTATATTCATAGCTTGCTCTTATAAGTTGTATTGTATTGCATGTATATACTGTTAAAAATGGCAAGCACAGTCACAACAAGAAATAAAATTCTTAACGAGGACCTTTTCTCAATTGATGTTTGGGGTTAATAGAATTACTGACTATCATGCATATAGAAAGTGTTGTCTCATTAGGTTGGAGCAAATATTTATTAATACAAAATAATCATATTCAATCTTTTAAAAACCGGTTGCAAAGCGAGACATTTTAGAAATGAGGCGTAAGTCTCGAGATGTTGGATGTTAATCCCATAATTTTTTAATTTTAAAGTTAATAATAGTAAATATTAAAATAATGTAATTAAATAAAATAACATAGAATTAATTTTAAAAAGTAAAGAAGATATAAAACAGGTGAAAATGAATATTATAAATACTTATTCTTAAGCCTCTTATTAGAATAAACAATTGACTTAAAATAATTAGATCCGTTTCATAAATAAAGTAACTACGTTTTAAAAGAAAATGAGTAAAATTTTATAAGGGAACTTGATCAAGCAAAATAAGTTGAAAAGAAATAAAAGAAAAGGAAGAGGCTACATTCAAAAGTGTCAAATCATAGCAAATTATGGGGAATGAAACACTTTTGCGTTTTAGTGTGTAAATTGATTATCTTTTCGTTTATTCGGTAGGAGACTAAAAGAAATAATTAAAGTTAAAGGCTAAGAATAAAAAAATCTTATCATTCTTTGTTTAATAGTGTTTTTTTTTTTCAATTAAAAGCCCCAAAAGGCATTAATAAATAAAAAGGAAATAATACAAAACTTATAGGCCCAAAAGTGACCTATATTACCAAACAGAAACAGACTAAAAAAAAATTTTAGAAATTTTTTTAAATTCTTTGTTTAATAATGTAATATCAAGTTGATTTTATATTTTTGGTACTAAATTAAGGACATGTTGAGTAATTTTAATTTTCTTTATAATATATGTGCTTTTTTTTAAGAAATAAGAGGAACATATGTCCTAATGAAATGGTCCCGACTAGCGTCCTTATATTCTCTCTCAACTCTCAAGTCTCAACCAAACACAAGTAGTATCTTTTCTTTCTCTCTAACTCATATTCTATTACTCCCTTCCCACTTTATATGACTACTTTTCTTTTTAGGTTATCTAAAAAAATAACATATTTTTATATTAAGTAACAATTTAATTTAAAATATTTATTTTATTTTTATAAAATGATTTATAGTCATACAAATATTTATTACTTATTTTAGATCACAAGTTTCAAAAGTTTTTCTTTCCTTTTAAAACTTGGTGTGAAATCAAACTATTAAATAAAATGAAACAGGAGTAACATTTACTATGCTTTGTGAATTATTTCTCTCTTGATCAATCATGCATTTGAGTAATGTTTTTTTTGTCAAGAAGCCAAAATCCAAACATGTGTATTATTGACACCTGAAAATAAATGTAGTGTCTTGATGGAGATGACATTAATTATAAATCCATAGAATTATTTGTGTAAAGGGTGTTCCTATGATGGCCAATTAAAGAGCATATATTATTTAAGTTGGAAGATGGTAATAATGAGAGATCTCTTAATGAATCAATTCATTCTTCTCTGATGGGAATGAAAACACACCTAACTTGTAAGTGGGTCGATTCAGTTCGTGGAATAATGAAGGCCCTGCAATCACAACAACTACCAGATGACAATAAGACATATGAAAAGAGTAATAACGAGGCTGCCATTTCAAACATTAAAGGTAAATTCATGGATGGATCAATGATAGATTTTGGCTGTGTAAGTTTATCTCATTTATATACATCACATGCATATCAGGTGAAGTTGAAGTACTATATGATTGCATTAAGAAACTTAACGTACAGAGGAGGAAGCTTCTTAATGACCTCTTCGACTTGAAAGGTTAGTCACTTGTTCATTCAAATTTCAAATGCAGGATAACAAATTATTATGATCATTTCGTATCACAGTTTTATACTTTAAAAGTTACATTTAGAAAAAAACACTTGTGTTTCAGGTAATATTCGAGTATTTTGTCGGATAAGACCCATAAGCATTGGCAATCAAAAGTCAGTTGAAGCTTTGGATTCAAATGAAATGATCATAAATTTGGTTAACAAGAAGTCCAAATTTTATAGCTTTGACAAGGTTTTCCATCCTTCTTCCTCACAAGGTACTCTCTTTTATTTTAGTTATATCAACTAAACTGAAACCTCTTTCTCAATTCGATTGTTCCATCACCATACTTTCTTTCGTTACATTTTTTTTTTTTTTAATTTACCACCTCCTTCTTCGGTAATATAAATCATTTTTATTTTAAAATAAAAACATTCTCTGTAGCAACTATATAGAGTTCATTACTAAATAAATTGTCATTTAATTATACAAAATTACCTTATAAAGTTATATTTATTTCATTTGTAATAGAAAATTTACTTAATTATGCATATACTACTTAGTGTCTGATTCTCTCTCTACCCATTTTTTATTTTATTTTTAAAATAACACCATTTATTATAGCAATATGCTCTTTGCAAAATTACTCCTATATTTAACAATCCTCTTCAAATATTTGTCTGATAATATTTTGTATAGCAATAGAATATTAAAATATTTATCATAATCATCATTAATGTCATACGCATAATAAATTTCATGTTAGGAAAATATTTTGTTTAAATGATTTCCATTACTTACGGACTTATGGTCATAATTTCATGAAAAAGACTATCGGTATTTCCATTTTTTACATTCATACTCTTATCTTTTCTTTTTTTATTAAATTGGTCAATAATTATTTTTTCTTTGTACACAGAATCATTAAACTATTCTTTTGTTTATACAATTAGCTAAATGACATCTAAATATCAAATATCAGTATACATATATAATAACACCCCACTATAACCACCAAAATTTTCAAACAAATATTGCCACCATTAAAAAGTTAAACTGTATTTGAGAATGCGCTTAGATTTTATCTTTGCTTAAATCAATTTTGTCTCCTCCATATTAGATGCAATATTTTTTTATGAGGATGTTGTTACTGACAATCCTCATTGTCTTTCTATTTCTCTGATTTACAAAATAATTTTGATAGAAAATGTGAAATTCAAAAATAGTGACAAATTTTTTATCTCATCTACGTTCTTCTAGGTGAAATCACATATCCTAGGAACATAAATTATGACCATTAAAAAATTCGAGCCAATTTAAACTAAAATTAAGGTTAGAATCTCAAAATCACACAAAGCACAGAAAACAAATCACACAATTAGGTTAAGGACAAAAGCAAAATCACACTTAGAAAGTTAATGAACTTATATTGAAGGTAAACGTGTATGCCGCAGCAAGATAAAAGAAACCCCAAAATGCAAATAATCTACTAGTTTAATAGATTAAAGATAAAAAATAAAAAAATAAAAAGGATGAAGACTCCTATAATTACTTGGATGGTATTGTTTGACTATTCCTTAGCATCCTTTTGAATCATGACATTAAAGGGATGAACATTCCTAGAATAAGACAGTTTTTTCCTTCATTTGAAGTTGGGACAAGTGCTCTTAATTGTTTTAAATTAAAAAATCCTTCATTTAGCTATATTACTGAGCTAGTACTCAATTCTCTGTGGAAAAGAAAAACGAAATAGTGTTTTCAATTTAATGAACCAATCCAGGACATAGACAAGGTGTCATAGTTTCTTCAATACTGATGATTAAAGAAACTGAATATTGCAACTAACACGAAATGCAGATAGCTTCTCTAGTTCATTATGCAAACCTGATTGTTGGTTTCTTATGGCAGGTGAGGTGTTTTCAGAAATAGAACCAATTATCAAGTCCGCGCTGGATGGCTATAACGCCTGCATATTTGCTTATGGACAGACCGGCACAGGGAAAACATTCACAATGGTATATCCTCAACTACTTAACAAGCAAAGCAAAACATCTTATCAAAAATATATTACTTATACCATGTTTGGTTTTCAGAAATCAGAATAAACCACTAATATAATCTTAAAGTTATGCGGAGTTTAATTTCAGAAACCAAATGTTATATTACTTTATACCATATAGAGTGTGGAATATGATACATCAATCAGAGCATCTACAAACAAGAATGCCCTTAACTACTAAGGGTAAACAAGAAATTCTGCATTAGTATTCACTGCATAACAACACCACACAAACAACTCATACATTATAATATAACCAAATTGAATACGCAAACGGTTTATTAGGATTAATCAACTAACAGCACAGAGTTAAATTAGAACCGGTCAGGAAAATTAGCAGGTGATATCTAGAGTCTCTACTATAAAATTTTGGAAAGCATTTTGTTGCATTATCTAAGTACAATGCTTTCGGTAACTATACCTGCCAGGAAGGCACCGAGGAGTTTCCAGGGGTTGTGCCCCGTGTGATTGAGGCACTTTTTAAGCACGCTGCAGACAGTAACCATGCATTCCTCTTCAGTTTCAGTATGCTGGAGATATACATGGGCTATTTAAAAGATCTCCTCACCCCACATAGTCAGACTACAAAGTCAATCTTCCCTTTACCACCATGGTAAGTCACAGAACTAACTTGTTAATTTGTTGTTTGATTGCATAGCTTGCATGCTTTACTGACACTGAAGGCCACTGTTTCTAGTGTTTATTGTTGAGACAAATAGCAAGCTGATGCAAGTTCTTGCATCAACTTGCCATTCTTGTCAAATGAACCTAGTCAACTGTACGATCAATACTTAATTCTGGTCAACTTCCTACTTTCTCGACGAGGCTAGCTACTTTCTCATGTAAATCCTAATTTTTGCATGCAGTCTATCAATACAAACACATCCCAATGGAGAAACCGAGATTGAAAACCTTGTGACCATCCAAGTAAATGACTTGAACCAAGCCATGAGACTGTACAAGTTAGGATGTGGTTTCAGATCCACTGCTTCCACAAATTCCAACCGAACATCAAGCAGATCTCATTGGTAAATCAATTCATTTTTTATACAAAAATGAATAGTAGAAAGGTTTTTAACTTTTATCAAGTCCAACTAAATGACTATTATTGAAGTGTGCAACTATCTCATCTAAAAGCTTAAGCTATTAGAGAGAGCACACATTTATTATTTAATTGTATTCTCAACACGCTCCCCTCACGTGCGGCTCTGATTCTGTTTAATGGGTCAAGCGCGTGAAAATTCTTTTTGATATGGGTGGCGGTGAGATTCGGTTACAGGATCTCTGTCTACTCTAATATCATATTGAATTAGGTCTTGAGCCTAACTCACACCCCAAAAACAAGCTCAAAGGGAGGAGGATTATTGTTTTTTTTTTTTCCTCTTGTACATCAGAAATTTTAAACTAGTTTTCCACAATGCTTGCCATTCAGTTATAAATTCTCAAACTGCACTAGGTGGCAATAATCAGTTCTATAGACCTAATTTTACATGGTACCAGAGCAGGACTTGTTTCACCCAATGTTGGGCCCTCGAAATTAAAATTGTCCACACACCAAATGCTAAGCACTAGGCTTGAGGTAGTGTATTGAAGAATGACAAAAGTCTCACAGTGATGGTTATTGAGATGGGTGGACTCCTAATAAGACTTGGGCAATCCTCCTCCCTTTGAGCTAGCTTTTGGGGTGTGAGTTAGGCCCAAGACCTAATTCAACAACTATGATTAGAAACACGAACCTGATAAAGAGATGTCTATGCAGCTACTTGAATCTGTTCCAGGTTTTGAAGGATAATTCTGAACAATATAGATCACAGATCTCAAAGGTGTCAAAACTCTAAACAAATTCCCTGTCTGCTCCATACAGCATGATTCGCATATCAATTTCTAGCGTTAGTGCTAGTAAACGGAGAAGGTTAACAAACAAACTGTGGATGGTCGACCTTGGAGGAAGTGAACGTGTCCTAAAAACAAAAGCACTGGGGAGAAGATTTGAAGAGGGAAAAGCAATTAATCTCTCACTTTCTTCCCTTGGAGATGTCATCCATGCCCTCCAAAGCAAAAAGCGCCACATACCTTACAGGTAACTCAACAAATCTGGCATTAGATACCAGTACCTGACTCAAGGAATCAAGTGGCTGAGAATCCAAGACAAGTAATTATAGAAGTTTCACCATTATCTTAAAGCTGATCCTGATCCTAATGTTTACTGTTGACAGGAATAGCAAGCTGACGCAAGTTCTTAAAGATTCCCTAGGTAAGCATGCATCTTAGCTGAATGTTTATATGTCAGACTGTTTGACCTATATATGCTTAGAGCCTATGTTTATTTGCATGTTAAATATCATGTTCTGCAAGTTGGGATTAAAGATGAAACTGAAATGGGTACACTACCTTACACTGTTACACATTAGTTTCTTCAAGTAAAAGATATTGATGGCTTAATATAACATTTTCGTTCAAATTCTTCATTGACAAAAACAGAACACTTAAATTACTGGTCCTACATCCAGTGATGCTTATGGTAGAAACTTAACATGAAATAACCAAAAAAAAAAAAAAAGGAAGTATAGAAAACTTTGATAGGAAACAGAGAGGCATACTCAAGTGGATCGTATGCTGAAGTGAAGGAAAGCGAAGAATTCAAATGAAGTGAGTTTGAATATGCTACTGGAGGAGTGGAAAAATGTAAATAGATTTTACATTTAATTAAGCTGCTTAATGAATGTCAAACTGAAACAGGAGACCTACTTTAGTTCGAGCTTCTTCACCATCGATCTCTGAAGCAGCACAATAGAAGCTCTGACCTATAGCTAGAGTCAAACAATACCCTGCATTCACGGACTGAAACAAGAACGACATCATGCTCTGAAGTAAAGCACATCAAAGATTCTGCAAATATTCACAATTAGACTTCTTCATAAGTCTAGCGTAACTTAGGTAGTACGACTAAGACTTACTTTATGGGAGTTGTTTAATCGATCTCCTGGCCTTTCTTGTGGACATCATTTTCCTAGACTGTGAGAGAAAAGGAAAGAACTAAAGTGCTGAGAATGAATTAGAAATGGGACAAAGGAGAGCGTGATAACTGAACACTTTCAGTGATTTGCGTTTTTTTTCCAGCTGTTTTAGACTTTTAGCGAGTTTAAGGAATTCCACAATGTGGATTAAAATACTAGGATTTAACATAAGCTTGGTATGCAATACCATCCTCTACCACATAACCGATTCAATCAAAAGAATTGTAAAACCATACCTTTTCTCAGTCTAACCTTGCTGTAAGTGCAGCTCGTAGGATGGCAAAGAGCTAAGTGAAAAACTCAACGTTCAGTCTTAGAGGACGGAGAGATTCAAATGCTTGTACATACATATGTCTACATATGTTCTTGTTGGTCTTCTTTCCATATTAGAAGCAGAAACCAGTAGCATGAGCCTAAGAAGGGAGACCTATGTACCAGCATCAGTCAGTAGGTTAAAATATCATTGAGAGATGTATAACGCGTGGAAATAGAACACCCCAATTTCTTTGATGTTCCTGGTTGTTCTAGTAACTTGAACTAAGCAAGTTCTTATCTTGTTAAATATTTTTCATACTCATTGGACTGTCAACAAATGTTTTTCATATGCAGCATTTAGAAATTATGCTTGTGAGTCACATTCTCATGGACATTTTCCATTTATCACTTAACATGCAAAATCTAGACTAGTAGAAAATTTCACATTTTCTTCACTCCTTTTTAGTATAGTCACACCAATAAACTTCCCGTTTATCACTTAACATGCAAAATTTAGACAAGTAGATGACATTTTCTTCACTCCTTTTAAGTATAGTCACACAAATAATGCCAGAATTTCGTGTGCTTTCTTAATATCCAGGTGATGATTCCAAAACACTAATGCTGGTTCATGTTAGTCCCCATGAAGAAAATTTGTGCGAGACATTGTGTACATTAAATTTTGCAACACGAGCCAAACGGGTTCAATTAAGAAATGAAGAATCAACAGTAAGTCACTGAAACAATCAACTGAGCCTAGTACTGGAAATCATGCAACTACTTACATTATTATGACATACAACATATATCTTTTTTTTTTTGAGAATGACACACAACATATCTCTTTTCATTTCTTGTCATGTAATTGATAGGTTATAACTAGTTCAATATGTTGTCCTGATTGTCCAAAAGTACTGGAAAAATCCAATATGGTGTGCATCAACTTCAATACAAAAATACTTGCTGAAATCACAACCACTAACAACCTTAGTAGGAATGTGAAATATAGGCCATTATTAATGGCATGGAGTCATCAATACAAATAACATCTTTTACTGATTCAAATTTCAACCACGGAAGGGAGTAGACTAACATCTTCATAATCCATATGCATACTGTGACTACATTTGGCTCCACCTGATCTAATACTGAAACTGCTACACAGGGAAGATGCTTATTTGATCATTTTATGTTTTCAGTACACCCCTTTTTTCTGGGCTAAGTTATTTTTCTAAGACCTTAAGGCCTATAGAACATTTGAGTAAGGTGAGATGATAAATTTAACAGGAATTGAACAGTCCATTAGGAAACATATGGTTAGGAGCTAATGTTAGTTGAAATGAGAGATACAGAAGTTAAAGTTGAACTGAAGGCGCTTTGACTTGGTATTTAACTTGTATGAAAGTTAAGTTGCAGTCTCACAAATAGCCTCAGCTTCTAGATTGGACGGACCTACATGATTCAAAAGTGTTGCATAAACATACAAGGAAAAACCATTCGGCATGTATATGGTCCTAACAAGTTGAATTTATTAAGACAAAGCCTTTTACGGAGAAATAGGGAGATGATTAAAACTAGAGATAATTTAACAATCTTTGTGCTAATGAATAATATGTTGCCATTCTCAAAACAAAAAAAAATAAAAATTAGTTATTTTACAACAACAATTCAGTTAAGAAATTTTGATTTTTTTTTATTTTTTTGCCATAATAATGTTCTAAGCTTCAAGCAGGACAGTAGAAAAATATACACAATCATGACACGAGCACAAGAGGAATTTCCTAATATACATAAAGGATTAACTCTTTATACATGATATGCCATTATGAAGACATAATTAACATTTAACAGCTTGTTCATCCAAAAGATAAGGAATTGGCTGTCTTACCTCGGAATCCAGATGCAAACACTTCCTGCTCTCCCATCACTGCTTCTCTATTTTTACAATGACATGTTCAATTACAGGAAGTTAAGGCAGAAAAGGAAGTTGCAATAAATAATCTGCTGCAGAAGATGAACCGAATTGAGTACAACAGCAATGATGTCACACAGGAAATCAAGAAGCTGAATGAGAAACTAGGAAAGCTTACAATAATATCGCCACCCTCTTTAACTGAACTAGTGGATCTCTCAGATGTATGCATTGAAGGGTTAGGGTCTAACATGAGATTTCAAAAAGATAGTGTCACATCTACCCCTTTAGCAGACTTCCCCAGATTCATGAGGCCTACTGTTTGTAGCCGAAGTAAATCAGGAAATGCTGGAGTAGAATCCCAAGCCTTAAAAAGTAGATCCTCGCTTCCTCCTAGAAAAGGGAAAGGATCCACTCACTGTGCCAAGTCTGTGGGTTTCCCTATAGAAGGAACATCAGAATGCTACTCAGAGAGCAGTGTTTCCAGAACTAGCTGCCTTATCAGTCCAACTACGAAATTCAGTGCGGATAATGAGACAGAATTCAGCGAAGAAACATCTGATAGTGACATTAAGGTGGCAGTTTTTACAAAACAACATCTATCAGAAAGAGATTCAATACACAAAAAGTTTAATTTGAGACTCAGCAAAAAGAACCATGCAAATACAATGCAAAGAGTATCAACCCAAAACCACTCAAAGGTTGATAATTGGCTTCAACTGCACAAATGTGCATCAAATATAAACAGTTCCACTCATAAGAACAAAAGAATTCTTGCGATACCAATTCCAGAGAATAAAGAAAGGGTCAGAGGCAGAATTGTGGCAGATTTACATGATGAAAAGGTCCAAGGAAAGGAGTTGAGAACAAGAAACACGAAGCATAGAGATGCAAAATCAGTTGATATGGAGAATCATTTGAGCTCCGAGTTAGAAGAAGTAGTTAATGTGTCTCATGCAGTTTTGAAGCACTTTATCGCTTATGAGAAGTCATATTCTGCATGTCCAGCCTGCAATATTGATGCAATAACTCTGAATGGAACACAAGGTCAAGTACTCGATTCAATTGAGGTCAGTGAATGCAGAGGTTTTAGTGGACCTGCTGATTTGAATGATCTTAAACTGAACATGCCAGACATTGCATATCAAGAGACATATACTATCTCAGCATCTAAGGTCAACAGCCTTAGCATAGGCCTGATAGGGAGTCCCTCTAGCTCAAAGAAGAAACCAAACTATGAAGAAATGCATGATATGGAAGAAAGTAACTTAGAGAATATGCATGTCCCTGGATGTGTTAGAGAAAGAACAAATCCCTGCCACTATGACTTAAGATCTCCCAGCGCTTTGTCCATTTGCAAATCAAATCAAATGGATTATTACCTTGTTCCCAAATCACTAGACAACACCAGAACTGGAGGTAAGATTTTTGAGAAACCATCTTTACTTATTCAACGAGTCAGTATAAGTCTTTTTGCGATAAACAGGAAAAAGGAGACATTGCCTTCTTTTGTTTTTATCTTCAGCATAAACTAAGTCTATGTTCACTGTCTTATGAATATTTTAAATTGCATCTTCACAGGGTTCCTTAGTCTTTTGAAACCAAAAGTACACATCTTATATAGCAGTGCTCTTGTCGCATTGGGATTTACAAGCCTAGGTCTTGGGCATGACTTCTTCTATGCTTTGACTCTCTAAACAACTGGCCTATGACATGCCAGACATGATGCACATTTGGAGTTTTCCTTTCAAAAACTAGGTACCAAGTGATGATGTACTTTATCCAAGAGATAAAGATAGATGTTAATCGGCTGCTTGGCAACCGTGAGAGGCTATAATCACATTCCCAAGCTCAAATTGTTGATAATGCAGGAATTACATATGGAAGGGAACAAGGGCTCAACATGTGTAGTGGTGGTTCTTTTAAGTGCCATCTCATGACTCTCCAAATCAGGGTGAAAGGTCACCATATGTACATGTACCAAATATTTAATCCCATGAGTAAAACAGTAAATTCAATGCTTTAGAACGTTAGATGTTGTCCGAGATGCACCTTACTATTTTGTTTTAGTATTCTCTAAGTGTCGTAAGCTACCAAAAAGAAAAGAAAAAAGTCCTAATTTGTTCCTCAACTAGTTACTTTTGTTTTATTATACCTCCATTAGAAGTTGGGAACAAAAATCCCTCGTCCTTACCCAGATTAATGTATACACCCTTATTCTGTATGATAGTTCTAGTTTGCTAATATTATCAAAACTGGAGCTGCATAATTACCAGGTGTGAGGACATGTGGAAAACAATACTCGTTGACCCTTACATGAATTTCACCTAAATCTCGAAAAGAAATCTAGCCTAAGGTAGACCAAATCTTCTGTTAACCTTAAATTATGCATTCAACAACAAGCTATGTGCATCCAACTAGATAATGCATACTAGAGTTTCATGAAATTAAGGTAAACTATTTTTTTTTTTTGAGAAAGGTAACGTTACTTCTATATATCCACAGGTATAATACACCAATAGGTATAGTTCCCCAACAAAAGTATTACAACTTACATCTTGTGGTTCAACTTATCCTTACAAAAAATCTAAAACATCAAAAATATCTTCTGTTTGAGTTAATAGTTTTTGCTCACACCAAAAATAAAATAGGCCTAAGCAATTCATCTTAAGTGTAAGCTGCTTTGTACTCCTTCAAAACACCTCTTTTTCCTCTCGATCCAGACTGACCACCAAATACAAGCCGGGACAATCTTCCATCTCTTCTCCTTCCTACTTACCATGCCAGCCTTGTTCCAGCATCTAAGGACACCTGCTATGCTTCCAGGTTTCACCCATCTGATCCCTTTTAGGCATATAAACATCCTCCATAGTTGATCTGTCCACTTGCAATGCAATTAATTACTGCTTCTGCACTGTTAAGGTAAACTATAACAGTGCAGAAGCAGTAATTAACAGAGATCAGCAAGTTGTGTATACGAAAAATTTAAGCAAAAGTAACAAGAATTGCAGATAAGAAAATAGTGCCTGGGCCAAGAGACATATCAAGGACTGCATTTGGTTTGTTCAACCTGAGTTACTGAGAAGTGCTAATGAATTGTTCTTGACCATACCCAAAAACTGAGAAGGTTGAAAATGGGAAGCTCACTCCTTTAATGGACAAATACATAGACAGCCCCTTAAAGTTGTCATCTCTTTTCATGTAGACACCTCAACTGAAGTATTCACCTATTAGACACTTCAGCCTCAGTCAATGTGTGCATATTAAACACAGTGTGCTGATATGGCATGCTGCATTTTACCCCTTTCTGTAGTGCACTAAGGGCCTATTTGGATGGGCTTATAAAAAGTAACTTATAAGTCAAAGTTAAAAGTCATAAGTAGATGTGTTATGGACGGCGAAAGGCAACAAGGTTCTGGCGAGGCGCTCGCCTTTTTGAAGTGTGGTACCAATTAATACCAAGATTTAAACTATTTAATTGCGTATATAAATTATCAAATCTCAATAGTAATAACAAATTAGCCAATATTTCAATTCAAAAATTGAAAATAGATAGTACATACTAAAAGTCTAGAACACGAATGAAAAAAAAAGAATAACAAAAGTCAAAACACTGAGAAAAAAACAAGGTAGAAGTACTCTGAAGTCTGAAAAAGAAACAAAGGAAGAAGAAATCTGAAGAAGAAGAAATTAGAAGAAGAAAAGAAGAAATATGTATTGATTGGACTTTGGAGTCCCCGAAAAAGTCCGGCTGGTCGCTGGAGAAGTCTAGTTGAGTCGAGGTTGGAGCCGTAGTTGTAGTCAATGAGTGCAACTGAGCAAATTTAGAAAGAAAACCCTAAATTGCCTTTTGACTTTTAAAACCGTAAATTGGTCGCTTTATTTTAAGAAAATACAAAAGGTGACACCTTTTTGCCCTTATCGCCTCTCGCCTTTGTCGCCATGCCGTCGCCTTTTGAAGATCGCCTCGCCACAAAGCTAATAGGCGATGAAGATTCGCCTCGCCTCACCTCTCGCCATTGGCAATGAGGCGATCGCCTTTCACAACACATGTAGATGGTACCCTACTTTCGATTTTTATCTTATTTTAAAGCTTTTTTGGCCTAAAAGTGGGAGCTTAAATGTACTTTATAGTCTTTCGAAACACCTCCAAAATAAAAAAGACTTAAAAGTCAAAAGCACCCAAAAATAAGTTAATCCAAACGGGCACTAAATGACTTTTTAGATTCTAGGTTTCATTTTTACTTGAGGTTAGTTTTGTTTTCTCTCACCAGATTCTCATTGGAAATTTCCAAAGCACCATAGACTGCTTCGAACTGCTTCCAACTGCTTCCAACTGATTAACTCCCAAGAAAGATGACATTCTTATTATTGGATTAGAATTATCATTGACACAAAGCATCACACTTTTACATCATTCTTCCTATGACCTTTAACCATAAAAGTAAAATGGAAATTTCGACTAAGTATTGACTGTTAAAGCAAAAAGTCCCACATAGGTGGTTAATGAGATGGGTGGGCTCCTTATAAGGCTTGGGCAATCCTCCTCCCTTTGAGCTAGCTTTTGAGGTGTGAGTTAGGCCTAAGACCTAATTTAACATGGTATCAAAGCAGGGCCCATCTCACCCAACGTTGGGGCCCAAAAAAAATAAAAAATTGCCCACGCACCAGATGCTAAGCACTGGGCATGAGGTGGGTCAAAAATTGCCCAAAATTGCTCATGCACTAGATGCTATGCACTGGGCGTGAGGTGGGGTGTTAAAGCAAAAAGTCCCACATTGGTGGTTAATGAGATGGGTGGGCTCCTTATAAGGCTTGGGCAATCCTCCTTCCTTTGAGCTAGCTTTTGGGGTGTGAGTTAGGCCTAAGACCTAATTTAACATTGACAATGATAAAATTACAAACCAATCTTCACAAAATCCTAGGTTTTTCTGGACATCTCAAGATGTCAGTTTCAGCATTTGCAACTACACAAATATGACCATTGAAAAACTCAATATTCATTCCAGACCCATCAAAACTCCATGGATTCTTCTGGTGAAAACCTTGTTAAAACCCTTTTAAGAAACCCATCAATTCACTGCTGGAAAAGATGCGGCTCTATTTCACCATTAATCATGGTGATTTCTGTTGTAACTTTAAGGGTTCTGCTATATATTGGGCTGTCTGTAATGTTTATCTTCTGCTACTCAACATGGTATGTGGGTGATAGTTCAGATGGATGGACTACTAAATCTGAGGGGTACCAATTAAAAGAGTGGTAAAGAGGGATAAGATAATGATTACTATTAATGCTGAAGTGATGAATATTCTTGGGGTTCTTTGCGCTGTACTAGAGTATTTGTCAAAGGAAATTTCCATTTCAGGGAGATTGTTCAGTGAAAGCAGAGATGGGCATCATTCACTCTCGAGAAATGTGTCCGCTGAAGTGGCTTTTAAAATTACATGTGTCAGCGGAAGTGGATAGTGGTGAAAAGCAATGAGGATCCATCTGCTAAGCTGGAGAAATGGTGCAAATACAATACAAAGGAATAATGGCTAGAGTTTTTGGTAGGAAGTCAATTTTTAGGGGGGAAATTTGACCTTTTGCCAGAAAATTGCAATGTAGTTTATATATCATTTTAATAAAAAATGATAACTAGAGCACTAAGAGAAAGAAAACCAAAAAAGGAAGACCCATGGACAACATCTTCACTGGATTTAGAAGGAATATTCACTTTGAGAGCTCACAAAATGTATTGGGAAATACTTCCTTCCACTGTAAACCAAAAAATTCAACAACCAGTTGGAATTTAATTCAAAAAAAAAAAAGAAGCTAATTTATAACCTTCAAGCATGATTTGTCACTAACTTAGTGAATCTAGCTAACTTGGTCAATTAGGTACCAGTCACCAATAGAAGATTTGAAGTGGGGGCTCAGAACAGAAGAAGCAAGAATAAAGGTATTAATCTGAATTACATAATACATCCTGTTTTTTCTAATGTCAAGTCCTATGAAGAATCTTAAACTGTGCTATTTTTAAGTCCTACTTACTTCACATGCAGGTAAACTTAAACTGCTCAACGTTAGTTGAGTTATTTTCTGAAGCTTAAGATCCTTGAAACAATCAGTCAAGTTATGCAAAATCCTACCTCTTGTCTTATAAGTGGTCCTCTTGAGGGCTATCAGCATCAAGCAGCTCTACATATCCCCAATATTCATGCAGTGCTGTCTTTGACACCCTGTTTAAGTGTGATAGAACTCTGTATATTCTCTCACATTGAGGATGTGATCTGTCTCCTGAATAGAAATAATAAACTTTATCTTTCATTTTGATGAAGCTACCGCCTGGCAACTTTTGGACTCCTGTGTCCTTCATGATCTTTCTTGCTACCCTAGATTCACTCCACCTACCAAGAGCAGCATATGTATTGGACACAAGGGAATAATTCCCACTATTATGTGGTTCGACTTCAGTTAGATGCTGCAGAGCTTGCTCCCCAAGTTCAACATGACCTTGGTTCCTGGCCGCAGCAAGAAGAGATCCCCAAATCGCTGCATTTGCTTCAAATGGCATCATTTTAACCATATTTGCAGCCTCATCGAGGTAACCAGCACGCCCAAAAAGATCAACCATGCAACCATAGTGTCTGATGTCAGGACTAATACCATGTTTTTCTTCCATTGTCTTAAAATACAATCTGCCTTCCTCCACGAGTCCTGCATGGCTACATGCAGAGAATAGTGATATAAAGGTGACACTGTTTGGCCTAATTCCAACCATTTCCATCCGAGAAAACATGTTAATTGCTTCTCTTCCATATCCATTGACAGCCAATGCAGAAATCACTGTTGACCAAGTAACAACACTCCTAGTTTCCATGCTCTCAAACAATTCTACTGCCTTCTTTACATTGCCCGATTTTGCATACATATCAATAAGTTTATTGTTAAGAGACACAGTTCTACGTAACCTGTATTTTATAATATAACTATGGATCCATTCACCCAACTCATGCTCACCCAAGTGGGCACAAGCTGAAAGTGCAGCTAACATGGTTACTTCATCAGGCTTAGCACTAACCTCCACACTCATCATTTTCCTGAACACACCTATAGCCTGAGAAAACTGATTCCCCTGAGCGTACCCCGCAATGATGGCAGTCCAAGAAACCACATTCTTCTCCAGCATATTATCAAACAGGTACTTGGCGGTGTCCATATCATGAGCCTTAACATAATCCACTATCATGGCATTCCACAAACCCACATCTTTGTTACACATTTCATCAAACACCTTACGCGCATCAGAAATGCACCCAAAAGAAGAATACATCCGTACAACGGACGTTGCTACATGTACATCATTGTTCAATCCAGTTAAAATAGCTTCACAATGAATTTGCCTAGAGGTGACCAGACAAGTTACAGCATTCGACACAAAAGGGATAGAGTAAGTATCATGATATAAGCCAATGGCTCGAGCTTGTTTATAAAGGCAAATTGCATCCTTAGATAAATGTTGTTGTCTTGAGAAAATACTGATCAAAGTATTGTAAAGATATATGTTTGGATTTGGGTTTGAAGTGACAATTGAATATACATAGCTGACAAAGCCAAGGGCGGAACATGTGTGAAAGAATTGGCTGAGAATGAAGTTGTCTTCATCTAAAGCACGATGTACCATGAAGCCATGAGTTTGATAAATCTGATTTTCGTTGCAACATTTTTTAAGCAAAGCTAAAAATGTGTCTTGTAGTTGAAGACTGGATTTGTGGTAGTTGTAATTGGGGTGATTGGAGTTGGGTTGTAGTAGATTATGAACAAGTTTAGAGGACGGCCTAGAAAATGGCCGCAACATTAGCTTCTTGGAAAGACTGTCCTCAAGAATTTTTTTTGTCAAAGAAGGTCAATAATGGGTCACCCATTATTGCTGTGATATTTGTACAAAGAACTTATACTCCTCGTTTTTAAGGAATTTTTTACCAAATAAGTCATTGAAATCAATTCACCAAAATAATACATTTTTAAAAAAAATTCAAAACTAGTATAAACATGTTTCACATAACGTTTTATGCTTTATTTATTCAAAAAAAGTCAATGACAAAAAGACAAAAAACTAACAGAATAAACCGGCATCAAACGTTACTGTTATATTAATAATTTTACGGTTCGTTATCCTAAAGCACGTTTTACAGCTCAAATATTACTTACAACAACGTTTTATATTTGTTATCTCCCTTGTCTTCCTCATCTTACTAGTCACTCCTAGCTCCACCTTTTTCAAATACTACGTTCCTCTATATCCATCTAAAACCTTAAACCCCTTAAATCCTAAACTTCAATTTCTAAGAGTTGCATTTTTTTCATTCATGGCATTAATCAATTTCAACTCATTCAATAATAATTGATTCAACAAGTCTTCAACACCATTTTAACGGATCCGGATTTTGAGAAAAAGGAGAACCCAACTAAGGAAGAAATTAGGGAGAATGAGAACTTTTTTGCTGAGTTTGAGAAAAGCCCAGTGGTTTAGTGATCCAATTAACAGTAATTGAAAGGATACTATCAACTAAGAGGCTGAACCTCGAAGAAGAAGATAGCTATATCAGGGCAATTCCGAGATAGAAGCTAGGAAGAACATAGTAAAAGAGAGAAGAGAAGAATTATCATATATCATTCAATGCCTTAACAATTATATTACATCTCTATTTATAGAGTTGAATTGAAAGCTAAAGATACAATCTAATGAAATAACTGCTCTAACAAACTCTAACAAACAATGAACAATGATAATTGTTTTTGTGACTAATGAACAGCAGTAACTACTTTTTAATATTCCTAATCATCTACGCATTGTATCAATACCCCCCAATGGAAACCACCCTTGTCCTCAAGGGTGATATGCAAGAAACCTGTGCTGTAGCTCATATAGGAACTCCCAAGTAGCCTGAGAAGCATCCAAACCAGACCATTGAACCAAGACTTGGCACACAGCCTTATTACCCTTTTTGACCATCCGTCTCTCTAATATCAACTCAAGACTGGGACAATAAGGACTTGAAAGATGTAAAATAGGGGGATGATTAATGATTGTAGGCACCTCATAACACTTTTTAAGCTGAGAAACATGAAACACAGGATGAATAAGGACATTAGCAGGTAAAAGCAACTTGTAAGCTACTGCACCAACTCGAGAAAGTACCAAGTAAGGACCAAAATACTTTGCAGCAAGCTTGTTGAAAGGCCTAGAAGCCACTGAAATTTGTCTGTAAGGTTGCAACTTCGAGTAAACCCAATCTCCTTCTATAAATTGCTTATCAGACCTGTGTTTGTTAGCTTTATCTCTCATGCTTTGTTGTGCTCTAGCTAAATGGAACTTGAGTAGGGCTATCACACCCTCTCTAGCCTCCAGGGATCTATCAACCATGTCATTAGAAGACTCACCAGCTAAGTAAGGCAAGTGTATTGGTGGTTTTTGACCATACAAAACTTCAAAAGGTGTACATTTCAAAGTAGAGTGGTATGTAGTGTTGTACCACCATTCAAATAAGTGGTAGTTGCGTAGCCCAAGTATGAGGACTAGCGGAGCAAAAACATCTCAAATATGTCTCCAAGGTTCTGTTAAGAACCTCTGTTTGACCATCGGTTTGGGGATGGTATCTTTGTCGATTTATGTAGTAAGACCCCACGTAGGTAAATAACTCTTGCCAAAAAGAACTCAAGAAAATGGGATCCCTGTCACTTACTATAGAAGTTGGCATACCATGCAATCTGAAAACATTGTCCAAAAACACCGAGCTACAGATTCAGCAGTATAAGGATGTGCAATAGCAATGAAGTGACCAAACTTACTGAATCTGTCCACCACTACTAAAATGACATCCTTCCCTTTGGACTTAGGAAGACCTTCAATGAAATCTAGACTGATATAAACCCATACACCATTAGGAACAGGTAATGGTTGAAGTTGTCCAAGGTAAGCTGATGTATCATACTTATGCCTTTGTCAAATATCACATTTCTGAATAAAATTCCTAAGGTCAGCTGCCAATGACTTCCAGTAAAAGAGGGGTTGTAGCCTCTTAATAGTTGCATTCATACCTGCATGACCACCTTGTGGTGTTGAATGCCATAACTGAATAATGGTGTGTCTTAACTGCAAATAATGGTGTGCCTTTCCACCGTAGTTGAGAACCAATCCAGGTATAGAATTTATAAGGGTTTTCTTGTAACTTAAGAATAACAGCTTGCAACTCAGCATTAGATGTCCATGTTTGGCTAATTCTTTCCAAAAGTGTATCATTATGAGTCAAGAGTGAAACAACCAACAACTTAGCACTTTGATTTCTTGACAAGGCATCAACAACCTTATTGTCAATCTCTTTCTTGAACTCAATAGTAAAATCAAAGGCCATCAATTTAGAAATACCAGCAACTTGAAAATCAGTATGAATACTCTGTTCCAGGAGATGTTTTAGTGCCTTTTGATCAGTTCTCACAATGAAATGTCTTCCTAATAGGTAATGAGACCACTTAGTAACTGCAAATATGATGGCTAATAGCTCTTTATCATACACACACATACCCTGATGTCTAGGTGCCAATGACTTACTTATGTCAGTCCCTTTCTTGAACTCAATAGTAAAATCAAAGGCCATCAATTTAGAAATACCAGCAACTTGAAAATCAGTATGAATACTTTGTTCCAGGAGATGTTTTAGTGCCTTTTGATAAGTTCTCACAATGAAATGTCTTCCTAATAGGTAATGAGATCACTTAGTAACTGCAAATATGATGGCTAATAGCTCTCTATCATACACACACGTAGCCTGATGTCTAGGTGCCAATGACTTACTGATATAGGCAATTGGATGCCCTTGCTGCATCAAGACAACACCAATTCCTGAACCACTTGCATCAGTCTCAATTATGAATGGTTTATCATGGTCTGGTAATGCTAAGACAGGTGCAGTCACTAGTGCATTTTGGAGAACATGAAAAGTTGTAGTAGCACCCTCATTCCACACAAACTTATCCTTCTTTAATAATTTAGTGAGAGGTTTAGCAATGGATCCAAAATTCAGAATGAACCTCCTATAATATCCTGTTAAACCAAGAAACCCTCCAAGTTGTTTGATATTTGTAGGGACAGACCAAGCCTGTACTGCATAAATCTTCTTAGGATCAGTGGCTACCCCTTTAGCACTGATGAAATGACCTAGGTACTCTACCTCAGGTACCCCAAAAGCACACTTAGAAATTTTGGCAAACAGCTGATGTTGCTTCATCAAATTAAACACAGCTTGTAAATGGCTCACATGGGCTGACATATCCTTGCTATACACCAATATATAAAAAAAAAACCAGTATTGACCTCTTGAGGAGTGGTTTAAATACATCATTAATAAGACTCTGAAATGAAGAAGGTGCATTTGTAAGACCAAATGGCATAACCAGAAATTCATAATGTCCTTCATGAGTTTTAAAAGATGTCTTATAGATATCTGCTTCCTTCATCCTTAATTGGTGGTAACCAACTCTAAGATCAATCTTAGAAAACACTTCAGCTCCTCCTAGTTCATCTAGCAAATCCTCAATGATAGGAATAGGAAACTTGTCATTTACTGTCAATTTGTTGAGATCTCTATAGTCTACACAAAGCCTCCAACTCCCATCTTTCTTCCCAACAAGGACTACAGGTGAGGCATAGGGACTAGAACTAGGTTGTGTCACACCTTGATCTAACATTTCCTGTACTAGCTTCTCAATAATATCTTTCTTCATTCCAGGATATCTATAAGGCCTTTTGTTAATAGGAGTAGCTAAGTCAATGAGTGGTATTTTGTGATCAAAGATGCCTCTATGAGGGGGCAATGCACTAGGCATATCAAAGAGGCACTTGTACTGTTCCATTAAAACAGTTAATGTAGGATGAATATCAGTACCTTGAGTTACTTGTATACTATTGCATTGCACATCAGAGGTTGCATCTGTCATCAAGGTTAGCATAAAGACCTGAACTAAATCAGCACTCTTTTTGTTTAAGGATTGGGCCTTGGTGGTCTTGATCTGGCTACTGGCTCCCCTTAAAACATGTTTCCTCCCCAGATGCACAAACTCAATAGTTCGATTTTTGAAATCAAACAAAATCCTACCCAAAGTGTTTAACCACTGCACACTCAATACTATGTCAACATTCCTAAGGGTAGTAGTAGGAAATCAGAAGAAAAAGTTGTACCCTGCAGTAACCACTTTAGATAAAACACACTGCAGCAGTTTGAACCTTCCTACCATCAGCCACACTAACTGATTGCTCATGTATAGGCAAAGATTTACAACCTAACTTCCTTGCCATTGACTCATCAATGAAATTATGAGTACTACCTATATCAATAAGCACCTGTAAGGGTTGTTTTTTGTGGTATCCAGTTACTCTAATTGTTTGATACCCTGTACTTCTCGTAAATGCTTGTAAGGAAATTGTCATGCACTCATCCACTTCTAACACTTCTTCCTCCATGATTACCTCCCCATCCTCCAGAACTTCAACCAAATATAATTATTTCTTGGATTTACAAACATGCCCAGGCATATACTTCTCATCACACAAGAAGCACAGTCTTTTAGCCCTTTTCTCATCCATCTCAACAGTAGTCAATAATCTTCTACCAGTATTACCATTACTGAACCTGTTAGCATTAGGTTCATAAGGTTTCCTGACAGTTGTGCTAGAGAAAGTAGGTTTTTGTACACCCTAAAACCTAGATGGAGTAGGGAGAAGACCATTCTGATTCCTGCTATTTCTAATTCCCCAAGACTTAGCCTGAGCATCAAAAACCTCTTCCTGCAACTTAGCTAACTTGTAAGCTTGCATTAAGGTTTTGGGTGCTTGCATTCTAACAACCTTGTTGAGCTCAATTTTTAACCCTCCCAGAAAACAACTGATAGCATTTTTATTTGACAAATTGACCCCATTCAATAACCTATCAAACTCAACCTGATATGTTCTAACATCCTTAGTTTGTTGTATATTTTTAAGTGCTTCCATGGAATCATCAAATTCTTCCCTAAATCTTTCATTAACAACCAACACATACTCAGACCAAGAAGGGTCTATAACTGAGTTCCTAGACTTCAAGTATGATCTATGCTAAGCAATAGTTTCACCATCCAAATGGATAAAAGCTACTCTCACCCTTTGATCATATGGAACTTCATCCATGGCAAAAAAACTGATCCACCTTATATAACTATGCCTTTAAATTTGACCCCGAAAATCTAGGAAAATCAAGTTTAGACCATTGGGTAAGAAATTTACCATTAGTATTTTGGAAATTCCCAGTTGCATTGCAAAACCCATGTTCTCTGTCTCCACCCATAAATGATTCAACTCTATTCTGATCCATCTCCTTATCCTTCTGTTTCGCATTTCCTATGGCTTGCTTGATCTCCATTAATTCCTTATCTGTCTGTACATTTCTGTCATTGATATTCACCATACCTTCCATCAACTTCTGCAATTGTTCCTGTATCTGAGACAATTTTCCCTCCATTTACTCTGAAGATTTGTCTTGATTTTTTCCCCGAGCAACCATGATTTCTTAGCCGAGGACCAGCAGCTCTGATACCAATTGATCTAATTAACAGTAATTTAAAGGATACTATCAACTAGGAGGTTGAACCTTGAAGAAGAAGATAGCTATATCAGGGCAATTCCGAGATAGAAGCTAGGAAGAACAGAGTAAAAGAGATAAGAGAAGAATTATCATATATCATTCAATGCCTTAACAATTGTATTACATCTCTATTTATAGAGTTGAATTGAAAGCTAAAGATACAATCTAACGAAATAACTGTTCTAACAAACAATGAACAGTGATAACTGTTTTTGTGACTAATGAACAGTAGTAACTACTTTTTAATATTCCTAATCATCTACGCTCATCTACGTATTGTATCATTTAGTTCTTGCTCTAAGGTGAAGAGGTTGCTGATAATATCAATGACGTTGAGCTTCAAGAGAAAGCTCAATGGCTCAGTTTTATAATTAGCTATAAAACGTGTTTTAGGGTAACGAATTATAACATATTATTGACACAAACATTTTATATCTGTTTACTTCGTCAACTTTTTGTCTTTTTCCATTATTTTTTAAAATAAAATAAAGCACAAAATGTTACTGTGAAACACGTTTATACTAATTTTGTAAAAAATTTAAAAAAAGGTACTATTTTGGTAAATTAGTTTAAATAATATCTTAGCTTGATCAAAATTGGCATAGTTTCCTTTTTAGAATCAAACTATATCAACTTTGACTAACATTTTAAGATGTTTTTTTATCATATGTGAACAAATTGCAACTTTTGTACTTGTCATGTAGTTTTTAAACATCTAATTTTTATTTTAAAATTTCAAATTATTATAATCTAATTTAGCTTTAAAAGTTAGTCAGATTGACTCTCAAAAAGCGCAACATGATAACTAAAACATGACAGAGGGAGTACATTTTAAACGAACAAAAGCCTAAAAAAAATCCCTTCCAACTATTTGAATTGGTATAAAACTATTTGTCATTCACCTTTCAGTTCCCAAATACCTCAACCTCAACATTTTGGCTCTTTGGCTCATATTTGCCCTTATTCTTAATAGCTTTCCAAAAGTAAAATCATTAACTATTTATTTATTATGTTGCTTAATCTAATTGGTCCAAATTTAATTCCTTCTCAAATAAATATAAAAATCACATGTAATTCACATTTTGATTTGATACGCTTGAAATTTCATTTGTCATATAAATTGGGACAAAGGAAGTAACGTATATCATGTCAAAATTACGTTAAAAGTATTATAAATCACAATAATTAACAACTTAAAGTATCTATAAAAAGAACATAAACAAAATTTTGAACTCTCAAAATTCCATCTCGTCTATAAATTGGAACAAAAGGAGTAACATATATTATGTGAAAGTTCATTAAGAATACTATAAATCACATTTACTAACAACTTAAACTATCTAAAAAGTTGAATCCAAATTTCATCTTGTTCGCAACAAATTTCCGTAAGCACTAAAAATTAACTACAAGCAAAATAAATAAAAGAAAAATGTGATTTTTATTGATGAATCTTGTGAGTACAATTATGTTGTTCTCTTGATTCTTCTCTCCTGATTTCTCCGTGATTTGAGGAATGTCAGTAGTGTAATTCTCAAATGTAGGATGGTGTAGACCTCCTTGAGATGTGTTTGATCTCCGGAAACATCGGGAAGGAATTCTTTGTTTCAACTTGATCTCCGGGAATAACTCCATTGACCACTCATTTGAAGAGCTAGTATTTGATCTCCGAAAATTTCGAGAAGCAATTCGTCATTTCAAGTCGATCTTTGGGAAGAACTCTGTTGACCACCCTTTCGAAGAGCTATGTAGATGATGTAGTAGCTTTCTCCAATGCTTGCTCTAATGCTTGTTGAAGTCTTTTGTAGAATTCCCTTCAGAATGTCATGTCCATCTCGTATTTATAATTGTAAGGGGTGGAAAAGGTTGCTTATGATTGGCAAAAGGATGTCATTTATGATTGGTTCTATTGCATTTGACTTGGACTACCACCTCATCATTTGGACACGTGGTGTCACCTTGTTGTCTTGGATGCCTAGTCACTCTGACACGTGGCATGAGTTTGGGCTTCAAGGTGAAATGGACTTTGGACTTGAATTTGTTAAAAATGGACTTATTTATTTGTAAAGCCTAAATTAATCATTCAATCCAAATAAACATGAATTTAATCCAAATTACGTATGAATTAAATCAAATAAAATTTGTGTGTCTATAGATGCCCCCTACTTCAATCCTTGTTGAAGTGTAGGTTTGCCGACACTTGATTGCGAGACTTGAAGTATTATGAATCCAACAATATCACTCTTAAGACATTTGCTTGACTTGATTTCTTGCAATTAACAAGTTGTATGGTAAGGTCATGTGCAACTCCATTTCGATGTGCTCCTAAGGACTTTTATTATTTCAATCCACCCGAGGGACGATATGGAGGACTCCCGATAGAGGGACAAACAAATCAATGTGACGAAGTTATATGAATTTTAAGTTCAAACAAACTTTCACCATAGACTTGAATTCAAATTTGGACACCAACACTTAGAGTGTCACACAAGTCCCCAAAGTTGATTTTAAATATAAAAAAAGGAACATAACTTGATTTGCTTCTCTTTTGCAAACCTTCAACTTGAAAACAATTGGTAATTTAATAATCACACCAAGTTTTCTTTCCCATTGCTTGATTTTGTAAGAATCATTTTGGAAATCTTAAGACTTATTGCTTTCCTTTTGAGTGCTAGCAACTTCCATTTAGAGGGGAAAGAATTGAGTTGAATTGTTTATTTATATTTTACCACAACTTTCCTTGTACAAAGAATGAGAATAATTCATACGAAACTCTATATAAACATCTTTCATGTACAAAGGATTCATCAAAGAATCATTGGAATAATCCTTTTGAATTGATAGTAAAATATTTTTGAAGTAGAACTCCAAATTTGATGTGTTCTTTCTATATTTCCTGCAGTCCGACCAAAATGTCATTCTCTTAGTGTAGGAGTGTCCAAATGACGACCAACTTATTCTGAAGAAACTAGACTTTTATTACTACGACATATCCAAAAATCAACATTAGACACTTTTTGTATTGACGGGAATCGATTTTCGAAGTTGGTCTACAAAAATGGCAATTCTTCTCGCAGTTATGTGAAATCTAACCAAAATAGCATTTTCTTGGTGTAGGATCATTCAAACTACGAGTGGCTTGATTCTGGAGAAACTAGACTTTTAGTACTGCGACATATCCAAAAATCAACATTAAAAACCTTTTATATTGATGAAAATTGATTTTTGATGTTGGTCCCCAAATGTGAAAGTTCTTCTCACAATTATGCGCAATCTTTCCAAAACGTCATTTTCTAGGTGTAGGAGTATTCAAACGAGAGCGGCTTGATTCTAGAGAAACTAGACTTTTAGTACTACAACGTATCCAAAAAATTAACATAAATTTTTTTTCGTATTGACGGGAATTGATTTTTGAAGTTGGTCTCCAAATATGGAAGTCTCCTCACAATTATGGCTAATTTGAAGCAATATCCACAATGAAGAATGCATTGTGTTGTTTGAACTATGACATAATATTGATTTGAACCTTCATGTTATTGAGGCCGAACAAAAGTGCTCAATATTGTAGAATCGAGAAGCTTAGGCAGTTACTACCATGTGCTTCATCAGTTTTTTTTGCAGGTTCACAAGGAGCGCCAACGATTTCAATATCTTATCAAGAAGATGTAAATAACACCCGTAATTGTAAAGGAACACGTGATGTACCTACACTTCTAATTGTAGCTTTTGCAAATAACAATTTAGTGCGGCATCTACCTTTTCAATCGAGGATTTGGCAAACAATCATTTGGTGCTTCACCTTAAACCCTCATTGCGGAGTTGGTTCAGACAATCGGCTGCTTTAGCTTTCATTGGAGAATTGGCGAGAGACCACTTGGAGAATCCACCTTTATTGCGGCGTTGGCGGAATCAACTTGTCACTTCGAAGTCAACTCACAATTTTATCTTGCTTGACTCTTTAATTTCACGCATCTATAGAAGAAAATTCATAACTCAAAGTAGGAGTGTTGAAATTACTAGTTCTTATTTCGTTAAAAAAAGGAATCAAAGAACTACAATATATGTAAGAATGGAAGTAAAAGACTTTATGGATTGCTACAAATATCACTTCGAAGTTAGTTCACAATTTTGTCGTACTCGGATCTTTAGCTTTGCGCATCTGTAGTAGAAAATTCATAACTCACAGTAGGAGTACCGAAATCATGAGTTTCTTTTTGGATTAGAAAGAGGAATCAAATAACTATGATATGTGTATGGACCACAGTCAAAGAATTTACTGATTGGTACAGATGTTGCTTCGAAGTCAGCTCGCAATTCAATTTTTCTCGGTTCTTCAGCTTTGCCCGTGTTTGGTAGAAAATTCATAACTCAAAGTACGAGTATTGAAATCATGATTTTCTTTTTCCGTTGGAAAGACAACTAAAATATCTACAACATGTGTAAAAAACACGGCCAAAAGATGTTGCCAATCTGTGTTTTAAAAAAAGTAATACTGATTACCAGAAACTTTGCAGAAACACGAAGTTACCAAAGTTTCCAATGAACCAGTGAAGAACATAATTTAATTAACAAAACTAAAATCTGTAAAAACATACTAGAATCTGGAAAATTAGAATAGGAAGAAGATCAAGCCCACTGAATGCACAGTGTCCCCTTAAGGAAATTATTCCCCTATAGTATCCGAGGTTTGATTTGGAATATGTCCTTCTAGGATAGAATGATCTCAATAACTAGTGTATTGATACCCAAAACTATGGTGTCAGCGAGCCACTCAACAATAGTAAAGTACACGAAAAATATTTGTGCAGAAGAAGAAGAAGAAATCAAAAAATTTCGTAAGTAAAAAGTCCGAAAGGTTGCAACCTTTCAGAAACCACACGACCATTCCAAAAAGTTTGCAACCTTTCAAATGGTCATGGTTGTTCTGGAAAGTTGCAAACTTTCAGAATAGTCATCTCCAATGGCAGGAAATTCAAATTAAAATGGGAAAGTGTTTTAAATAAAATGAGTCACGCGGATCCGAATTGGGTCTGAACGTTTCGGTTAATTAACTAAATAATTGAAACGTTTTGGCCATTTAATTAAATTAATTAAATAATTAAAACAAACTTTGTCCAAAAAATAATCTCTCGATCAATCATTTTCCAAAGCCAAAGCCGAAACCGAGCCTAGCGAGCGAGCGACGACGACGGCTCGAGGGGGGTCTCTTTTTCCAACCCTTTTAACAACTAATAGAAGTGTTTCTCTATTTAAACACTTCTATTTTTCTTTCCACTACCAATGAGAGAGAAATGCCTTTTTACTAAAGCATAAACAAACTTTTCAAGTTCCTCTCTTTTCCTCTTCGCTCCATTTCTCATTAACTCTTGCTATATACCCAACAATCCCCCACATGAATGGAGAATGGTTATAACATAAGGAATGCACGAACGAGTGTGTACTTTACAAGCAAGGATCAATTGCATCTAGATAAGTAGGTTTCCCCTTGGACTTTCCATAGTGAACATATGTTGGATGTACTCGGTCAATCGGTAGATGCGATATCTTTGAACCGTTGAGCTTTGGTGTATACCTAGATAACCATATGTCACACAATTAACCCTTTACCATTTATGGTTCTTATGGTTGTTTTTGTTTTAGCCATGAACACCTCCTGGTTTCATGAGTGTATAAAGAATAGGCTTTTGATAAAAAATTCTCTTTGAAGCGGCTTACACTTCACACTCACATATGTGATTTCTGACCGTGTCATCGCGTAGATACACTATTTGGTCAAATCTGCCAAGCTTAGCAAATCATTAAAAACTTTAAGCTTTATTAACTCATTAACAAGCCTTAAGGTCTTAACCTTATTCCTGAACATTGTCTTCATCATGAGAATTGATTGAGTTAATTGACAATGTCGAACCGTCAGTCACAACTTTGTTTTTCTCCTTGAATCTATCTCTTGGGATCTCCAGTCTGCTAGATAGACTTACCACCATGCTGACTTGTCCTAAGCAGTAAACCCATTCCCTTAGATGATCTTTCAACTACCTCTCTCACTAGGTCTTTTGTTAGTAGATTTGACATATTATCGCTTGACTTCACATAGTCAATTGTGATAATTCCACTAGAGAGCAGTTGTCTTACGGTGTTATGTCTCCATCGTATATGACGAAACTTCCCGTTGTACATGACGCTCCCTGCCCTACCTATTGTTTCTTGACTATCACAATGTATGCAAAAAGGTCCCACAGGTTTGGGCCAGAATGGAATATCCTCTAGGAAATTTCGAAGCCATTTAGCTTTTTCACCGGCCTTATCTAAAGCAATAAATTCAGATTCCATTATGGAGCAAGTGCTACATGTCTGTTTGGACGATTTCCAAGAGACTGCTTCTCCACCAAGTGTAAACACATAACCACTTATGGATTTTACTTCATTTGACCCGGTGATCCAATTTGCATCACTATATCCTTCAATCACGGCTGGATATTTATTATAATGCAAAGCATAGTGTTATGTATATTTCAGATACCCCAACACACGTTTCATTGCCATCTAGTGAGTTTGATTAGGATTACTAGTGAACCGACTCAGCTTGCTAATAGCATATGTTATATCTGGTCGCGTACAATTCATAATATACATCAAACTTCCCAACACTCTGGCATATTCCAATTGAGAGTCACTTTCACCTTCATTATTTTGAAATGTAATTAAACTTAAATCAATTGTAGTTTTGACAACATTTAAATTCAAGTACTTGAACTTATCTAATACTCTTTCAATATAATAAGATTGAGATAATGCTAGTCCCTGAGGATTTTTGAGAATTCTGATCCGTAAGATCAAATTAGCAACTCCTAAGTCCTTTATATCGAACTTGCTGGACAGCATGCGCTTAGTAGCATTTATATCGTCGATATATTTACTCATTATTAACATGTCATCAACATACAGACAAACAATAACTTCATGATTCAGAACGTTTTTAATGTAAACACACTTATCATATTCGTTAATCTTGAATCCATTTGCCAACATTGTTTGGTCAAATTTAGCATGCCATTGTTTGGGTGCTTTCTTGAGCCCATAAAGCGACTTCACAAGTCTGCACACTTTCTCTTCTTTACCAAGAACCACAAACCCTTCAGGTTGTTCCATGTAAATTTCTTCCTCCAACTCTCCATTTAAGAAGGCTGTCTTTACATCCATCTGGTGGATTTTAAGATCATGCACTGCCGCTAGTGCTATTAACATCCTAATTGATGTTATCCTTGTTACTGGAGAGTATGTATCAAAGTAGTCCATACCTTCTTTTTGTCTGTATCCTTTGACTACAAGTCGAGCCTTATATTTGTCAATAGTCCCATCGGTTTTCATTTTCCTTTTAAAGATCCACTTTGATCCTAAAGGTTTATTTCCTAGAGGAAGATCAACCAATTCCCAATTATGATTACTTAAAATTGATTCGATCTCACTATTGACTGCTTCTTTCTAGTAAATTGACTCAGACGAAGACATAGTTGCTTTAAATGTTGGAGGCTCATTTTCAAGCAAGAATGCCACAAAATCTGGTCCGAAAGAAGTGGATTTCCGTTGGCAATTACTACACCTAGGATCCTCATTAGGTAGTGTATTTTTTGTTGATTCTTCCCGTGGTCGTTTAGGTCTTTCACTTGTCGACTCACATTCAGTTTTATACAGATAAATGTGTTCAAAGAACTTTGTGTTATCTGACTCAATTATCGTATTCACATGAATTTCAGGATTATCAGATTTGTGAACCAAAAATCGATAGGCCTTATTGTTCACAACATATTTAATAAATACACAATCCACTATTTTGGGTCCAATTTTCACCCTCATGGGTAAAGGAACCTTTACCTTGGCTAGACACCCCCACACTTTGAAATATTTCAAGTTGGGTTTCCTTCCTTTCCATAACTCATATGGAATCAATTGCGATTTTCTACGGGGTACCTTATTGAGTATCTTGTTAGCCGTAAGGATAGCTTCCCCTTACAGGTTTCGTGGTGAACCAGAACTGATTATTAAGGCATTCATCATTTCCTTTAATGTTCTGTTCTTCCGTTCCGCTAAACCATTTGAGTGTGGTGTATATGGTGCAGTAGTTTGATGAATAATACCACATTCCAAACATATCTATGCAAAAGGAGATTAATATTCTCCACCCCTATCACTCCGAATCATTTTTATTTTTAAATTCAATTGATTCTCCACTTTATTTTTGTATTGCTTAAATGCATCAATTGCTTCATCCCTACTATTAAACAAATATATATAACAAAATCGAGTGCAATTATCAGTAAAAGTTATAAAATACTTTTTTTCCACCACGAGATGGTGTCGACTTCATATAGCATATATCTGTGTGAATTAAGTCTAAAGGTTTTGAATTCTTGTCAACAGACTTTTAAGGATGTTTAACAAAATTACTTTCCACACAAATTTTGCATTTTGATTTATTGCATTTGAAATCAGGCAATACTTCTAAAGTAATTAATTTTTGCAAGGCTTTGTAATTTACATGTCCCAAACGGGCATGCCATAAATCATTTGACTCCAATAAGTAAACAGAAGCAGAATTCTTATTAATATTGTCAACAACCATTATATTCAGTTTGAACAGGCCCTCATTGAGGTTGCCCTTTCCTAAGAACATCTCATTCTTACTTATTATAGCTTTGTCACTAACTAGGACACACTTAAACCCGTTCTTAACGAGGAGTGCAACATAAACTAAATTCTTCCTAATAGTAGGAACATGCATAACGTTGTTCAAAGTCAACACCTTGCCGAATGTCATTTTCAACATTACTTTCCCAGTTTCTACAATCCTTCTTGTTGTTGTGTTCCCCATGAACAAATCTTCATCGAACTCAGCAGAAGTGTACGTCACAAAGGCTTCTTTCACAGAGTAAATATGTTGAGTGGCACCTGAGTCGAGAAATCACTCCTTGGGATTTCCAACTAAGTTGCACTCTGAGGTCATTGCACAGAGGTCATCTATATCTTCCATTTCTTCCACGATATTTGCTTGACTTTTGCCTTTGTCTTTGTCTTTTTCCTTTCTTGGAGCACGACAGTCAGAAGACTTATGACTAGCCTTACCATAATTGTAAAAGTTGCCCTTGAATTTCTTCTTGGCATGTTTTGACTTCTATCCATTGGACACCTTTCTCTTCTTGCCTTTGGTAGGAGCTTCTTCAACAATATTAACTCCAATAATTGTTGAACTCTTACGAGACTTCTTTTCGATGGTTTTGTTATCTTCCTCAATCCTGAGCCGAATCACAAGATCTTCAAGCTTCATTTCCTTACGTTTGTGCTTTAGATAATTCTTGAAGTTGTTCCACGAATGAGGTACTTCTCGATCATTGCAGCCACTTGAAAAGCTTCATTTACTACCATAGCCTCAGCAATCAGATCATGGAAAATAAGTTGAAGTTCCTGCACTTGTGATCCAACAGTTTTACTATTTGACATTTTATAGTCTAAAAACTTTGCAACCACAAACTTTTTCAGCAATGCATCTTCTGTCTTATATTTCTTCTCAAGTGCATCCCATAATTCTTTAGAAGTTTTCATTGCACTATAGACATTATATAAGTCATCCTCTAAAGCACTTAGAATGTAGCCCTTACATAGGAAGCCTGCCTGTTTCCATGCTTCAATAATCATGAATTTTTCTCTGTCTGGCATTTCAGCAGTAGGCACCGGAGTTTCTTCACTGGTAAATTTCTACAGACCAAGAGTGGTAAGCTAGAAAAATATCCGTTCCTTCCATCCTTTGAAATTCACACCAGAGAATTTTCCCGGCTTCTCTGCTGGTGGTGTTTTCTCGATTTCTCTACTGGTGGTACAACAGTTCGGGTTGGTGCAACAACAACCACCATAACAATATTGTTTGCCATTTATGATAAACATAAAATTGATATAGACTTAGTAAGCAATAACTTAAATTGCAAACTTAATAGGAGTATAAAACCACGAGGTTTTTGTCTCCACCAGAAACACATATTAAAAAATAAATAGTAATTTCCTTAAAATTGTTGCCAATCTGTGTTTAAAAAATAGTAATACTGATTACCAGAAACTTTGCCGAAACACGAAGTTACCAAAGTTTTCAATGAATCAGTGAAGAGCATAATTTAATTAACAAAACTAAAATTTGTAAAAACGTACCATAATCTGGAAAAACAGAATAGGAAGAAGATCAAGCCCACTGAATGCACAGTGTCCCCTTAAGAAAATTATTCCCCTATAGTATCCGAGGTTTGATTTGGAATATGTCCTCCCAGGATAGAATGATCTCAATAACGAGTGTATTGATACCCAAAACTATGGTGTCAGCGAGCCACTCAACAGTAGTAAAGTACACTAAAAATATTTGTGCAGAAAAAGAAGAAGAAATAAAAAAATTTCGTAAGTAGAAAGTCTAAAAAATCAGTGATATTTATAGCCAAGAAGCACTAGTTCCGAAAGGTTGCAACCTTTCAGAAACCACACTACCATTCCAGAAAGTTTGCAACCTTTCAGAAACCACACGACCATTCTAGAAAGTTTGCAACCTTTCAAACGGTCATGGCTGTTCTAGAACGTTGCAACCTTTCAGAACAGTCATCTCTAACGGCGGGAAATTAAAATTAAAATGGCAAAGTGTTTTAAATAAAATGGGTCACGCGGATCCGAGTCGGATCGGAACGTTTCGGTTAATTACCAAAATAATTGAAATGTTTTGGCCATTTAATTTAATTTAATTAATTAAATAAATAATTAAAACAAACTTTGTTAAAAAAAAATCTCTCGATCAATCATTTTCCAAAACCAAAACCAAAGTCAAAGTCGAGTCGAGCCGAGCGAGCGATGACGACGATAGCGCAAGGGGGGTCTGATATACTGTGAGTTTACGGTATTTTTAATACATTTCACTTAAGAGTTGTGTGTGTCTAAGGCCATTTTATATTGGTTGTTATGTGTTTTTATTGTATTTTGCAGAAAAGATGTTTGGGCTCGAAAGTAAAGAGACAACTGAAAAAATGCAGAAACAGGTGTTTACAGAGATGATCTACGGACCATAGGTCCATTGACGGTCCGTAGATGGTGGTCGTAGATCAGCAGGCAAAGCATAGAAGGAAGATTAGGGAAATATGACCAAGTGTGGAACCACGGTGTCCATTGACGGTCTGTAGATTGATCTATAGACCGTACTGTTGAGCCGTAGAATGATACTGTGAGGGTTCCAGTACCTAATTTTAGAAGAATCTAAGTATGGAGCTACGGAAAGGGATTGACAGACTGTGGATTGATCTACGGTCCGTACTACTATTCCATCGTTTGCTTCAGAGAAGTTTATTTTTGGAAGTTGAAGTATTTTCTAATTCCTGACTGACGGAAGGGACTCACGGACCGTGGATCCATTGACGGTCCATGAGTCAGTCTCGTGGAATGAAGACGTGTGCCTGAAAAAACTTTCCTTATTTTGTTTCCTTTTTAATTTAGGACTTGTTTTCTATAGATAGGGTATGTACATCTCATTTTTGGGGGTTAGACTTTATTATTCTTGTTATACTTTGTGACTTGGGAGATTATTTTGCAAACCTAGCAATTCTTGATTTCCTAAGTTGATTTTGAAGATTTTGGTTTTGCAATTCAAGTTGAATTTCTGGGTTTATTATTTTCAATTACGTAAGTTCATAATTATTTCATCTAAAACAATGAATTGCGTTCATATGATTATGGGTAACTAAACTCCACAACTAGGGTTGTGGGAACCATGAGCGATTAACTAAGTATGAATAGTAAATAAACAATTCTTGACTAGTATTTTGCATGCATTGATAATTCTTTCGTTTAGAAGTCTTTTTAATGGTGGCCAACGTTATAACTTGCCTTATTGCTACTTGCCAAACCAAGGAGGTAATCAACAAGAAAATAATTATCAACATAGATTTAGTGTGATACTATCTAATAGTCTAGTGTCGATTGGTGCAAAGTAACAACTAAGCCAAACATCAATAATGATGGCTAATATGAGTTAAAGGTAAGGGTTAGTGAATTATACACACGTAGCCGGACCAAGGTGCGGGGTGAAATTCTCTAGATGCCGGACCAAGGATTTAGAGATACATAACTTACCACTTTGCCAGTGAGATACTAGAAAAGGATTGCTATTACTAGGATTACTACGTTATGAGCTTGTGGGGAACACATATACCCTAATTAATTCTCTCATCTTGATAGCAACTAAAATTGACTTTTGTTTACTGATTACTTACTGAATTCTTACAATTTGTTTTATAAATCCCCCCCCCCCCCTTTAATTACTTGTTTCTGGTAGTAATTTGACAAAAACGAATATAATTTTTGGTTAAAGTTAAGTCTAAATCATTTTCCTCGTGGGATTGACCCCAACCTACAAGTTGTATTCTTTACTTGATAACGATCGCTTATGCTTCTTTAGGGAGGTGTAATTTGAGCGTATCAAATTTTGGCGCCGCTGCTAGGGATTTTGGCTTTTAGATTAATTTTAACTACAGTATTAAACTTTAGTCAAATATATCCTAACTTTACTTTTTCTGTTTGTTTTTTGTCTCTCTCAGGTTCTGACTCTAGTGTATGCCATATACACGGAGCCAAGGTGAACCAATCACTCCTTATGATCCAGAGTTAAACCAAACTTTGCGAAGAATGAATAATCCAGGAGATCTAGTTAATTCTATCAGAATCAATCTTGGTGATCCAGTGGTGTTGCAACATTCGAGGGTAGCTGGTAGGGAAAATCTGGTTCCAATTGAAAATTAATTGGGAGATGCAATAAGGGCACAAGATCCACAGGCCCACGACAACATGACAACTACAGGGGCAACATCAATATAGTTGACTCTGATGGACCTTTTGTCCTACCCCCTCTGCCTCAAGAGAACACATTTGTGGTGACCAGTAGCTTGATGCAGATGCTTAAGCAAGGGACTTATTCTGAGGGCTGCCATCGGAGGACCCACATGCTCACATAGCCAAGCTAAGGGTGGTTTGCAAAAGTTGTGTAGGTAGACCAGACTTGGATATGGATATCATCGGATTATGAGTGTTCCCTCTATCACTGACAGGCTATGCTGCAGTATGGTTCACTAAGCTTCATTATAACTCAATCTATACATGGAAACAACTGAAGAATGTGTTCCTAGCAAGATATTATCCAGTGTCCAAGAGGCTCAATCACAAAGATAGGGTCAATAATTTTGTGGCATTACCTGTAGAGTCTGTGAGTAGCTCTTGGGACAGATTCACTGTGTTCGTAAAAGGTGTTCCAAATCACCGTATTGATAATGAGTCACTAAAGGAATATTTCTATCGAGGTCAGAATGACAACAATAAAGCAGTGCTTGATACTACTGCTGGAGGTTCATATGGTGAGTGCACATATGCACAAATTGCTAAAAAACTGGAAAAGATCTCTCGCAACAATAAAGCATGGAGCACTAGGAGGTCCGATTTGTGAGGAGATGGCTCAAATGAGGATAGAGTTGGCGTTGGTATTGAAACATGTGAGCGGAGGTGCAGAAAAGGTAAATGCGGTGAACTACTTGACTAGAACTCCACCACCAGTTGAAGTGTGTTACTATAAAGAGGATGCTTATGATGTGAATGATCAGACGGGGGGTTTTCGACCAAATGCCCAAGGATCCAACATGGAAAATTGGCGCCAAGTCAAATAAACCAAGGTCAAAATTATGGAAATTTCAACCGAGAGGAATAATATGTTCGGGATGGTAACTTCAATCGCGACAACAACTATAACCGAAACAACTATGGCAACATAAACGATTAAGTTGGACCTTACGTCCCCTCTCAAAATAAGGAATCTAGTTCGAGGGAAGCTGGAGGCAATATGGCTCATATTGAAGATATGATACAGAAGATAATGAGAAGGTTTCATGCAACTGATGAGAATGTGAAAGAGATGAGAAATGACTTGTCTAGTATTGGTCAAAAAGTTGACGCCCATGCAGTGTCAATAAATCATCTAGAACAGCAGATGACCCAGTTGTCTACTACAGTGAACCCACGTCAACCTGTCACTCGTCCTAGCAACACCATCCAAAATCCAAAGAATGACGGTCATTATATGGTAGTTACTACTCGAGGGAGTAAGCAAACCATTGATCCACCTATGCCGTCTGTGGTGGATGTAGAGGTTAGAAAAGAGTTTGAGAATGCGACAGAAAAAGAAGAGAAGATAATTGAGAAAGTGGTCCCCGTACCTAGACTTCCACCACCATTTCCACAGAGGTTAGCGAAGAAGACTGAAGATGGGAAATATCGTAAGTTTATTACTATGTTGAAGAAGCTCTCTATCAACGTCCCGTTGATAGAATCTTTGGAGCATATGCCTGGGTATGCAAAGTTTATGAAGGATATGGTGACAAAAAAGAGGTCTGTGAGTTTTGAAGATGATGATAGATTGCAGCATTGTAGCGCTATTACTACAAGGTCTCTTGTGCAAAAGAAGGAGGATCCTGGTGCCTTCACGATTCCATGTACTATCGGGTTGTTACACTTTGCTAAGGCATTGTGTGATCTTGGTGTTAACATCAACATCATGCCATTATCTATTTACAAGAAGTTGGGTCTAGGTGACCCAAAACCTACTACAATGCGGTTACTAATGACTGATCAAACTATGAAGAGGCCCATTGGTGTACTCCATGATGTGCTAGTGAAAGTGGAATCTTTAATCTTTTCGGCAGATTTTGTGATTCTTGACTATGAGGTTGATTTTGAGGTTCCCATCATCCTAAGGAGACCATTCCTTGCCACAGGGCGTGCATTGGTTGATATGGAGAAGGGGCACATGAAGTTCAGACTGAACAATGAAGAAGCAACTTTCAATATTTGTAGATCCATGAAGCAGAGTGGTGAGCTCCAAACGATATCTGCTATAACTTACAGAGTTGAGAGTGGAAAAAAAGTGCAAATTAAAGAGAGACTAGGTGTTGAGGCACTAGCAGTAGTTATGATAAATTTCGAGAGTGATGATATTGAAGAGTACGATGAGTTGGTAGATCCACTTGATAGATGCGAATATCAATCAAAACCAAAGAAGTATGACTTAGACATGAAGAATCATGAATCTCCACCCGCGAGACCATTTATTGTGGATGCACCAAATTTGGAGCTTAAGGCTCTACCACCGCATTTGAGGTATGTATTTTTGGGTAGAGATAATACTTTGCCGGTCATCATTGTGGCAGATTTAAATGCGAGACAAGTAGAGTGCTTAGTGATTGTGTTAAAGAGGTTCAAGCGAGCTATTGGGTGGACTATTGCGGATATTATTGGGATTCCTCCCGATATTTGTTCTCATAAAATCCAACTCATGCCAGATCACAAGCCTAGTATCGAGCACTAGAGAAGACTAAATCCACCTATGCAAGAGGTAGTTATAAAGGAGATCATCATGTGGTTGGATGCCGAAGTTATTTATCCCATTGCAGAAAGTAGTTGGGTGTGTCCTGTTCAATGTGTGCCCAAGAAAGGTGGGATTACTGTGGTTCCTAATGAAAGAAATAAGCTTGTTTCGATGTGGCCCGTCACTAGATGGAGAGTCTGCATGGACTATCGGAAGTTAAATGCTTGAACAGAAAATGACCATTTCCCCATGCCATTCATGGATCAGATGTTGGATAAACTTGCTGGTAAGGGTTGATATTGTTTTCTTGATGGTTATTCAGGCTACAATCAGATTTCTATAGCTCCAGAGGACCAAGAGAACACCAAATTCACTTGGCCTTATGGGACTTTCGCCTTCAAACGAATGCCATTTGGTTTTTGTAATGCTCCAGCGATCTTCCAGCATTGTATGATGTCAATATTCTCAACTATGGTGGAGGACACTATTGAAGTGTTCATGGATGATTTCTCTGTGGTAGGTGATTCTGTTGATCGTTGTCTAGATCATTTGGCCGAAGTACTAAAAAGGTGTGAAGATTGCAATTTAGTGCTAAACTGGGAGAAGTGTCACTTCATGATGAAAAAAGGAATAGTTTTGGGTCATTGAATTTTTGAAAAAGGTATCGAAGTTGATCGAGCAAAAGTAGAGGAAATAGAGAAGCTTCCTCCACCTATATCTGTAAAAAGTGTTAGAAGTTTTCCTGGGCATGCACGTTTCTATAGGAGATTCATCAAGGAATTCTCTAAAATTGCACATCCATTGTGCAAACTGCTCAAAAAAAGAGTCTAAGTTTGATTTTGATGATGCTTGTCTGAGAGCATTTGGAGAGTAGAAGGAGAAGTTGATTACTGCACCTATCATTATCTCACAAGATTGGAGACAATCATTTGAGGAAATGTGTGATACAAGTGGAGTGGTGCTTGGTGTGGTATTGGGACAGAGGCGAGAGAAAATACTCCATCCTATTTACTATGCTAGCAAAGCTCTAAATGTGGCCCAGAAGAATTATACTATGACTGAACAAGAGATTTTTGCGATGGTTTTCGCATTCAAAAAATTTCGATCCTACTTGCTTGGTACTAAGGTCATAGTGCATACTAACTATTCTGCCTTAAGGTATCTGATGGCGAAGAAGGATGCAAAACCAAGGTTGATTAGATGGGTATTGTTGTTGCAATAATTTGATTTTGTGGTAAAAGATAGAAAGGGGACCGAAAATCAAGTTGCTGATCACCTGTCCAGATTAGACGAAGAAGCTATGCTAAAGATTAGTGATGGGGCTGAAATTAATGATGTTTTTCCAGATAAACATGTATTGGTTGCTTCTCATGATCTGATTCCTTGGTTTGTAGACTTTGCTAATTATTTGGCAAGCAATTTGGTGCCTCCAAATTTATCTTTTCACCAAAGGAAGAAGTTTATGCATGATGTGAAGAAATTCTTTTGGGATGAGCCTTACTTGTATCGTAGTTATGGTGATGGGATTATTCGTCGCTGTGTGTCCGAGGTTGACATGTTGAGTGTACTTGAAGCATGCCATTTGTCGCTTGTGGGTGGGAATCATAGTGGTATTCGGACCGCGCATAAGATGTTGAAGTGTGGGTACTACTGGCCTACCATCCACCAAGATGCTCATGATTTCTCCAAGTCTTCTGGTCGTTGCCAAAGAGAAGGAGGGATTTAAAAAAGGCAAGAGCTTCCTATGAATTCCATATTGGTAATAGAGTTGTTTGATGTCTGGGGCATTGATTTTATAGGTCCATTTGTGAGTTCACATGGGATGACGTATATTCTTGTTGCGATTGATTATGTATCAAAGTGGGTGGAAGCAGTTGCATTCCCCAACAATGAAGGTAAATGTATCACCACATTTTTGAAAAAGAATATTTTCTCCAGATTTGGTACACCAAAGGAAATCATCAGTGATGGAGGTTCCCACTTTTGTAATAAATTGTTCAAGGCACTACTTGAGAAATATGGTGTCGGCCACAATGTAGCCACTCCTTACCACCCGCAGACTAGTGGGCAAGTTGAAGTGTCCAACAGAGAGATTAACCAGATTTTCGCGAAGACTGTGAATGCTAATAGAATGGATTGGTCAAGGAAGCTTGATGATGTTCTATGGGCCTATCAGACTGCCTACAAGACTCCCATAGGTATGTCTCCTTACCAACTTGTTTATGGGAAGTCTTGTCATTTACCGGTAGAGCTAGAGCATAAGGCTATGTGGGCAATGATGAAACTAAATTTGGATTGAGGCGCCACATCTAATCAAAGAATGAATGACTTGAATATGCTTGATGAGTTTCGCCTAAAAGCTCATGAAAATGCAGCCTTATACAAAGAGAAGATGAAGAGGTATCATGATCAAAGAATCGAAAAGCGAGAATTTGCAGTAGGTGATCTTATGCTTCTATTCAACTTTAGGTTGCGCTTGTTTCCAGGCAAACACAAGTCCAAATGGACTGGGCCATTTTTGTTCACAAAAGTGCTCCCCCATGAAGTAGTTGAGCTTGAGAATAGTTAAGGAACAAGGTTCATGGTAAACAGGCAAATGATCAAAGTCTATCTGGGAAATGCTGAGAGTGTGCAAGAAGTGGTTGAGGCCTACCATCTTGATGAAGTATGAGTAATCAAGAGACCTACGTCATGCCGCGACGTTAAATCAAGCGCTACTTGAGAGGCAACCCAAGATGTACAATCTACCTAACGATAAGATTTTTTTTAGTAGGTTTCTTTGTTTGATTGCATCCTTGTATCAAATTAGACAAGTGTTTTAGTTTTGTACTAGTGTTGGCTAGAACTAGCAAAGGGTCTGTGTCTAAATAGTGTCCAGAAAATATAAAAAGAATGGCCTAATGGTTACTACATGTGCAGGGGCGAAATGAAAAAATCTGTAGAAAAAGGTCTGGTACAGAGGTCTACGGGCCCCATCGACGGTCCGTGATTCAATCCACGGACTTAAATGGTGTCCGTAGATCCTACGTATGCTCTATTTTTTTTATTTTTTTTAAAGTTATAGTGTCATTGACGGTTCCAATCTATGGACCATCAATGGACCCACAGACCGTAGATGAGGTCTCGTAGGTCCAGACCCTAAGTCTGCCTGACCCAACCCGGACCCCCTATTTTAAAATCCCCTAATTTTAAAAACATTTCCACTTCCTCCATTCACTCTCCAACCATTTTTAACACCTCAACTCCCCTAAATCACTCCATAACTCCCCCATAAAATCACCCCTTCCATTCCCCAAAAATTCCCACGATTCTTTTCCATTCCCCACATCATTCATTCCATATTCCACAAAATGGTCCTGTGTCCGGGTTAGCAATGAAAAAGTGTTTCTTTGGTCTTGCGAAGAGCAGTGTCGTCACGCAATCACCCCACTCTTCATTGCTTGTAAGGTAATAGACTTTCCCCTCACTTTGAATTTCGGTTCATAGATTGTATATAGAAAGTCGGGAGTTGGATCTTGACTTTGGGTAATTAAATGCATGAAATTGTATGACTAAATCTTAAGTACTAATACCCTTGGGATGATAGATTGTGATTGTGTTGCCTTGATAAGTGTGAAACATGTCTAAATGCTAGTCTATATGTAAGTTTCGACTTAGGGTTCTGAATTTTGTGTGAAATAATTTTCAAATTGAGTAATAGAAACCCTTAGAATGAAGAACTAGCATGATTGAATGTTGAAAAACATGATTAGACTAGGATATTGTTGAAAAAGGTCAAAGATATGTGATTGGAAATAATGAACGTCTGAAATCTGGCACAAATCAATTCCACGAGACCCCATCTACGGACTGTAGATTGGGTCCGTGGATGGCACTTGTGAATTTCACTAAGTATGAAGTCATGGATGTGAACTACGGTCCGTAGATCAATCCACGGACCATTCTGTACATCCGTGGTTTCACTCTGTGACCAATATTGTTGGACCTTTAATCCACGAAAGGGATCCACGGATCGTAGATCTCCATCGTAGATGACCACTGTAGCCACTGTCTGGATTTTTTTTGGGTTTTTGTTGGAGTTTGTTTTTAGTTCTAAAATTCTTTCGAGAGCGTTGTTAGTTAGTCTTGGTACTAATAACTATTCCACATGTACGATGGCACCCAAGAAGCTGGTCACCTATACAAAGCAGGGCAAGTCCAAGTCTGTTGCCCCTAACTTCCGGTTAATCGACAAAGATATCGGTACTGAAAAGGATCCGGCATATGTTCGTCCCAACACAATGACCTCTCCCACTGCACCCCAAGTCACCAGAGGCACCCCCAGAAGGTGATTCCCGACGTAGTCACGTCTCCCAGTCTGATGAGGAGCACACACTAATCAAATCACCAACTGGGGTTGCTTCCAGTTTAGGAAATGGATCTATGTCCGGCTCTGAGTCTGCCCAGGCTTCGGGCTCTGAGTCTAACCATGCTTCAGGGTCTGAATCTGCCCATACTGTAGGGTCCAGTGCTTAATCAGCCACAGGGTCCGGTGAAAATGATCAAGCAGCCTCATCTGATGAGGCCACTAGCTCGGAGTCTGTACCAATATCACGAAATGATGATCCTACTCTAGTGGCCGACGAGCCAAATAGGTGGTGTGTAGAGGGCCAATGGCAAATTTATTAGGATGCTAAGATGAAAAATAACAAAGAGAAGATGGCCCGACTTATTATAGAGAAGCGCAGAGTCCTCACTGGGAGCTTGCACACTGTCCCCGACTTTTTAAACTTCACAAGTATGACTGGATGGCTCGAGACCTTGGTACTTATAGTGAGGAGATTGTGCGGGAGTTCTATGCCTCCTATGCTGCCACTCTCCGGGGTTCGATTGACAAGAGGTCCAAGCCCATAACCCAGGACCCTATCACTTCTACTATGTTTCGTGGTTTCCCTGTAAACAATTTATATGCCACCATCAGCCGATTCCTCTATGGCCCTGGTCCCGATCACACTTGGGCTCTCAATACGACCGAGTTTGATTACAGATGGGATGTTGTGAGGAGTGGAGCCTTCACGTGAAATGCCGAGCAGAGGGAGGCTGTCTTACTATGGTTGGCCAGGCACATCGCTGCAGATGGAGAGCGTGTGGAGTGGGTTAGCTCACCACGTTTGGGTATTAGGAAGGCCACCTTGACTTTGGTGGCTAAGTTTTTTTGGTTATTGGTGCGTAACAGGGTGTCACTGACAAAAGTTGACAACCAACTCACATGGGACAGAGCCATCATGGTCGCAGCACTAGTAGCAGGATTGGAGATCGATTTTGCCCGCATGCTGCTGGCATAGATTCACGAGAGGGCATTCAAGACCTCCAATCACTTACCCTTTTCCATGTTTGATTTTCCAATTGTGTAGGGATTCTGGAGTGCCACTCAGGCACTGTGATAGGTTGATCCACCCTACGGGGACCTTAGATATTGGCCTAATTCGGGACGAGGCTAATATGGCAGCACCTCGTAAAGGGTCGAGGATTGATGTGCCAGTAGGTTCTGATTTAGTCGATGCTGTGGAGAAGATGCAGGGTGATGAGCCTGTCCTTCCAGCCCATACTGATGATGCCCCAGCCTTATCTTCTCAGGCCGCTAGTCAGGCCCCCAACTCATCTAGAGCCACCTCGCCATCGGGAGTAAATGTTATACCAATGGCCCGAGTCCAGAAGTTAGAGGCTTAGATGGCGACCTTGTTGCACCACATTAATCCCTCGATGCGAAAGTTGATTGTTGAGTCCGAAAAGAGAGTAGAAAAAAGGATGGAGGCAAAAACGGACCAAAAGGTCCAAGTAGTTCATAAGCGGCTCGATGCCTTTGAGTTAAGAGTTCTAGAGAGGCCAGCTCCCACTACTAATTTGTCCAATTTATGGATCGAGCTAGCTAGTTTTCAGGCCGATGTTGATGCCATCCTGGCCACACCAGCTATTGAGCCACTAGCTGCACCCCCTGCACTAGGCAATGATACAGTCCTGGGTGTACTAGTTAGTGGAGATGATGCGGAGGAGCAACCTACACGTGCCCGCGGTAAGAGGCACCAATCTAGTCACAAAATTGAGCTCACGGAGAAAGAAAAGGCTAGCAAAAGGCAGCGCAAGCAGGAGAAGAAGTCATGGAAAGCCTCCATAATAGATGAGCAGCTGAGGCAGTAGAGAGCCCGTGAGATGATTGTTGGGGCGTCGAGTTCTATGCTCGTGTCTGAGGTTCTACCTACTGTGGCGATTGTTGTGAGCACCATTGATGGTGCAGTTAGAGTGGAAGATAGCACTACTAATGGTGATGTCCTTGTTGATGCAGGCACTACTGAGGGTGACCCGAGTGTTGATTTAGCGGGTTTCGAGAAATTAGACCCACCCGCTTGTTGATGGTTCTTCGGCGCTATGCGCCACAGGTTTGCTTCACCCAAATCCATTACTTTTTACTATTTTTTTTTGTGCATTGGGGACAATTGCACATTCTTTTGTTGGGGGTGGGGTAAATGGATTGTGAGTGATAGGGTGAAGTCGGAGTAACCCAACTCATAATCCTCTCTTGGGGTTTTCTTGCCTGTGTTCTTTTCCCTCAAGAGACTGTTTAGTTTCTATTGATCTGGCATGTGTTAGGATTGTATGTGTAGAAGCATGAAAAAAAGAATAGGATGATGGCTTATAAAAATAATGATACCCGTCCAAATTTTGTAATGTGTGCTAGAATTTGTAAGCTAAGATGAGTTGAATGTGTTGGCTCTGAGTATGACATGATAATGAACCAACTTAATGGCATGACTTAAGCTAAAACTTGAACTAGGTAATCTGATAATTTGATAATGAAACTATGTGCCAAGAGTGTGTGAGAATAGTTGATTGTTCAAACAATTTCTGTGCCAATTTAGAACTTTCCTGGTTAGTCCTGCTAAGACAATTTACTCTAGAGGATAGGAAGTGATCACAGGTCCTTGTTCTGATAAGCCCACAAATTGCCCAAAAGAAGAATCCAACCAAATGAAATAAATGCTCCCTTTGATCCAAATGCTTTGAGCCTAAATTAGAGCATTTCTTTCTAAACCCCTAACTCACCTTCCCATAATCTACTATGTTGGCCCCAGTCCCTCCTTGGACATGTTCACAACGACTTAGGCCAAAAGTCTAAGTTGAGGGTGGCTAATGTAAAAGGTAATGTCAATCTTGGCCCTGACCCGACATCGGGTATTGTGCACATCAACTGATGGCTAATCCATAAGTTGAGGGTGGCTATGAAAGAGGAAACCGAAAGAAAAATGGGTATGAAAAGAGTTTGATGTTGAAAGATAAATAATGTGACTTGTTGAAAGCTAAACAAAAGAAATAAACGCAAGAAAAAGATGAAAGTGAAAAATAAAGAGCTACAAAGTCTAAAGTCATATCCATGGTTGAAGAAAATCAAGAGAAAGAAGGTAAAACAGTAGGATGTCAAAAATAGGGCAAAAAGAGGTTGAAAGCTTAAATGTAATGTTAAGGAGGTCAAAAAGTCACTAAATATACCCAAATGTATGACACCTGACCCTGAGCCTGCGTTACAAGCCAAGAAAGTCCTATAGTGATCCTCGAATTTAGTTTGGAGAGTCTAAGCAATGAAAATAAGGGCAAGCCTATGGCATTGAGCACTGACTGTACTTGAAATTACTTCAGAGCGTGAGTGTTGAATAAATCCTTGTACCCTGAATGACATTCATTATGTGAAAAAGGGATTTCGTTTGAAGTAAGGGCACTAGTTACATTGTCGGAAAGTTGGTACCTTGGGGATAGTGAAACTGTGTATGTTGTGTATTGGTTGGTCAATCTTTGTCATATTTTGATCCGCATGAATTAGCTTATCGGGTCTAAGAGAGAAGATTTTGCACCAGAAAAGAGAGTGGGGTAGAGAGCCATGTGATTGCTTGTGCTTGAATTGCTTGCTTCTATACAAGTGTCATTTAGAGTCTTAGTGCGTCGCTTGAGGACAAACAACAAATTTAAGTTGAGAGTGTTGATATATCGTGAGTTTATGGTATTTTTAATACATTTCACTTAAGAGTTGTGTGTGTCTAAGGACGTTTTATATTGGTTTTTATGTGTTTTTATTGTATTTTGCTGGAAAGATGTTTGGGCGCGAAAGTAAAGAGACAACTGAAAGAAATGCAGAAAAGGGTGTCTACGGAGGTGATCTACGGATCGTAGGTCCATTGACGATCCGTAGAGGGTGGTCGTAGATCAGCAGGCAAGGCATAGAAGGAAGATCAGGGAAATCTGACCAAGTGTGGAACCACGGTGTCCATTGACGGTCCATAGATTGATCTATGGACCGTACTGTTGAGCCGTAGAATGATGCTGTGAGGGTTCCAGTACCTGACTTTTGAAGAATCTATGTATGGAGCTATGGAGAGGGATTGACGGACCATGGATTGATCTACAGTCCGTACTGCTATTCCATCATTTGCTTCAGAGAAGTTGATTTTTGGAAGCTGAAATATTTTCTAAGTCCTAACTGACGGAAGGGACTCATGGACCATGGATCCATTGACGATCCGTGAATCAGTCTTGTGGAATGAAGATGCATGCCTGAACAAACTTTCCTTATTTTGTTTCCTTTTCAGTTTAGGACTTGTTTTCTATAAATTGGGTATGTAAACCTCATTTTTGGGGGTTAGACTTTATTATTCTTGTTATACTTTGTGACTTGGGAGATTATTTTGCAAACCTAGCAATTCTTGATTTCCTAAGTTGATTTTGAAGATTTTGGTTTTGCAATTCAAGTTGAATTTCTGGGTTTATTATTCTCTATTACGTAAGTTCATAATTCTTTCATCTAAAACAATGAATTGTTTTCATATGATTATGGGTAACTAAACTCCACAACTAGGGTTGTGGGAACCATGAGCGATTAACAAAGTATGAATAGTAAATAAACAATTCTTGACTAGTATTTTGCATGCATTGATAATTCTTTCGTTTAGAAGTCTTTTTAACGGTGGCCAATGTTAGAACTTGCCTTGTTGCTACTTGCCGAACTAAGGAGGTAATCAACAAGAAAATAATCATCAACATAGATTTAGTGTGATACTATCTAATAGTCTAGTGTCGAATGGTGCAAAGTAACAACTAAGCCAAACATCGATAATGGTGGCTAATAGGAGGTAAAGGTAAGGGTTAGTAAATTATACACACGTAGCCGGACCAAGGTGCGGGGTGAAATTCTCTAGATGCTGGACCAAGGATTTAGAGATACATAACTTACCACTTTGCCTGTGAGATACTAGAAAAGGATTGCTATTACTAGGATTACTGCATTATGAGCTTGTGGAGAACACATATACCCTAGTTAATTTTCTCATCTTGATAACAACCAAAATTGACTTTTGTTTACTGGTTACTTACTGAATTCTTACAATTTGTTTTACAAATCCCCCCCCCCCCCCCTTTAATTACTTGTTTCTAGAAGTAATTTGACTAAACGGATATAATTGTTGGTTAAAGTTAAGTCGAAACCATTTTCCTCGTGGGATCGACCCCAACCTACAAGTTGTGTTCTTTACTTGATAACGATCACTTATACTTCTTTAGGGAGGTGTAATTTGAGCGTATCAGGGTCCCTCTTTCCAAACCTTTTAACAACTAATAGAAGTGTTTCTCTATTTAAACACTTCTATTTTTCTTTCCACCACCAATGAGGGAGAAATGCCTTTTTACTAAAGCATAAGAGAACTTTTCAAGTTCCTCTCTTTTCCTCTTCCCTCCATTTCCCATTAACTCTTGCTATATATCCAACAAAAGATTTATGAATTTTTATAGACATTGCTTCAACGTCAGTCCACAATTATGCCTTGCTCAATTCTTCAGTTTTATGATCCTGTGGCAAAAAAATCATATCTTGAAATAGGAGTTCCTAAATCATGGTTTCTTTTTTTGTTGCGGAGAGGGCTTCAAGAACTACAATATATGTAAACATCATGGTCAAAACCTTTACATATTTTCAAAAATATGCCTTTGAAGTCTGCTCAGATTAATTTCGAAATCTGATGATCTATTTCGCAGCTTTAAGCGGTCGTGGTAGAAACTTCATAACTTGGCGTAGGAGCCTCTAAATCACGAGTCGCTTTTTTCATTGCAAAGTGAACTACATGAACTGAAATATGTGTAAAAATCATGATAAAAAACTTCACGAATTTTCTCAAATATGCCTTTAAAGTCTGCTCAAATCAACTCCAAAATATGCTGGTCTATTTTTTTCAGCTTTAAGCGGTCGTGGTAGAAAATTCATAACTTAGAGAAGAAGCCTTTGAATCACGATCTGATTTTTTCATTGCTAAGTGAACTCCAAGAACTAAAATATATGTAAAATTCATGGTCAAAACCTTTACGGATTTTTACAAATACGTCTTTGAAGTCAGCTAAGACTCTGCCTTGCTTAACTCTTCTCCTTTGCTCATCTGTGGCACATTTGAACTTACATGCTAGCTATATAATTATAAAGAAGTAGTGTGATGATCACGCAATGCCACAAAACTTTTTTTATTCATGTGACTAATCTTAGAGTGATTACACTAGGCACCTACGTACCTCAGTGAAGAGGATCAAGTAATATTGTAGTTCAAGATGATGAGTTTTTTTTTTTGTTTTTTGGGATTGTACACAACTTTTACTTTTGCGGGCCAGAAGTAACACACAGTTTATGATCATACCTTAAGGAACATTTTAAGTTGCAGTTTAGGCTCATGTATCGAGGAGCATTTTAACTTATAGTTTAGGCTCGTACATCAAGGAGCATTTCAACTTGTAGTTTAGGCTCGTACATTCAGGAGCATTGTAACTTGCAGTTTAAACTCGTGCATCGAGGAGTGTTTCAACTTGAAGTTTAAGCTTGTGCTTGAGGAACATTTTAACTTGTAGTTTGGCTCGTACATTGAGGAGCATTTCAACTTACAGTTCAGAATCGTTCATTTAAGGAATGATGTAACTTGCAGTTTAGGCTGGTGCGTTAAGGAGCGTTTCAACTTGCAGGTTAGGCTTGTACGTCAATGAACGTTTCAGTGGAAAATTCCATCAATGTAATTGTCCTTCTAACCCTTTGTGATGAAGCATTCATGTATTTCGATTTGGTGTTAGATTCTATACTTTTGCATTGTTGAAGCTGATTTGTACTTGATTTTGTGTCGACATTTGAAAGTCAGAGTTTAGAAGTTCCTTGATGCTTTTGCTTTTTGCGAGCGATCAAAGTTCAAGTGTCACCATTTTGTTCATTGGAGAAGCCATCTACCTTGGATGTGTTTGTTGTTTTCTTCTGGGCAGAAACTTCAACTGGTTCTAAGCTCCCAAATTGTAGCACGATGATTCCTTCTTCAATGTTCGGTGATGCCACAGGGCGTAGAACTTCTGAAATGGAATTTTTTTTTAATCAAGTTGACACTAGCATGGTTTGTCTGAGCTGTCTCACCATATAACAATGATAATATTTCCCTCTCGTACCAATGTCATGCTTTTTTCCTTCGGGATGAAGCATTTTGTGTGTGATGGCCGATGATAAGGTGAAATTTACAGTATATGGGATCATCAACTTTGTTGGATTCTTTGGGTTGCTTTGACTTTAGGAGTGAAATGTTAGCAGCTCATCAAGAATCGCAGGAATGTCAGAGTCTAGAAATGGATACGCCTTTGCTTGCAACTCCTTCAAGGTAGATTGATTTTTCACTTCTTGCGTTTTTTATGCACAGCATTCTCTTTCAACTTTTGTCTTATGGAGGCCTCCTTAGAAGTCGTGGTTACTGTCATAGATTCCTTAATTGTGTATTCTAACGACTCATTGAATTTTGTATCTTCTTTTCTTGGATCAAAGACAAGTGATGTTTTTCCATGACTTGCAATGCTCAACTCCATTTCATGAGCGTGTGTAGATAATTCTTCAAAAGTTTGAGGATTAATTCCTTGAAGAATATATACAAGGCCCAATGCATTCTTTGTATACAAAATTCAACTGCAGAGATTTCAGAAAGTTGATCCTTGCAATCTAAGCTCAACATTTGCCAACGATTAATTTAGTCCACTACGGGTTCATCCTTACTTTGTTTTGTGTTTGTTAATTCCATCATGCTCACTATATTAGGCGTACTATAGAAACGATGGAGAAATTGATTTTTCAGTTGCTCCCAACAATTAATTGATTCGGGATCCAAGTTTGTATGCCGATCAAAGGCATTTTCTTTTAAAGAACGAATAAACTGCTTGACAAGAAGATCACCATGTCTACCAACACTGCTATAATGTCGACAAAATGGGCAATATGTTGCCTTGGATTCCCTTCGCATCAAATTATTTCAATTTTGGTGGTTGATATCCAATTGGCATCGATAAACCCTCAATTCTCTTAGAATACAACTTTGAATATCCTAAGGAACTTTGTGGTGGGCCACCATATTGAGCTTTAATGGTGTTTGTGATCATATCTTGTAGTTGCTGAACTATTAGAGCGGCCACTAAAGCAGATTGCTTTGCGCATTGAGACTCAACAAGCTTGGTGGGAACATAAACTTTTTCTTGCATTGTTAGATTGTGACGTGACTCTTCAGAGTTGGAGAGGTCTAACTTTCTCATAAGTTGGACGATTTGGAGATTTTTATCATCAATAGACTTCTTAAAGGTTTCAATGGTCTGTTCCATCATTGAAAACTTCTCATCTAGTTAGTTGCATCAACCATCAAGGTATTGACCTTTGTTGAAATTGAAGAATTTGTTGAATTCTTAGATTCATCAAAGTTAAAGCTAGGTTGAGAAAGTTCATTAGACATCATGGATGCAATGTTGCCCCTAGAGATTGCAGTTCCGAGTGTCGTTTGAGACTTGCTCTTTCTTGGCACAGGGGAATATCTAAAGGGGGTGTCGTGGGTTCACGTGAACCCATGCTCCCCTCTCTAGATCATATATAATAGTGTTATATTTTTTATAAAATATTTAAATATAGATGTGTGAACTTATGTTTAAAGTATCATATAATAATACGATGATGATTTGGTGCACCTCTATAAGTGAGGATAAAAATTTAAGTCATATATCTATCTTGTCCTTTTGAGTAACACCTCTCCAAGTGGTTATGAATTACACTTTTTTATGTTTCAACTTATTTTTCGTTTGTTTTTTTTTCCTTTAATCTTTCAAAATTTTCAAGTGTGTTATATTGAAAGTTCCTAAAACTTTTAGCAATGTAAAATTTTTATATAATTAAATCAAATGTATATATTAAAATTTAAAACTAGTAGTTTTATATATTTTGGACCTATAATTTTTAAAATTTAATGGTTCATATTAAGAACATAAAAGTCAAACCAGTTAGATTTATGTTTAAGATTCATTTTTTCGTAATCGTGCATCCATCTTGCCGAAATCCTGGGTACGCTTCTGTCTTGGCATCTCCAAAGAGGTGAAGTATTTAGATCCTTCCAAGCCACTAGTCTTGACCTTGTGTCAAGTGATTAGACGAGCATCACTAAAATTAATAAATGTGGAAACAATAGAGTCCTTGTACGAAACATCATTGATATTCTTGAAGGCCATCGCAAAGTTGAACTTGTTTTTTTTTTTTTTAGGGGGAAGAGATGATGAGCAGAATAAGTCCCACTGGGCGTGCTAAATTTATTCGCAATAAATTTCTGTAAGTGCTGAAAGTTAACTGCAAGTAAAATAAATAAAATAAATAAAATAAAAAAAGTGATTTTATTTATGAATCTTGTGAGTACAATTGTGTTGTTCTCTTGAATCTTCTCTCCTAATTTCTTCGTGATTTGAGGGTTGTCAGTAGTGTATTTCTCAAACGTAGGATGATTTGGACCTCCTTGAGATGTGTTTGATCTCCGAAAACATCGGAAGCAATTTTTCATTTCAACTCAATCTCCTGAAAGAACTCCGTTGAACACTCCGTGTTTGATCTCTGAAAACGTTGGGAATCGATTCATCATTTCAAGTCGATCTAAGGGAAGAACTTTGTTGACCACTCCTTCGAAGAGTTATGTAGATGATGTTGTATCTTTCTCCAACGCTTGCTCCAATGCTTGTTGAAGTCTTTTGTAGAATTCCTTTCAAAATGTCATGGTCATCTCGTATATATAGTTGTAGGGGGTAGACAAGGTTGCTTATGATTGGCCAAAAGATGTCATTTTGACACTTGGCGGATTGTGATTGGTTCTTGTATGTGACTGGGACTACCACCTCATTTGGACATGTGGCGTCACCTTGTTGTCTTGGATGCCTAGTCACTCTGACACGTGACATGGGTTTGGACTTCAAGGTGAAATGGACCTTGAACTTGAATTTATTAAAAATAGACTTATTTATTTATAAAGCCCAAATTAATCATTCAACCCAAATAAACATGGATTTAATCCAAATTTGTATAAGTTAAGTCCAATAAAATTTGCATGTCTACACATCTTTGTCACATAAATTATAACAAAAAAAGTAATTTATATTGGGCTCATGCTGTCACATGCTCTGTATTATAAGAGGGAGTTTCAAGTGTCAATATGTTTGCCTTGGCACTTCAAGGAAAGTTTGGTAATTTTTATGTGACTTTTTCATTTTTATTTATTTATATATTTGTCTTATTTTATTAGTCTTTTATATATTTGAAAATTACATAAAAAGATACTATAAATCACGATAATTAATAACTTACAATATTTAAAGGGAAAATGCATAAGTACCCCCCAACCTATGCCCGAAATCCCAGAGACACACTTATACTATACTAAGGTCCTATTACCCTCCTGAACTTATTTTATAAATAATTTTCTACCCCTTTTCGGCCTACGTGGCACTATCCTTGAAAAAAATGTCAACACGTGTTGGGCCCACAAGATAGTGCCATGTAGACCGAAAAGGGGTAGAAAATTATTTATAAAATAAGTTCGGGGGGGGGGGTAATAGAACCTTAGTATAGTATAAGTGTGTCTCTGAGATTTCAGGCATAGGTTGGGGGGGGGGGGGTACTTATGCATTTTCCCATATTTAAAAGACATAAAAAATCAATTGATTTTTGAAATTCTATCGGTGCCACATAAGATGGGACAGATGAAGTATATTTGAAAATGACATAAAAAGTACTATAAATCCCAATAATTATTAGCTCGAAATATTTTTAAAACATATAAAAAAGATTGATTGACTCTTGAAATCCTACAATTCAAGTTTAATTTTCTAAATTTCAAGTTCATAAATATACTACTCTATAATTCAAGTGTTCTAAAGTTGAATCTTATAATTAAGTTGATAAATCCTACAATTTAAGTTTTCTAAAGTTCAACCTAACTTCATAAATCCTATCATTTAAGTTTTCTATAGTTCAAAAACTAAGATACAAATCATATAATTCATGTTTTCTAAATTTCAAGTTTATAAGTTGAAAATCTTACGATTCAAGATTTCTAAAGTAGCTTAGTTCATAAAGAATACAATCCATCAAGATTTCTAAAGTTCACAAACTAAGTTAAAAAAATCATGCAATTCATTTTTTTTAAGTTCAAGTTCAAAAATTCTATATATAATTAAAGTATTCTAAATTAGTTCAAGTTCCTAACATTCAAGTTCTAACTTCTAATTAGTTTTAAAGTTAAAAAAAATCATACAATCCTATAATTTTTCTAATTTCAAGTTCTAAGTTCTAATTAGTTCTATAGTTCAAAATTCATAAAAACCAATACTTTTTCTATAAGTTCAAGTTAAAAAATCCTAAAATTCAAGTATGACATTGAGTTCTAACTTCTAATTAGTTTTAAAGTTCAAAAATCACACAAACTAATAATTTGGGATAATGCATAAGTATTCCCTTAGACTATGACCGAAATCCCAAAGACACACCTACACTTAACTAAGATCCTGTTACCCTCCTAAACTCATTTTTTCGTATTTTTGTGCACCTTTTGTGTTGATGTGGCACCTTCAACCACTCAAATTGGTTGTGTTTGTACACACTGTCCTGCCATGTGTGTAAATATTATTTTTTTAATTAATTTTTTTTAAATAATATTTTTTCTTAATTTAAAAAAATATTCATTTTAAAAAAAAATAATCTTATTTTTTTAATCTTGTATTTAAATTAATTAATACATTTTTTTTTACCTTGTATCGAAACTTTGTTTGTTACTTACATTCATTGTTTTTTCTCTTTTATCTCTCTATTGATTTTATTTTATTTGTCTTTCGTTTTGATTTGATTTCAAATGTCTTATATTTAAAATAAGTTAATTTTGAACGGATATCAAAATAAGTGAAGAAAATCAAGTAAAACATAAAAAAATTAAAACATTAAAATTAAAAGAAATTTTTAGTTTTTTTTTTTTTAAATACACATAATTTTTTAATCTAATTAAAAGTGAAAAGATAATAAATTAATTAGAAAAAAATTTTAAAGTGAAAAGAAATTAAAATAAATATTTTACAAAGAAATAAATAAAATAATTAAATATATATAAATTTTACTGTCAATAAATATATGTACTAACTAATTATAAAGTTACCAATCAAAAAATGACATATGTCCAATTTGTGCACTCATCACTTACCTTCAAGAGAGCGTGCATACTCTATATGCCATGTCAACGTTTGCGGTGTATTTATTACCTTTTAAATTAGTTTAGGGGGGTAATAAGACTCTAGTTAAGTTTAGGTGTGTCTCTGGGATTTCGATCATAGTCTAGGGGGGTACTTATACATTATCCCTAATAATTTTTCTAAGTTCAGGTTCAAAAATCCTCAAATTTAAGTATTCCAAATTAAAGTTTAAGCTCATGACATTGAAGCTCTAACTTCTAAGTTATAATCAGTTCTTAAGTTCAAGAATCATAAAATCCTATAATTTTTCTAAGTTGAAGTTCAAAAATTCCAAAATTCAAGTATTCTAAAAGTTAAAGTACATGACATTCAAGTTCTAACTTCTAATTAGTTCTAAATTTCTCAATTCAAAAATCATACACAAACCAATATTTTTTCCAAGTTCAAATTCAAACATCCTAAAATTCTAGTATTCTAAAGTTCATGACTTCAAGTTCTAAGTTCTAACTTCTAATTAGTTCTAAAATTCTAAGTTAAAAAATACTTCAATTCAAGCTAAAAAATTCTTAATTCACAATCTAATTTAAAAAAATCTCAGTACAAATCAAAACCCTAAAATCAAAATTATAAGTTCATAAACTAATCCACAATCAAATTTACAAACTAACAACGTTATTAACACAAACCAGAAAAAATAAATACAATAAACTAACTTAAAAATAAAAAATTATTCAAATTAAAAAAACTAATCATAAAATTCAAAATCCTAGCCATAATAATTAGTTGAGAAAATAGGAGTTTGGAGGGAGGAGGTCGACATTGCATTAGAGGTGGGCTATTGGTGGTGAGGTGAACGGAGGTGAGAGAGTCGACAATGATGGTGGGAAGGGGTCTAGAGAGTTAGAGAGAAGAAGAGAGGAGAAAAAAGAAAAATAGGTGTCTGCCCGTGTAATATGAAACGAGGAGTGTCGGCAGCGTCGCTGTTGTCCGTTATTTTATTAAAATGTTTGACCAATATTTTGACCAAAAGCAATGGACAAAGAGATATTGTTTGTGGTTTCTTTTAAAAATAATTAAATATTAATTATAAATGACAGATAATGTCATTATAATATAAATAAATTCATTATATTTTTAATTAAAAACAACGGACAATGAATTAAATAATAAATAAATAAATAAAAATATGACTTATATATATACTAGAAGGGATACCCGTGCATCTCACGGGATACGGGGCACGGGGCCCAACAATATGGTTTTTGATGTACTCTGAAATCTTAAATTTTATGAACAATTTTTATCATGTAAAGAATATAATAATTCACATCCTTGAAGAATTCTAATGATATGTCTATTACATAATAATTTCAATACATGAAAAACAATCTTTAAAAGATCAATAGAATCTGTAAATATCATATGAAGACCCTTCCCTTGTTAACCTATAAATATCATACAATGACTCTTTTACCATTTTGCTTCAGTATATGCAAATCTATGATTTATATTAAAATGAATTCAAAACTGAAGTTATCCAGATTTCATTATAAAAAAGCCACACTGAAATTAAATACATGTAGTATTAACATATCATGAGTAGCTTAATTATTTTTTCATCTAACAATTGTGAGGAATAATGCAACTTTGACTTTCCATATGTTTCAACTTTTGTATTGCTATGGGCTTCTTTTGTGTCCACATTTTTTCATGTCTTATTCGAAGTAGAGTTACCTGTCAACCAAAGTGAAGTCTAAGTACTTACGTGACATTTACAAAGTGTTGTAAACCTTGTGATTAAAGGTACATGAAAAGAATGTGTTCAGTAATAGTTAGTGTCAACAATGAGCTCTTCAGTTTACACCCAAGTGAAGCCTATTGAAAATGTGTTAGAAGAGTTTCTTTGATTTGTGCAGATAAAGGTAAGCTCGTAGAGCTTTATAAATTAATGTCAGCAGAGTTTCCTCAATTGAATCATAGAACAATATTAAATAACTTATTTTTCTGGGTTCAATGAGAAACATGGGCTATATAAAGGAAATATAATTCTTTTGTAGAACATAATTGTGTTACTTATCTTTTCAAATTTTGTTCATAAATCTTTTCCTTATTCTAATCAAACTCATCTTCTGAATGGATTAAAAGTAATCAAATGACCATATCCGATACACCCCAGGGGAATTCTTGAATAGCCTTGGCAACATGGCATCATGACAATTAGTACTCGATTAAAGAAATGATAACACAAGAGAATAGAAGAGTAAATGTCCACAGCGAACTCAGTGAGTAGGAAGCCACTCCATTCACTTGAGTATATAAAAGAAGGAAATTGCTAAAATTCAATAACCACTAATTAAAATTCAAATTTAGTTTTGTAGGCAAAATATTACAAATTAGTGTATATTATTTACTGCTTTCATTGTTTTACTGATTTTACCAAGTCTAGGTGTTTGTTCCTATATTTTGGGATAGGCTAGAGTCAATGACAAAGTATATCACTACTTTCATATGGGGATATTTTCTGCACCTCTTTTTTAGGAGTCAGTTATAGCTTTAGAGTTTAGTTAATAAATTTCTCTTTTCTGTTGTATTTTCAATATAAGCTTTCAATAAAAAGGTTTAGTTATTCTCCAGATTGTTTGCTTCTTCACATCATTTCAATAAGAATTTTATGTTCAACTCTTTGTTTTATGGTATCCGAGCCAGGTTGGGATTCTTCAATCTCTCTTGTTGTTATTGTTCTGTGAGAAAATTCTTGTTGTGTAATATGGATCAATTTAATGGGGTAAGTGGTGCAAATGCACAAAATGGTGTTGAGAAACTTGTAGGAACTAAAATTTAATAGGGGAAGTGGTGCAAATGCACAAAATGGTATTGAGAAACTTGTAGGAACTAACTACAACTATTGGAGAATGTGCATGGAGGCTTATCTTCAAGGTAAAGACTTGTGGGAACTCGTAGCTGGTTCAGATACAGAAATTCCAGCAGATACTCCTGAAATTTTAGTTCCTACAAGTGTGGGAAGGCTCTATTTGCTTTAAGGACGTCGATTAGCAAAGAGTTTATTGATCATGTCCGTGATGTTGGTTCTCCACAGCAAGTCTAGGAAACTCTTGAAAGGTTATTTTCCAAGAAGAATACAACAAGGTTACAATTCTTAGAAAATGAATTGGTAATGACGATGCAAGGAACCATGTCAATTTCAGAATACTTCTTGCGAGTGAAGAATATTTGTGCTGAAATTTCCGAACTAGATGCAACCGAGAAGATTAGTGTAGCCCGTTTAAGGAGATTCCTCATTCGTGGTTTAAATAAGGAGTATACTCCCTTTGTCACCTCCATTCAAGGGTGGGCACAACAACCATCGGTTGAAGAATTGGAAAATTTATTGTCTAATTAGGAAGCTTTGGCTAAACAAATGGCCAAAAGTTTCAACTCTGAACATGGAGCTGTTCTTTTTTCAAAAGGAAAGTTAAATGAGGACGATCCAGAGGAAGGTACTAATCGTAGGAAGGCTACTGGTAACAGTTCACAAGGATACAAATCAATCAGGTGCCATAGGTGTGGGAAGCTTGGGCATATTCAAAGATATTGTCGTGTTAAGATCTCCAAAACAAATGCTGCTTGTGAAGATGAACAAGATGATGAGCCTAAATGGGAGCATTGTTTTACTACTGAAGATGTTGAAATAAAAGAAAATGCGACGTTTGAATTGGCACCACATAAATCTCATATCAATTGTGTTGATTTCAAGGATGAGTGGATCATTGATTCTGGTTGTACACACCATGTGACTGGCGATGATTCATTATTTTCAGTGCTGCGACAACATAAAGGAGAAAGAGTTATTGTAACGGCTGATAACTCAACTTATCCAGTAATGAAGGAAGGTGTGGTTGAAATTGGTATTAATGATACAAACATCAAGCTAAATGATGTCTATCATGTTCCAGGTTTGAAGAAGAATCTAGTTTCAGTCTCTCAAATTACTAATTCTGGAAAATATGTGTTGTTTGGTCCAGATGATGTGAAAGTACATGGGTAACATGAAAAATATTGAAGCTGATGTTCTCTTTGCTGGTAAAAAGAAAGGCTCCTTATTTGTCATGTCAGCAGGAGAGGCATATGTGAAGAAAACAAGCCAAATAGATAATGCAGCAATATGGCATGCTCAGTTGGGGCATTTAAGTTATCAAATGCTACAAAAGATCTCTTCAGATAAACTCTTAGATGGCATGCCACCTCTGAAAAATGCTCAAGAAAAAGTGGTTTGTCAAGGCTGCCAATATGGGAAATCACATCGCCTTCCTTTCAAAAGCTCATCAAATCATAGATCAGCTCCATTTGAACTAGTGCACACAGTCTTGATGGGACTGACAAGAACAACAAGTTGTAGCGGCTACCGATATGCAATGATATTGGTAGATGACTTCTTTAGATTTACTTGGGTATATTTTTGAGGGAGAAAAATGAAGCACTTTCCAAGTTCGTTGAATTTAGCAGCATTATAGAAAAGGAGTTTGGGCAAAAAGTAAAGTGTTTGAGGAGTGACAATGGTGGTGAATTTATGTCAACAAAGTTCTTTCAATTTTGTGAAGAAAATGGCATTCAAAGATAAATGACGTGTCCTAATACCGCTAAACAAAACGGGGTTGCATAAAGAAAGTTGGCACATCTTTCTTCAGCAAGTCTTTAATAGCTACACAATAAGAGTCTACCTTGCGAGCTATGGGCAGAAGCATTTCAATGTGCATGTCACGTCATAAATCGTTTACCTCCTTGGCCTGGTAAGGGAAAGACTCCTTTTGAATCTCTATATGATCAAAAACCAAATGTTAGTTACTTTCGGGTCTTTGGTTCTATTTGTTATGTTCATGTTCCTAAATCAAATAGAACTAAACTTGATACGAAAGCAAAGAGATGTATGTTTGTTGGTTATGATTCATACAGGAAAGGGTGGAAGTGCATGGATCCAGAAACCAAAAAGTTTGTTACATCTAGAGATGTTTTGTTTGATGAAGTGTCATCTTGGTGTACAACCCAAAAATCAAGTCTGGAGAATGTCACACTTGATGATTACCAAAATGAGTCATTGTTTCCTGAAATTAATGCTCAAGGAGTTGATGAATCCCTTACTCCATCTATGGAATCCTCATCTTTAGAAAATGGACAGGAAATGGTTAGAAGATCCTTGAGGGAGAAAAGGCAACCAAATCATCTCAAAGATTATCAAGTGAAGTTAAATCACTGCACTGTGAATTCTTGTTTCTTTACTGGAGCATTTGATGAAGAACTTACATGTTACGAGGAAGCAAAGGGTTGCCAAAAATGGGAAATAGCAATGCAAGAAGAGATTGATGCCTTGAGGAAGAACGATACATGGGAGCTTGTACCAAAGCCAGAAAACAACAAACTAGTCACTTGTAAGTGGGTCTATTGATTGACAAAGAAATCCGACGACACAATCAAAAGATGCAAAGCTCGTCTCGTGGCTTGTGGATTTTCTCAAAGTTATGGGCAAGATTATGAAGAAACCTTCAGTCTTGGGGCGAAAATGGTAATCGTGAGATCGATTTCCTCACTTGCTACTTTTAGAAATTGGATGTTATGACAACTTGATGTAAAGAATGCATTCCTTTATGGAGAGTTGGATCGTGAAGTTCTAATGGAGCAACCTCAAGGTTTCATCTCTAAACAATTCCCCAATCATGTTTATCGATTGAAGAAGGCATTGTATGGCCTTAAACAAGCTCCGCGTGCTTGGTATGGCAAAATTGCACAATATTTTATTTTTTGTGGATTTAAAGTTTCTGATTCAGATTCTAGTTTGTTTGTAAAATTAGAATCACAAATCCATTTGCTGGTTTTATTATACGTGGATGATATGATAATTAATGGAAGTGATGAAGAAGAAATATCTCGATTGAAGGATGATCTGTCAATTCGATTTGAGATGAAGAATTTAGGTGAGGTTGAATGTTTTCTTGGTTTGGAAGTGGAGAAAATCAGCCAAGGGTACTTAATATGTCAAAGAAGATATGCTAAGAGTTTGTTGAAGCATTTTAACATGGGGGAGGTAAAATAAATGGCAACTCCAATGGAGATAAATCTTAAGATGAAGAAAGATAAAGGTAAGTTGCTGAAAGATGCTAGATCATTTCGACAGCTTGTTGATAGTTTAATTTACTTAACTATCACAAGGCCGGAAATTTCATATTCTGTTAGTATTGTTTCTCAATTCATGCAGGATCCAAGAACTCCTCATTTAGAGGCAACAAAAAGAATGCTACGTACATCAAGGGTTTAGTTGATTGTGATCTTATGTATGAGAAAGGGAATGATTTTGTGTTGCAAGGATTTACAGACGCAGATTGGGCAGGTGCTATGGCTGATCGTCGTTCAACTTTAGGGTACTGTTTCAACCTTGGATCTGCAGCTATTTCTTGGTGTAGCAAGAAGCAGGCCACTGTTGCTTTCTCCAGTACAGAAGCAGAATATATAGCAGCAACAATGGCTGCCCAAGAATGCATTTGGCTAAAGTGTTTGATAGGAGATATTTTTGGTAAAGTGGACTACGCTGTGCAAATTCAATGTGCTACAAATCCAGTTTTCCATGGGCGAACAAAACATATAGAATTTTTTCACCATTTTATTCGAGAGAAAGTATTGAATCAAGAAATTGAGTTGAAAGTAGTTCATACCGGTGCACAAGTAGCAGATATCTTTACAAAAGCTTTAGGGAAGCCTGATTTTGAAAAGTTTTGAGTTGCTCTTGGCATCATTGACAGTAAATATGCACTAAGGGGGAGTATTACAAATTAGGGTATATTATTTACTGCTTTCATTGTCTTACTGATTTTACCAAGTCTAGGTGTTTGTTCCTATATTTTGGGATAGGCTAGAGTCAATAACAAAGTATATCACTACTTTGATATAGGAATATTTTCTGCATCTCTTTTTTAAGAGTCAGTTATAACTTTAGAGTTTAGTTTATAAATTTCTCTTTTCAATATAAGCTTTCAATAAAAAGGTTTAGTTATTCACCAGATTGTTTGCTTCTTCACATCATTTCAATAAGAATTTTCTATTCAACTCTTTGATTTACACTATGGCTTTGATTCAAATATATTACTATGTTCAATATTAATCCATTCGCATATAAAGTAGCTCTCTTGGTCTAAACCTGTTTTGCAAGCTCTCATTTTAAAAACTAGTGTTGACGTGATACAATGACATGTTTATAATAGGCAGATGTAATCCTCTGAATTAGGCTTTGGTTCTCTCTTCCACGAATGTCGTAAATAAAGTGCCACAAAAGTAATCATGAAGTTGACCCACTGAACCCCCCATTAGGACATCATATACAACATTTTACTATTTCCTACTAAAAATAATAAGATCATTCAGAATGTTAATTTTTCAAGATCGATATCCTTACATAATTTCAGGTGGATATGTCATGATCATGCATTAGTGATTGCATTTAAGATTATTTTGACATTAACTTGAAAGCTTTCAAGAAGGAAATAGGGAAAAAGTTTTTTTTTGAAAGGAAATTAGAATGAAGCATAGTTAAAGAATCAAACTGAAATAAATGAAGAATAGTTAAAGAATAAAAGTTGATGCTTCTCAATAAATAAAACCACAGACAAAGAAATTGCAAACTTAATGGAGAAAAAAATAGCTTATTTGTACCTCTTTTTTTTTTTTTTTTTTTTTTAAAAAAAGCTTGAAGATACCTCTGGGGGATTAGAATATAAAATTGAACATATACATAAATTTCGTAAAAAAATTGAAAGCGGAGAGAACCTGTAAATCAAACACGTACAAATAAGTATGTAGAAAATTCTATTAGAAGTATTCAAGCTATATAAATGTCCATCAAATTCCATTATATAACAATAACTACATGTACTAAGTAAACAATAAGGAAAGAAGAATTCAGCGAAATTGGGGCAAATAAGAAACACAAAGACAATCATTGATCAAATAACTCCTAGAAATACAATTAGGAAAAAATGTAAGATTGATTTGTTGTTTCATTTGCAACCCTCTCAGTCCTTACCTCACAATATGTGAACTCTTAATAATTTATGTGTATTTGCAAAACTGTCAATCCCATAAGTCATCTGCAAAATGTAAGATCGATTGAATTCTTAGAAATCCAACTTGAAAAATTAGGTTAAAAATATTAGAGTTTTGGCCTGATTTTTTTTTTTATTTGAAGTTTATTTTTTCCTTAAAGAAAGTCAAAGTATTACCATAAATGCTTGAATTTTTTATGAAAGAAAAATATAATTTTCTTCCATAGTTGGTTTATTCTTTCTTATAGAAAAAGTTTGGAGATCTATAAATTGAAAATTCATTTTCTCATAGCATATAATACAATAGAATCCAAAATGTAGTCGTTTAGAAAGCTTTGTTTTTCGAGAAATTTTTCTCTCTACAATTTTATTATTTTCTTTTTAGTAGTTTTTAATTATGTATAGCCAATTGGTAATATCATATAATAATATTATGTCTTTTAGAATAGTTTTATTTGTCATCTAATTTATCGGCATATGATTTGCAAATTATAAGTTTATGCATGACGCCCTAATCACTTTCGAACCCAGCAAAAAATGAAAAATAAAAAGTGAAATAAATTTACTTAAGAGTTATATTTATTTCAATAATACAGAGGATTAACAGAGAATAACCCAAAGAGAGAGTAAAAGGGGAGAATGGAAAGTAGAAAAAGAAGAAGAAAATCGAACATACAGAGAGAGAAACGGAGGGAGAAAGCCAGAAAAGTAATTCTTCATATGGCTTGTTGTATACATAGAAGGACACGTGTAGCAGATGTGTTCATTTATTAATGAGTTACAATTAATTTTATAGTACAATTTGGAATGCATTTTGTACAACTTGATAGTGCGGTGTTGGTCCAAGAAAGTGTCACTTCTATATAAGGGTAATAAATATATATATATATATATATATATATATATCACCAACAAAATGACGGACAAAAATTTACTGTTCATCATTTTTTGGTAAAAGTTTGTTTTATAGAAATCAAAATGATGAACATCATCACAAATTGGGTCGCTCTTTTAAGTGATGATGTGTCACATCCTTAATATTTTACTAAGCACATGTGCAACACTTGACAACTTATTCACGTCTTGCACCACTTGCTCATGATTTTATTATGCCAAGTCAGTTTACGATTCTAGGAATCGCTAAGAGAATGAAAGAAAGAACACAAGAGGATTGTTAGGAAGAATTGTGCAGAGAATTTTGATTGATTTTTACTTGATGAATTTACAAATATTCGTCCCTCTATTTATACTACTAACTTTAGGGCTAAAATGTAAATAATAATTATTACATAAATCCCTCATATTTACTAAGTAGTCATTTTTCTAGAACTCTCTACATGCTTGGAATTTTCTAAGGACCTTTTATGTAAATTCTATATTCTAAGTTCTACCATGGGAAATTCTCATATTTCTCTAGAATATTTCACTTAAGGACTAGCCTTCTTCCTATGTAAGCCCTCCACATGGGCAACTTTGTGTCATGTGGAATTTAAGTGACACTTATGTGGCGTGATGACACGGTGGACCGTCACACTCTCCCCACCTAATGTTGCAATGACCATGATACGTCCAAACTTATACCTCAATTAAGAGGTATAAACGGTCGAAGTCTATTTATAGAAATCAATGTGAGTTGAGATCGATCCCACAGAGAATTTCTTTACATAAATGATTTCACTATCGCTTTTTACTCAAATGTCATTATAATTTCCTAAGGAAACAGTTACGGAAGGGTTTAATTATAAAACTCTAGTAACCAAGGTTGTTAACTAAGATCTAATATAGCAATTAATAGAATATCAGTTCTAAAGTTGTTTCGATAGTTAAATGAAACTAGGATTGGGTTCCCCATAACATTGCATCTAATGTTCTTTTGTATTTGAGTTTCAGGCAATTCATCTCTACAAAATACAGGTGAGCTAAATATATCTGATACTTCTCAGTCTAATCAGATAATTCTCACTCAAGTCTCTCGGTCCCAGAGTGTTACACATTTTACCCTCGCTTACAATGGTGTTAAAGCTCTTTTCTCTCGAATTCGAACTCAAACTCGAACTCGAACTTGAACTTTGACTCTATTTCCTTAGGTCAATTTAGTTTTTTCCTAACTATCATTTTTCTCTCAAACAAATGATTGATACATGCTCACCCTAATGTGTGCACTCATTAGAATACATGAGTAACGAAAGCTAAATTATAATTTGCAAATGCAAATCGTCTTTCACTCGTTTTACGAAATTACACTTAGATTTATGTCATAGATCCCACAATTTCAATTGTGGTATTTAGCCACTCATGATTTTACGTAAACATACAGAAGAATATAATGAAAACATGACGAGAAAAATACCTACAAAAATAAGCAATTTTTTATGCACTTTGATAATTCAAGAACCGGAAATTCAACTTCCAAACCTAATTCGATGTTAATCTTCAAAAACCAAAAGCTAATAATCGATGAAACTGTGTTCTTCGTTCAAGATAAGATGAGATAAAAATGAAAAAAAAAACAACCTAATTAATTCAAATAAAGTGTTTTAAAAAGAGTCCTACTCGAAGAAGGACTGAACTGTCGGACACTTCACGGGGGTCACCATGGTCCATCAAGGGGTTCACGGTCCGTGAAGCCCTTCGTGGTCTTTACTTAGAGTTCCCCAAGCTTGGGTCTTTAATGCTTGAATACTGGCTCATCATTACAGTCGATACCACATATCATGCTAGTGACCACGGTCCGTATAGATGCCCGTGGTCTTCAGTTGGTCACTTCCCAATTCAGCTCCTCGAGGCCTAAGCACTGGATCATCTTCACAATCACCACCACGGGCCATTATGGGGACCACGGCCCGTGGGGCCTTCCGTGGTCTTTACTTGGTTTCCCTTGTACTCCATCCTCCCAAGGCCTAAACACTGACTCAGCTTCACGACCACAACCACAGACCATTATGAGGACCACGGTCCGTGAGGTTTCCCGTGATCTTTACTTGGTCCAACCTTATTTCAACTTCTCCAAGCCTTCATACTGGAAATGCTTCACAACTGGCACCACAGTTTGTGAAAAGGACCACGACCCTTCTAGGTGCTCATGGTCTTCACTTGATCACAATTATCTTCTGCTTCTTTTTCCATTTTTTTAACGCAAATAAGAATCTGTCTACACATTCAACAAACACATCAAAGCATACAAAAATACACCCGATTTTAGTATTAATCCTTAGTTTTCAAGCATCAAATGTGCCAAAATTTTGCGGCACATCAACACCCTCAACTTAGAACCATTACTTGTCCTCAAGTTATGAGAAAGCAATACATTCAATCCTCAAATTATTCAAACACTTTTGAAATTACGCAACAACCATCTCAAACACAATTTGTATCCAAAACCATGAATCTAACATGCAAGGATCAATATATGACATCTTATTACTCACAGTCGATCATGCTTGCGCTTGTGAACTATCAGCTAACACAATCTACTCTTAAATGCAATCATTGTGTCCTCACACCAAAGAAGTCCCTCACTCATGATAATTGGGACTAAGTACTACGCTCGCACTCTCAAAGAACTTCTAACACTAACAACAAACTACTATAGGCTTGCCCTTGCTTTCTACGCTCTATCTTTCAAACACCCAGAATAGGATCACTATAGGACTTTATCATCTTGTAACATAGGCTTAGGCAAGGGAATTGATATTTGGGTTTGTGAGTGACTAGTTCCTTTGTTCTCTAAAGTTTTGATTACACACAACTCTTTTCTTAGCGATTCCCTCTTTTTCTTCATTTCAGCACATCCCAGTAGCCATTATTTTCTTTTTCTTTTTCCTTTCTTGTTTTTCTTTTCTTTTATCCTTTTCTTTTATTTTTTTATATGCATTCAACTCACTGGTTGAACCTTCTTTTTCACTTCTTTTTTCTGCTCGAATTGCAATGACCCTCAACTTAGGCTTTTGGCCTGAGTTGTGACATCGTATCTTCGAAGACCAAAGGTTATGATATTTATTGGGTAAGAACAAAAACTGATTTTCAGGCTCAAATCCGGTTCAAGTGATAAGATTTTTATTTGGTTGGTTCATTTTTGGTTTTTTTATGGCTTAACAAAGATGGTGTACTGATCCTTTCCTATCTGGTTATTCTCCAATTTAAGCAAGACTACTCAGGCAAGTTCTAGCTTCTGCTCCTAGCATTAGACTTCTAGCAAACCTCACATACACACATGACACAGGACTACAGTCTCCAGTTTCTTGGTTCACCAATTTATTTCCAGATTAGCAATGTTTAACACGTGAGTACCTAAAATATCATCTAAAGATCCTAATTATCAAATCTTAGATTAAGGTAATCATTTCACACAGATTAGCTGCTGCACAGCTCAACACAAAAACACTTCATGTTTTTATCAAAACACAAAAAAAAAACAATAGTAGTTTTCACAATAAATAGAGAGTCAACCTCCATTCATCCTAACAGCTAGAATGACATGTTGCTCACTACCCCCTCCCCAAACAAAAAGACTTTTCCCTCAAAGTCAATGACGAAGAACAAAGCAGGGTTATGAGGAGGGGTCATACATGCGGCACCGGTAGTCGGATCAGCATCGGCACCCTTGTCAACGGGTGCACTCTCAGAAACCAGCACATAATCAGGCTAGCTACCACTCACCGGGACAAGTACTCCTCTACCAGAAGCTTCAGCTAACACTGCATCTCGCTATTGCTGTTCAAGTTCTTCTTTTTCTCTAGCTTCCTTCCTTGATGCCCTACGAGCTTTCTTTTGTTGCCTTCTTTATTCTCTGGACAGGTCAGCAAGTAGCTCCTCATCAATTTCTCCAGCTTTGTGTTTTCTCTTGCCGGACTTACTCTTAGGTAGTTCACCCCAGAAATTGTCAAGTGATTGAGTGGAGGGTGCCTGACTGAGAAGTTGCATCAAGGTATCTGGCATGACCGGAGTGGGCACCTGTACTGGCTTTTCAGCCAGTTTAGCAACTTGACCTCGCATCTCAGCCAATTGTGTCTGGAAATCTTTAGTGTTGACTGAACCGGCAACCTGCAATCGATTCTGGACAAGGATCTCCAGACCATCCATTGTGTCATTTAAGACAGTCAGCTCTTTTCGTATCTCATTTTTTATCCTCTTCTCCGCAATTAAGATATCTCTCTTGATTAACTGGGGCATCCTGTGTACAATCTGGTCGACTAGGTCCTGGTCTGGCGCTAATCTGCAAAATTTCTCAAGGAAAAGCATAGGAATAGTGACATAGGTACCTGGAGCCTATGAGGCTGAAGCTGGTAGTGGTGGTGCCTCTGTAGATAACTATGATGACTCCCTCCGTTCTGGACCTCTATCCGCATGTGGGATGTCAATTGGTACGTGAGGAATAACTAACAAAGAACCCACTGTTGACACCTAATTTTGACCCTCATTTCTTCTAATTTATTATTTTCGGGCTTCTAAATTAATAATGTAGCAAATTATTTTTCTTCATATACTATTCTTACTACAACGACTATTTATCATTACTTTTGTTATCATTATGTCATAATTCTATAATTACTACTAAAATTGTATGTAAATTATATTATCCTTTTTTATAGTCGATTGCCGTCATTCTATTTCAGTTTTTTCTTATTAAATTAGTCACAAGTTAATATTTCTCTAAATCATTAGCGAAATTTATAATATTAGTATTTTTATTTTTTCTACATACTAATTCTATGTTATATTAGTTATTGAATTAGAAGCTCGAAAGAATTGATTTAAAGAATGAACGACCTGAAAACTATTTCAGGTAATTAGGCCACAAAATTTGATTCAATTTGAGACCCAAAAGATTATTCAGCCTTTGGGACTACTAAATTTATCCAAAAAAGACCCCATTTGAAGGCCCAAAAACACAACAGCCCAACTATCCTTATTTTTTAAATTTATCCAAGTCTCTTTAGGTTTCAATGTCTTGTCTTTTCCTTTAGCAATCGTACATTATGTCTCCTCTTTGATTTTTCTGGAAAAAGTAGCGTAGTTTGTCAACAATAAGCAGAGGGTAGGTACTCCATCTTCATGCCAATGTCCTCTCAATCACGTGGCTCTTGCATATCTTATCCGAATGGCTTTCAAACGTTGGGATTTGAAGGTTTTATGTTTGACCAATTTCAAAACTGGAATTCCCGCTCGATAACTCTATTTTCTACCTATGAATATTTGTATTTGGAGTAGATTTCAACAAGTTTTTCAGCTACTTGTTTACCCTAAAAGCTTTGAAGCTATCACACCTAGTTTTAAAGTCTTGTTCTTCATCTTGTTGCTGCGATTTTGGATTTGAACGGGCTCAACCTCGTCTTCGTATTCGAGCATAGATCTTCGACCGAAAAAGTCCCACTTCGCTTCCCCGTAAAAGGTCCATATCCATCTCCCTTTTATTTTACTATTTTTGAATTTAAGAATGTGATTTATTCGAAGGATTCTTGTTATGCCTCTGTTTTGTTTCGGTGTTTTAGTCTCTGTTTTCCCATGATTTTTCATAACTAAGAATCAATATACAAAGATAATATGTACTATGTATACTTTGAAAGTTAAAAAAAAATGGTTGATTTGTTAACTCACGAAATATGCGACTAACTTTGTTCATGGTTTAGCTTTTCTATTTTGAGGACCTGTTAAAATTTTCTCTATTCGTTCTTACTTCGTAATCTATATGAGAAAACTTAAAAATGAGTTATGAACTTTAAAAGGGCAGCTATGGATTCATATAAGTTGAAGCCCGCCAAAAGATTTGCGAAGGTCCAATAATTTCGTGGTTGTTCTACAAAATAAATAAATTGTTTTCTAGATTTCCTAAAAGCTTGGTTTATTTCACACTCTTGTTAATTCTTAGTTGCTTGGTTGGAAATATGAGTATACACCTGAATCTAAATGGATATTTGTTATTTGGATATAAAAATGCAGCTGAATGATTGTTGGTTCCTTGTTATCGATATGCTTATAAATACAAGTGAGTTTTAAAATAACTAAAGGTTGTCGAATGGATTTGCACTGATAAAAGAATGCTTATTTATTTGAAAGTTGCGCAAACTTATTTTCCCTCCTTTCCCCTGTTTTCTTTGATGAAGAATGTTTTTTTATGTTCACTTTAGCTATACTGAAAGTGATTTTTCCTTAAAGAAAATGTATTGTACGTTTTCTCCATCGTGAACTTGAATATGGATGATTTCGTTTAAAGATTAGATATTCATGTGAAGTTAGTTTCCGTCCGATCTATTAGCACATTCAGTATCTCTATATGATGAAGAAGTTTCAGCTTTTTTGTGTTCCCTTAAATATATTTGAGGGATATGTTTATTTTTATTTTTTTTTCTTGATCAAAATATTATGCATATTAGGTGTGCACATACTAAAATTTAAAGTTATGATTGCATCAGATGCACTACTGTAGCTTTGCTCAATATTTTTGTTTATACAAAGCCTGAGTTTTACCTTCTCTGTATAAGTTTTTCTTTAAAAAAGTTTATATGTGCATATGGCATGTATAAATTTGGAAAGATTATGGTATAATTTACATTCCAATCTCTAACAAGTAGTTTCATTATAGCTTAAAATGTGTTAGGACTTGAGTTCATGTTTGGTGGTTTGCTTGCTTTGAGTTCGGGTGGTAAATTTGTCAATTGTATCTAGTCTAATATTTGCATATTGCGTGTTCAAGATTGTATCTTTGTGGTGTGATTTTACTTGGGTCTATACTTAATTTAGTCGATATGGTTCAAACTTGAATGGTCTTGCTAACTTCTTTACTTTATCTTTATTTGCATGAACACTTTGGGAGTAAAATGGAGTCTTGATTCGGGACTCTACCAATTATCGAGTCTCATAGACTCATCATTATCCTCACACCCACACATGGAGTCTTCATTACATCTTTGATCATTCGAAATTGCAAGAAAAACTAGTGGTCCTATCTTGGAGTCACTTATGGCTACTTAGATTTTTGCATTATTTGTTTACATGTTTTTTTATATGTTATACTTGCTTGTGTGATTTAGATATTTCTAGTTTGGACTCATAATAACCAACTTAATATAGATGTTTGGGTTTGGGTACCTTTTAGTTAGAAACAACCTGTATTAGTCGCTTTAGCTTTTATAAACTTCATTTGACGAACTTTTTTTTTTTAGAACACTTCCTTTGGCACCACTTTAAACTCACTAATTTATTAAGTTTTGTTCACACTTTGCAATGTCTTTCAAAAAAATTATAATAATATATATTTGTTCGAAACTCTTATTTTTCTAAAACTTTTTCTAAAGGGAGCACCTTGTTAGTCAATGAGCAAATGCCTGTTTTTTAATTACCTTTTTTAGCTATGGATTTGTCAAAATTAATATAAACAAATTACTTTTTTTTTTAAATAAATTTTTAATTCTAATCTAATTGTAAAAGAGCTTTTTAAAGTAAAAAATTAGTTACTCAATTACTTAATCTTTAGAACTCTTGTCTTTCTTTTAAAATTAATTAACCTAAGTTTGGTCAGTTAACCATTTTTTACGGATCTTAAAGGATGCCTTACCCCTTCCCTTTAGGATAAATTAGAACCCTTACCTAGAATTGCATAAGGTTAAGTAGACTTTAATATAGAGTTTATTTAGTATAACTTTAGCAAAATAGGTGTCCTAATTCACCTTTAACCTAACTAGGTGGCGAATCTTTAAAATAATATTAAGATTCATCAATATGTTGTACACCGTTTTGGACCTCGAGTTAAAGTGGAGTATAACACCCACAACTCCAGATTTCTCACCAAAGAGATGGTTCGCGATATCTTTGATTTTAGAGGCTTGGGAGAGTCTGGATGTTTCACCCCACCTATCGACTAGCCTGTTTGGGGGAAAGTTCGCTTGTCGACATAATTTCCCTATCAGACCAGGAAATGGAAGTCCGGCTCTCTAATTTAGTGTCATGTCTCTCATCTCGGTGGCTATAATCCTCCCCACATTTACTAGGTAACCAACCATGAGGCACGCTACTAAAGAAGCTAGTGAAGGAGACAAGGTATTATCATTAGTTGTAGGTCTCAATTGTGCACGGACAACAGCCCACCAAACCTTCGCTGGAAGAGATAGTGATGCTTTAGTAATGAGTTTTGGTGTAGCTGTGACCTAATCTGCATTCTCCCCATCTATGGCAATTTGCCTCGCAATCAAGCGCAAGACCCTCTCTCGAGAACTCTAAACCTCCATCTCAGTATTACTAGTGACCGCATGATGTTTTCCCTCAAAAAGGCCAACTCAAGCTGGTGCAGTGTATTTCGGTCTATGCAACATCCTGTTGATAGTAGCCTTAAAGATACCTATTGATTTTCACCGAACCATAATTGAGTTGAGTGGACCTCAGGTACTGGCAATGTCTTTCTACCCGTGTTTAGTTGTCTCAATTTCTGCAGCAAAGTTCATCAATGTAGCTGCATAAGACGAATAAAACTTTCTGGCCAGGTGGCTAGAATACTCTCCAGGTGCATTGTTCATCCAGTCAAACTGATGAAACTGGAAGATTCGATAAATGTCTTGGAATGCTTTGATATCAGCCACCACCACTCTGATCTCAGATGTGATTGATCTCTTCTTGAAACTGCCAGACTTGGTCACAATCCCATTATTAAAGAAGTCTTCACATCTGTCCACTGTCCACATAAAGCGAAAATAGTCAATCAGTTGTCATCTCGCTGCAGGATCAACTTCATAGATGTTCACATATTTCACCATGTTGTCATCGGTAGTGATCTCTTCATCTTCTCATAATGTACCTGCCTTTTTCTGTGCTCCAGTTTCAGCCTCTGTGTTTACTGTAGGTGGAGGTGTGTTTGCATCTTCTTGAGAGCCACTTGCAGACTCTGAACTTCCTCCTGAACCATTATCAAACTGGCTACCTTCTTCCTCTCCACTTTCGAAATTGCTACCTTTCTCTTCAAACTGGGAAGGAGTGTTTTGCAACATGACCCTCACTATATTGGATCTAGTAGCTCGAGGTGGGTGATCTTTTGGTGTAACATTTGTCTGTACCTCTGAACTACTAGATTCCTGAGTATGATGACCTTCGGATTGCGAAGCAATAGGTGAGGAAGGTGGAGCTGCGTTCTTTCTTCTGGGAGCCATAGTACCTGAACAATTGCAAACATCCATTAATAACAAATTCAGTAACACGACACACTATCGGGTACTCAGACTTCCCCTGTGTTATTACAACATGACACCTTGCCTTAAGAAAGTCGTCACCCAATCTATCATTGGGAAGGGTCATAAAATCAAACTACATAAAAGAAATAAAAATATAGAAAGTAAAACTAGATTATTTTTTTATACGGGAGCCAAGACGGGCCTTGGTGGGTGCCACGGTCCGTGAAGACCCTCGTGAAAATAAGTTGGTTATTTGACTGTATGGGACAAAGTACTGGAATAGATCACGGACGGTTTCATGGTCCGTGGAGTGAACCACGGTCCGTGAAGACTAGCATGATCCTACCCAGTGTACTCCCCTTTTGCCAAGTGTGGTTCACGAGGGGTTTCACGACCCGTAGTTGATTCTACGATCCGTGAAGCCCATCGTAGACTTACACTTGGTCATTTTCCATTGATCTTGTCCCAAAAGTAACCATATGCTCAATTTCCACATTTATCATAAATAAAATTCCCTAGTGTATTCATGTTTCTACCTATTTTGGACTCAACTTGCACTAATGACATCCCTCAACACTAATTATTCGCAAATTTATCATACCGATACACAAGAACAATCAAATTGCCCAACTCAAACCTACCCACAACAATTTAATAGCACCCAAAATAGCTCATCACATAATCTTGCTAAACCCGAGGTTACACAAAAACTTACTTGGATTTAGAGGATACTTTCCACCAAAAAGGGAGAAGAGGAACTTGACGTTAATTCCTTGGCAAACAATAGAACTAGGGTTTCAATTCTTTGTCATATTTAGAACTTTAGGATGAAGGGGAAATCTTAATAACCTTTTAGTAACCATTATGGAAGAAGAAAAAGGAGGAAAAATTGACCTTTGGCGTTTGAAGGGACATATATATGTTTTGTTTTACACCTTCCTTACGCGCAGGTAAGGTCAGGTAGCAGTGATATTGGGTTAGGGATGACAGACCGTGAAAGTGCTCGTGAAGGTCACCACGGTCCGTACAGTGGTTTGTGGAAATGTCTTGGGACAAAATGCTTACATGGGGTTCACGAGAGACTAGACGGTCCGTACAAACCTTAACGGACCGTGAACCCTTTCGTGAACTTTTTTCTTGCATTTTCCTATAGTTTCTTTAGGTTGGTGCTGAGATTGACGAGCTGTGAAGTTACCCATGAAGGACACCATGACCTGTGGAACTGCTCGTGAAGAGCTGTCTGCACCCAATTCCTGCAATTCTTAGCCCTAGTCTTTCCAGCACACATCAACACACAGTGACTCTATATAAACAAAGAAAATTGAGGAAAAGTAAACTACCTATTACAAATATAATCTTGGGTTGCCTCCCAAGCAACTCACAATTTAAGGTCGCGGCACTATGCAGGTTACTTGATTAATAAAACTTGATCAAGCTTACATTCTTCCACTATTTTCACTTCTTCGAGAACACCCAAGTATGCTTTTATTCGCTGGCTATTTGCCTTGAACCTCTCGCCCTTGTCATTTTCAAGCTCAATAGCACCCGACTGAAACATATGAGTTACCTTAAAAGGGCCAGACCATTTGGATCTCAACTTTCCAAAAAACAGACGAAGTCTAGAGTTGAAAAGTAACACCAAATCACCAGGAGTGAAGGTTCATTTCTCAATATGCTTGTCATGATACAACTTCATCATCTCTTTGTACAGTGTAGGTCTCTCATACGCTCTCAACGGAACTCATCTATCTCATTAATCTGATTTAGTCTCAGGTTTGTTGTTTCACCCCAACTAAGATTCAGCTTCTTCAAAGCCCAGAGTGCTTTATGCTCAAGCTAAACCGGAAAATGGCATGCCTTTCTAAACACCAATTGATATGGAGACATACCAATAGGCATCTCGAAAGCTGTCAGATAATCCCATAGAGCATCATCTAGCTTTCGAGCCCAATCTATCCTGTTGGCATTCATTGTTTTAGCCAGAATTGCCTTTATTTCTCTATTGGACACCTCCACTTGACCACTGGTCTATGGATGATAAGAAGTTGCCACCTTGTGCTGTTTAACCCCATATTTGGCAAGAAATGCGCTAATACTTTGTTGCAAAAATGGGAACCGCCACCAATGATAATGGTTCTGGGTGTGCCAAACCTTGAGAAGATATTCTTCTTTAGAAAGCCAGCAACACTCTTGCCATCATTCTCAGGAAAAGAAATTGACTCAACCCATTTGGACAAATAATCCACTGCCACCAATATATACTTTTGCCCATAGGAGCTCATAAATGGGCCCATGAAATCAACTCCCCACACATCAAACAACTCCACCTCCAGAATAGGTGTCATGGGTAATTCGTGGCGCCGAGAGATGGCTCTTTGTCAGTGGCACACATCACAACCCCTTACTATGTCCATCACATCCTAATGAATTGTTGACCAGTAGTACCCACATTGATGTACCTTGTGGGCTATATGAGCGCCTCCATGATGGCCACCTACTGGAGATGAGTGACATGCCTCTAGAATGTCTAACATCTCGGCTTCAGGGATGCATCGCCTAATGATATTTTCAGCACACACCCTGTACAAATAAGGTTCATCCCAGAAATACTTACCCACATTATGCACGAACCTCTTCCTTTGCTGAAATGTCAGCCCCTCATGCGTCAAATCACTAACAAGAAACTTAGCAAAATCAGTAAACCAAGGAATAAGATCAAGAGTAGCGGCTAATACCTGCTCATCTGGGAACAAATCATTTATTCCGAGCTCAAGTTCCTCTTTCTTTCCAGCCTCCAACCTAGACAGGTGATCAGCCACCTAGTTTTCACAATCTCTCATATCCTTAACCTCAAAATCAAACTCCTGAAGTAGCAACTCCCATCTAATCAACCTTGGTTTGGCATATTTCTTTGCCATGAGGTATCTCAGAGCTGCATGATCCGTGTGAACTATCACTCTAGTACCCAACAATTAAGCTCTGAATTTCTTGAAAGCATACCCCACAGCCAGCAATTCATGTTCACTGACTGTATAGTTTCCCTGTGCTCCATTCAGTGACTTGCTAGCATAGTAGATCGGATGTAACATCTTGTTATGCTTTTACCCCAACACAACTCCTAGGGCAGTACCACTAGCATCGCACATTACCTCAAATGGCTCAGCTCAATCTGGGCCAATGATCACCGGGGAAGAAATCAGCTTCTCCTTCAGCCATTCAAAAGCTTTTAGACATGTCTCATCAAAAGTAATTCTCACCTCCTTCTCCAAAAGCTTGCACAAGGGATGTGCAATTTTCGAGAAGTCCTTGATGAAATGCCTATAAAACTCGGTATGTCTTAAGAAGCTTCGAACACCCTTCACACAGATAGGGGAAACAACCTTTCAATCACCTCAATTTTCGTTTTCTCGACCTCTAATCCCTTTTGTTATACCTTGTGTCCAAGGACTGTGCCTTCCTTGACCATGAAATGGCACTTCTCCCAGTTTAGCACTAGATTGGCCTCCGCGCATCTCTGTAATGCCCTGTGAAGATTAAGTAAACAGTCATTAAAGGTATCACCTACCACTGAAAATCATCCATGAATATCTCTAGAGTGTCCTTCACCATGTCCGAGAAGATAGACATCATGCACCTCTAGAAAGTTGATGGTGCATTACATAGTCCAAATGGCATGCGTTTAAATGCAAAGGTTCCATAAGGACATGTAAAAGTGGTCTTTTCTTGATCTTCAGGAGCAATTGATATATGGTTGTAGCCAGAGTATCCATCTAAGAAACAGTACCACCATTTTCCAACCAACCTTTCAAGTATCTGGTCCATAAATGGCATCGAGAAGTGATCCTTCAAGGTCCACTTGTTCAGCTTCTTGTAGTCCATGCATACTTGACATCCAGTGACTGGTCTTTGTGGGACCAACTCCTTCTTTGCATTCACCACCACTATCATACAACCCTTTATGGGCACACATTGCACTGGGCTGACCCAATGACTGTCAGAAATGGGGTAGACCACCCCAGCATCTAACCACTTGATGATCTCCTTTTTTACCACCTCTTGCATTGATGGGTTTAACCTCTGCTGGTTCTTAATGCTTGCGTTGCAGTCCTCCTCAAGTTGGATCTTATGAGTGCATATACTCGGAGGTATCCCGATGATGTCAACAATGGTCCACCCAATTGCCCTTTTGTATCTTATCATCCCTTTGATCACAGCTTGAACATGTTCATCATTTAAATTTGCAGCCAAAATCAAAGGCAAGGTATTGTTAACACCCGAAAATACATACCTCAGGTGACTGGGTAATTGTTTTAATTCCAGCACAGACAGCTCCTCAATAGATGGTTTTGCTGGAGGGCTTGACCTGTTTTTCAAATCTAGGTCTAGTTTATTTGGATCATAAAAGTGTGCTCCCATACCCCGTAAGACATTTACAGTTTCCACATAGTCAATTTGGAAATCCCCTTCAAAATTCATCGATACGACTGCTAATGTTTCAACAGCCAGCCTCTTCTCAATGGTTGCTCCCATCTCTTCTTCATCGATAACCTCTATCACAAACACCACATTCATGTCATGTGGTTGTTTCATTGGTCTGCAAATATTAAACTTTACCTCTTCTTTGTTGAGTCTGAACTTCAGTTCTCCTCTCTCAACCATCTACCAATATGCATCCTGTGGTCATAAAAGGTCTTCCCAAAATTATGGGAACCTCAAAATCTACTTCGCAATCCAAGATCACAAGTCAGTAAGAAATATAAACGTGTCCACCTTTACGAGCACATCACATAAGATGCCCATAGGTCGCTTCACTGACCTATCTACCATCATCAACCTCATTTATGTGGGTTTTGGAACTCCTAACCCCAGTTGCTTATAGATGGCTAGTGGCATCAAGTTTATACTAGCCCCTAAGTCACACAAGGCCTTTGCAAATTTGCTTGATCCGATGGTGCACGGTATGGTGAATTCACCTGGATCCTCCTTTTTCTGTACCAGAGATCTGGTAGCAATAGCACTACAGTGATGAACATTGTTAGTCAAATCAATACTTACAGCTCTCTTTCTGGTAACCAAGTCTTTCATGAACTTGACATATCCTGGAATCTGCTCTAAGGCATCCACCAATGGTATGTTTATAGATAGTTGTCTCAGCATGGTGATGAACTTCGCAAATTTCCCATCTTCGGCTTTATTTTTAAGCCTTGAGGGAAAGGAGAAGGAGGTCTTGGGATCTGCTGTAAAGGCATAGTTCCCTCAACCCCTTTCTCCGTTGCTCCTTCTTGTTTCGTTGTTGGATGAGCATCCTCCAAGTCATCTACATGGTCATCTTCGGCCTCCTCTCTTCCAGTTTGCTCCACCACCTGTTCATTCTCAGTACCTGCAGAAGTTGGGACATTAAAAATCTTACCACTCCTAGTGGCAATAGCCATGCAATGCCCGTCCTTCTTAGAATTTTGAATAGTGTCACTAGACAGTGACCCATTCTTCCTTTGGCAGAAGTGGGCCTCTTGCCCTTGCCTTTCCCATGAGTTATGGGTAGTTTCGTAGCTTTGACTTTCGACGTAGCTACATCCTTATTTATCGCAATCCCTTTGGACTTCTCTTGGGGTGGTGTTATTCTTTCAGCAGCTTTTGATTTAGTCATGTTTGCAAAATCTCGAAGAGAAGTAAGAAAAACTTAAACAACAACACAACAGAACAATTACAGACAAACTCGCCAAACCAGATGGAAAATCGCTAAATTTCTTGGGCGAGCTAGATCGAGTTCACTGAAGGAATTAGCTCTAAAACTGCAGCAAGTAGGCAATGTGGGGGACCACTCGGCGTGTCGCCGATAGCTTTCAGCGAACAAGGATAGGATCACCAAAAGTTATAGTGCAAAAGGGGTTCAGGGGTGCAAGCAAAATGATGATCAACAAGGCTTTCGATGAGTCGCCGAGTGCTTTTGGCGATCTCAAGCCTCTCGCCGAAAGCTACAGGATCCAACATCGAACAAAGTTTGAAATTAATAGCGAGATGAGGAATTTCGGCTAACTGTCAAGTGGTTCGGCGAGCTCGACCCAGCTCGCCAAATGACCCAACGTGCTTACTTTCGACCCACTTCTCAAAATTTACCCTTACAACCTCCAAAAACAAAATTAAAGCATGCACTAATGAAATCAAGGTAGGACAATAACACCCAACACAACCCCTCGTATTTTAATCCATTTTAAGGCATACAATTATGGGAATTCAACAGTCACAACTACTCGGGCAAGATTATCAAATTAAATCATGCGTGTAAACAATCTAATCCTATCAGGCAGGACCAGAACACTTCAACAAGATCAGGCTATTGCAAATCAGTATATTTTTTTATAAAACAAACTTAGGGCATATAAAACCAACCTTTAGTGTCGATTAAGAGAAGATTGAAATGCTAGGCAGCAATGTAATCCAACTCTGAGCACAAATCAACACTAAAAATGCGAAAAAATAGGAACTAGTGTGCTGGTGTGAGTTTGGCAAGATAAAAAGTGAGGGAAAGTGAATGAGTTTGAAACTTATAAACCTTTGACCAGCAAAACCGTCCAATTCATTGCCCATTCGATGACATAATCGAGCTCGTCTATCCACTCGGTGACACGCCGAGTGTTCATTTTCCTCACCAAATTTTACAGGACCTCCAGTTAGTGTGGGAGTCCTAACGACGGTCTTCATCAGGATCGCCGACATGGTCGGCGACTCGCCAATAATTTCCTGGGCTCGTCGAGTTTTACAGACTCCAATTTTGAAGATGTCATAAGTCAAACGATGATATAGGTCGGGCTCACCGACCTCTTCGGCAACTCGCCGACTGGACCTGTTGCTTGCCACCTTGCATTTTTCTAACACTTTCCACACTTCAACCTGTACAAACAATACACCATTATTTTACCAAAATACAAATAAAAGCAACAAGGGGTTTTGGGTTGCCTCCCAAAACAATGCCTTAGTTAACATCCCACCACGACGCAAGTCCACCTTCAAACCTCATTCTTGGGGTTGCCATAGTGTCACTCGACAACCCCCTTTTTGTCTCAGATTTAGGTGAGACGACATCTGACCCATTTGGGTCTCTAGCTGCTTGATTGATTTTGAATGGGAGGTAAATGTCTGGCTAAGGGTTGACACATCTTATTCATTTCTTTCAACATCTTGTCTGACCCCTCAACTTTGTTGAGGATACAAGAAAGCTTATTCTCAGACCTACCACCCTTCGAATCCTTTGTCTTTTGGCGCTCATGGAGAGGAGCATACCTATCCTTCTCCCCATCCTTACAATTAGGATTACGGTCTCTCCATTCACGCTCTTTCTAACCTTCATCTCTAGCCCAACCTTGGTTACCACCCTGCCTTGGGTAGTTTGAATGATAACCACCACCTTGGTTAGCAAGAAAGTTCACTTCCTCATTGTACAAATCATCAAACTTTGCCTTTTTTGAATTTGCAGACTCGATACCCACAACATTAGCACCCCGAACACTAGCTCCCATGACATTTTTGGACAAAATGTCAAGTTGTGTCATGATCTTGGCCATGTATTGGTCCCTCTCTTAATATTTTTCCATCTACTCCTTGATCAATTTGAATGTAAAAGGGGAGACTTGGTCTTCACGGATGTACCAAACACGATTTATCATGGTCATGCCATCTAATATCTAAGTTGCGATCTCGTAAGGCTATTGCATTAAACCTCCTGGAGAAAGTTGGTTAGCAACGCCCTTGTTCATCGAGTCTAGGCTACGGTAGAAATATTGCAGCAATACGTTGTCAAGCCATGAGTTGGGGACTGGAACACCAACTTCTTGAATCGCAACCAAGTCTCATGAATTGGCTCGCCCTCCAAATACTTAAAGCTTTAGATACTGTCCAGAAGAGTCATCATCTTCGGGGGAGGGAAAAATCTCACATTAAATGCGATGACCAACTCCTCCCATGAAGTGATTAAGTTGCGTGGCAATTCATTTAGCCACTTGCATGCTTCTCCCATCAAAGAGAATGGGAATAACCGTAAATGAACCAAAACTTGGGATATATTTTGAAAGAGAATGGTCCGCACACATCCACGAAATTTCAAATGTGCTTATGAGAGTCTTCATGAGCCAATCCACTGAAAATCCCCTTTGGTTACAAGAGTTGCAACATAGTACTCATGATGTGAAATACATCATTCCCTTCGGCCGGAGGCAAGCGAATTGCACCAATATTGCCTATGAGATGGGACCATTAGGATGAGGCTCATTTACATTGTTAAGGTTTCGGATGTCGTCTTGATGGCTTACTTGGCTGCCATTGCTGCCGTTTACACTCATACTTCCTGAAATATTCACACACACAAACAAAACTAAAAATTGAGTGAGTAAACTATGACTAACAAAAGCGAAATTCGACTCAACTCGAAGTTCTCAAGTAACACTACTCCCCGGCAGCGGCGCCATTTTGATATGTGTGTAATCGAGACACAACGTCCAATTCAAGTGTCTACGATCGTACAATAGTAATATAGCCCAACCGAATGGGTTGGGGTGGAGTCCCAAGGGAGCGATTTCTTAGAATTAAGAGTTAAGTGTGAATATGCTAGAGTCAACCACAGCTAAAGACATTATCGAGTAAAAACATGATAAATAAAAAGGGTTGACACGAATGTCAGTTATCAATGGGGAGGGGGGGTTGTAGTCAATTAACAACTAAAACAATGACAATGTAAAGATGCGAATATAGGGAAATGAGATTCTTAGGATATGATAGGAATACAGGATAAACTACACAATCCGGTGATTGCTATTGATAATCAATTGTTGAACATTTGTAACTAGGCTAGACTTTATTGGGGGTAAATGCTCCCTCGAGCAACTTACCCCGAATCAACTTGGTTTCTCAAGAACACCAAGTTGCCTCTTTTAAGCACAGCCTCCGCCTTAGCCCATTCACTCTCTCGAGCTGAATATGTGGGAAAAGGCCTAGGATATACTCTCTCGAGCTGAACCCACGACGACCCAATAACCACCGGCTATCAATTTAGTAGTCTTAGTTTTAAAACCTCTCTCTCGGGTAAACCAAAAATACTAACATGAAATCGTATTTGCAACTACAATCCCATTAAGTTCAAAAACTACTACTAAATGAAATCACATTTAAACAACAAATAGACTAACAATAAGCAATACCCAATAGGAAATTTAACCCATATTCACAAAATCACACCCCAAGAATTGGGGGTTTAGCTATACATAGAAAAAAGAAAGAAAATGATACCAAATCGAAGTAACATCAACTGGGTATGATTTATATTCACTTCAATCGAGTCTAAGATGGAGAATCTTCAACACCCACTTCCAATTTCTTGGAATTAGAAGTCTTCAAATCTTCAAAAGATAAGAACAATGTCTCTCTACTTGAAACTTTGAAAAATAAAAATGTTGTATTTGAAAATGCATACTAAGATTAAAATTCAAACTAGTATTTATAGTTATCTAAAAATGTGTTGCGAAGGTTCACTCGGCGCAGTTAGTCAGGATCGCCGATGCACTCGGTGATCCGCCCTTTACTATGCTTCATCACCTTTCAGCTCTTGCCTTTAGTATCTTCGCGTTCTAGATCATTGGGCAATTTAGTACTGCTTCGCGAAACTATTCGGCGACATACCGACTGCTCATTTTCATCGCCGACTTGATCTTTTCCATCAGGGCTCAGCACATTGGAACTTTGGATGTACAGGTCATTCGGTGTCTCGCCGAATGCATTAGGCAATCGTCAGGCCTTCTTTTCTTCATCCTTTCAGTCGTTTTGTTTCTTTTGCCAAGTAGTGTCCATGCTTTGCCTCAAACTCCAAATACCTGAAAATTAAGGATTTACATCAATTATTGAGACAAAATATGCATTTAAGGACACTAAATCTATTAAAATGATGCCCTAAATGAGTCCAAATTGTGGACACATCAACACCCCCAACTTAAACTTTTGTTTATCCTCAAGTAAAACTCAAGTTCGGCAATTCAAAAAGAATGTCTCGAGCAGTGCTACACAAGACTCAATCGTGAATGCATACACAAGACTCAATTTACTCATGGGAAGATCAAATGTTCACTCAAAGTTTCAAGTTGTGACACACCATTGTCAAAGAATCTCAAGCTCACTATACTTGCTTCAAATGCAAGTTCTAGCTCAACAAAGGAAATCAAATGCCCTCACACAAAAGAATGATTCCATATTCACACACAATGGTTCAACAATTTAAAGTTTCGAAATCAAATACAACGCTCACACTCACAAAGAAGAACATAACACATGCTTTCACCTATAGGTTTACCCATATTTTCCAATAAATAATTGTTTAAGCTCACTCAAGATCAAAAAGGTCTTTTCAAGGCTTGTAATGGGGCCGAGTACAAAGGTATGGCCATTTAGGCTCAGTGACTTTCATCCTCATGAAATGTGGTGCTCACAACACTTCCTTTCCTCTTCTTCGTCATTTTCTTTAGTGCTCAGAAGTCATTCCATTATTCACTTTCCATGGATTGTTCGGGAACTCCATTTCTTTTGTACTTTATTCCACAACTTTTTCATTCTTTTTCTTTTTCTTCTTTTTTTTTTATATGGAGGGGTTCCATTTTTCTCAAATCCATGGGTTAAAGGGGACTTTTCCTTCACTTCTTGACTTGCCTTCTCTTTTCACCACACCCCCAACTTAGGCTTTTGGCCTAAGTTGGCTATTCAATCAATTCACAAATCAAGAGGAGTATAGGTAATGGATTAAGGGAGGTCATGTTTTCATCAAATTTCTTCCAAATAAAGTTCAGGCTCAAGGGGTGTTCAAAAGAGGTTCACACACTCACAAGGTAGGCCACAAAAGAGGTATATATCAAATTGGCTCACACTCTTCGAAGTTGCCTAAGATCATATCAAGAGATAGCCTTACTTAGTCGATCGGACCAACGGGACAAATTCTAGGTGTTATCATGCATGGTTCACAGTAAGCTCATCACACAAGGTATCGACACCAAAGTCAAACAAGACTCTAAAATTTCGCTAGTATGCAACGATCATCACAAGAGACTCGATTCGATAATTGGCTAGTCACAACGAGATGCAAAGAGTTCACATATTGTGTATGTAACTTCATTTGGCCTCATCGTAGCCGCACATTCATGTTCGTTCGATTGTGAGCACTATTTGAGTCATCGATATTGATCCAAATCGAGACTCAAATTTGCTAAACAACAACCACATTCAAGTGCATACAAGAGGTGGTGAAAATTTTGGAAGGGTCAAAATCATTTACAATTTAAAGCAAAAGGGGCCACAAGCTCAAATCTTCCACAGAAAGCAGTGTCTACACAATTTAAGCTAAAAATCCAATATATAAACAAAACAAGAGTCATAATCAGCACACAAAAGTGGGCCTAACCCCACCACAAATAAAAAAAAATATTTGTCCTTAAATGCAAATAAAAATTATCTAGCAGTGAAATAAAGCAAAATAGAGAGGCAGGTAAAAAGAGAGTCCTGTCTACACAGTCACTCCATCTGTTTGGACATCAGTGCCCGATGCCTCACCCTAAGCCTAGGAATCATTGCCCGAGGTCACCTCAGGAGGAACAATAGTTCCAAATTCACCAAGGTCTATTGAGTGTGAGTCCGCCAGAAAGACATGCATCACTCTGCAAAATACCTGGGCCCATGAAGGAACATTAGGGTCTACGGTAATGGTCTTTCTGGTAGAAGTGGGCCTCTTGCCTTTGCCTTTCCCACGAGTTGTGGGTATTTTCGTAGCTTTACCTTTTGACGTAGCTACATCCATATTTATCGCAATCCCTTTGGACTTCACTTGGGCTGGTGTTATTCTTTCAGCAACTTTTGTTTTAGTCATGTCTACAAAATCTCGAAGAGAAATTAGAAAAACTTAAACAACACCACATCAGAACAATTGCAGACAGGCTCGCCAAACCAGATGGTGAATCATCAAATTTCTTGGGCGAGCTAGATCGAGCTCGCCAAAGGAATTAGATCTAAAACTGCAGCAAGTAGGCTAGGGGACCACTCAGCATGTCGCCGACTTCTTTCAGCGAACAAGGACGAGCTTGCCGAGAGTGATAGTGCAAAAAGGGTTCTGGGGTGCAAGCAAAACGATGATTAACAAGGCTTTCCGCAAGTCGCCGAGTTCTTTTGGCGATCTCATGCCTCTCGCTGAAAGCTATAGGATCCAACATCGAACAAAGCTTGAAATTAACAGCGAGATGAGGAATTTTGGTGAACCGCCGAGTGGTTCGGCGAGCTAGACCCAGCTTGCCAAACGACCCAACTTGCTAACTGTCAACCCACTTCTCGAAATTAACCCTTGCAACCTCCAAAAACAAAATTAAAGCATGTAGTAATGAAATCAAAGTAGGACCCATAACACCCAAACACAACCCCTCGTGTTTTAATCCATTTTAAGGCATACAATTACGGGAATTCAACAGTCACAATTACTCGGGCAAGATTATCAAATTAAATCATGCATGTAAACAATCTAATCCTATTAGGTAGGACCAGAAAACTTCAACAAGATCAGGCTATTACAAATGAGTATAATTTTTTATAAAACAAACTCGGGGCATAGAAAACCAACCTTTGGTGTCGATTAAGACAAGATTGAAACGCTAGGCGGCAATGTAATCCAACTCTGAGCACAAATCAACACTAAAAATGTAAAAATATAGGAACTAGCATGTGGGTGTGAGTTTGGGAAGATAAAAAGTGAGGAAAGTGAATGAGTTTGAAACTTTTAAACCTTTGACCGGTAAAACCATCCAGTTCTTCGCCCATTCGGTGACATTAGTCGAGCTCACCTATCCACTTGGTGACACGCCTAGTGTTCATTTTCCTCGCCGAATTTTACAGGACCTCCAGTTAGTGTGGGAGTCCCAACGGCGGTCTCCATAGGGATCGCCGACATGGTTAGCGACTCGCCAATAATTTCCTGGGCTCACTGAGTTTATAGACTCCAATTTTGAATATGTCTTGAGTCAAATGGCGGGTTAGAACGTGCTTACCGACCTCTTTGGTGACTCGCCTACTGGACCTATTGCACGCCACCTTGCATTTTTTGAACACTTCCCAAACTTCGACCTATACAAAAAACACACCATTATTTTACCAAAACAAAAATAAAAGCAATAACGGGTTTTAGGTTGCCTCCCAAACATCTCCTTAGTAAACGTCGCGGCATGATGCAAGTCCACCTTCAAACCTCATTTTTGGGGTTGACCATAGTGTCACTTGGCAACCCCCCTTTTTGTCTCAGATTTAGGTGAGATGACATCTAACCCATTTCAGTCTCCAGCTGCTTGATTGATACTGAATGGGAGGCAACGGTCTGGCTAAGGGTTGACACGTCTTCTTCATTCCTTTCAAGATCTTATCTGACCCCTCAACTTTGTTGAGGATACAAGAAAGCATATCCTCATACCTACCACCCTCTGAATCCTTTGGCTTTTAGCGCTCGTGGGGAGGCACATACCTATCCTTCTCCCCATCCTTCCAATTAGGATTATGGTCTCTCCATTCATGCTCTTTCCAACCTTCATCTCTAGCCCAACCTTGGTTACCACCCTGCCTTGGGTAGTTTGAACGATAACCACCACCATGGTTGGCTAGGAAGTTCACCTCCTCATTGTAGAAAGCATCAAACTCTGCCTCTTCTGGATTTACACGCCCGATACCCACAACATTGACACCCCGAGCACCAGCTCCCATGACATTTTTGGACAAAATGTCAAGTTGGGTCATGATCTTGGCCATGTTTTGGTCCCTCTCTTAATCTTTTCCCTTCTGCTCCTTGGTCAATTTGAATGTAAGCGGGGAGACTTGATCTTCACGGGTGTACCAAGCCTGATTTATCGTGGTCATGCCATCCAATAGTTGAGTTGTGATAACGTAAGGCTGTTGCATCAAACCTCCTGGAGAAAGTTGGTCAGTAACGCCCTTGTTAACCGAGTCTAGGCTCCGGTAGAAATATTGCAGCAATACGTTGTCAGGCAAGCCATGAGTTGGGCTCTGGAACACCAACTTCTTGAATCGCAGCCAAGTCTCATGAATTGGCTCACCCTCCAAATGCTTAAAGCTTTAGATACTGTCCCGAAGAGTCATCATCTTTGAGGGAGGAAAAATCGCACATTAAATGCGGTGACCAACTCCTCCCACGAAGTGAGTGAGTCACATGGCAATTCAACTAGCCACTTGCATGTTTCTCCCATCAAAGAGAATGGGAACAACCGTAAATAAACCGACTTTTGGGATATATTTTTGAAAGAGAATGGTCCGCACACATCCACGAAATTTCGAATGTGCTAATGAGGGTCTTCATGAGCCAATCCATTGAAAATCCCCTTAAGTTGCAAGAGTTGCAATATAGTACTCGTGATGTTAAATACATCATTCCCTTCGGCCGGAGGCAAACAAATGGCACCAATACCACCCATGAGATGGAGGTCATTAGCATGAGGCTCATTTACATCGTTAAGGTTTTCGATGTCGTCTTTATGGCCTACTTTACACTCATACTCCCTGAAATATTCACAGAAAACAAACAAAACAAAATTAAAAATTAAGTGAGTAAACTATGACTAACAAAAGCGAAATTCGACTCAACTCAAAGTTCTCAAGTAACACCACTCCCCGACAGCGGCGCCATTTTGATGTTTGTGTAATCGAGACACAACGTCCAATTTAAGTGTCTACAATCGTACAATAGTAATATAGACAACCGAATGGGTTGGGGTGGAGTCCCAAGGGAGCGATTTCTAATAATTAAGGGTTAAGTGTGAATATGCTAAAGTCAACCATAGCTAAAGATATTATCAAGTAAAAACATGATAAATAAAAGGGGTTGACACGAATGTTAGTTATCAATGAGGGGTTTTGTAGTCGATTAACAACTAAAACAGCGAAAATGTAAAGATGCAAAAATAGGGAGACGAGATTCTTGGGATGTGATAGGAATACGGGACAAACAACACAATTTGGTGATTTTTATTGATAATCAATTCTTTAACATATGTAACTAGGCTAGACTTTAGTGGGGGTAAATTATCTCTTGAGCAACTTTCCCCGAATCAACTCGGTTTCTCTCGAACACCGAGTTGCTACTTTTAAGCACAACATCTGCCTTAGCCCATTCATTCTCTTTAGCTTAATGTGTGGGAAAAAGCCAGGGATTCACTCTCTCGAGCTGAACCTATGACGACCCAATAACCATCGGCTATCAATTTAGTAGTCTTAGTTTTAAAATCTCTCTCTCGAGCAAGCCAAAAATACTAACATGAAATCGTATTTGCAACTACAATCCCATTAAGTTCAAACACTACTACTAAACGAAATCACATTTAAACAACAAATAGACTAACAATAAGCAATACCTAACAAGAAATGTAACCCATATTCACAAAATCACACCCTAAGAATCGGGGGTTTAGCTAGACATAGAAAAAAGGAAGAAAATGATACCAAATTGAAGTAACATCAACTGGGTATAATGTACATTCACTTCAATCGAGTCTAAGATGGAGAATCTTTAACACCCACTTCCAATTTCTTGGAATTGGAAGTCTTCAAATCTTCAAAAGCTAAGAACAAGGTCTCTCTACTTGAAATTTAGAAAAATAAAAATGTTGTATCTGAAATTGCACTAAGATAAAAATTCAAACTAGTATTTATAGTTGTCTAAAAATATGTTGTGATGGGTCACTTGGCGCAGTTAGTTGGGATCACAGATGCACTCGACGATCCGCCCTTTGGTCTATTTCATCGTCTTTCAGCTCTTGCCTTCAGTATCTTTGCGATCTGGATCATTGGGCGATTTAGTACTGCTTCGCGGAACTATTCGGCGATTCGCCGACTGCTCCTTTTCATTGCCGACTTGATCTTTTCCTTCAGGGCTCAGCACACTGGAACTTTAGGCGAGGTACAGGCAATTCGGTGACTTGCCGAATGCATTAGGCGACCCCCAGGCATTCTTTTCTTCGTCTTTTCAGCCGTTTTGTTCCTTTTTGCCAAGTAGTGTCCATGCTTTGCCTCAAACTCCAAATACCTGAAACTTAAGGATTTACATCAGTTATTGAGACAAAATATGCATTTAAGGACACTAAATCTATTAAAATGATGCCCTATATGAGTCCAAATTGTGGACTCATCAGAAACCTCCTTGGTTGCCCAAGTATTTCGCCTTCTCATCTAGATCGATATCCTGATCTTCATACCTGTTTGGGGGTCCTACAACATTTACCTTTTCAGAACTTGCAAAAATATGTTTCGTGAGTAGATCTATCTAGGTCCTCAAGTGTGACATATCCTGATCTCTTTCTTCTTTTCTTTTTCTTTGTTCAGCTAAGAGTACAAAAGTGAACCCAAGGTCTCCTACTTCTGCATCCCTGGTGTACCATGCGCTATTATTCTTGGACACCTCATCCATCAGTTGCATGCTCTCTGAGAATGGCTTCCTCATGAATGATCCACCACACACTGCATCAGTAACAAATTTAGTAACATAATTCAAAGATCTATAAAAATCAAGTTTTAGATGTCTCTCAGTGAGACCATGGCTTGGACACATCTTCAATTTTTGGCTGAATGTCCACCAAGTGTCATGCATCGCTTCTCCTGGTAGCTGCTTATGGGCACTTATCTCATCCTTTATCTGCAACTCTTTTGATTCTTGAAAAAATTGTTACAGGAAGGCCTCGTTCAACTCAGTCCATGTCCTGATTGAGTTATCTGGCATCTCATTCAATCAATTAGTTGTCTCTCTAGTAAGAGACAATGGAAACAACCTCAATCTCATCATTGTTTGACTAACTATAGGAATTTCTTGCGATTTGCAGATTGCCACAAAGTTCATCAGATGTTGATTAGCATCATCACCAGCTACTCCCCTGAACATACCTTTCATATTCATCAGTTGAATCATTGTACTGGTGATTGTTAATTTCACACCTGGAGGTAGTGCATGTAACACTATCGCTCATGTGGCTCCAGCTCCATCCAAGTCTAAGTCATCCTCTTCATACATCATGTAAGTTGGATGTTGTGCTCTACCCCTTGGAGCTATTGGTTGGCGGTAGGGAGACATGATTTCATCCACTACTATGTTTTCTTCCACCACCCTAGGCGGGTTGTTCACAACATTCTGCTAAATACCTTTTGCAGCGGTTTCAGCTTCCAGTCCTAGTCTTTGCCTCTGCGCCTCAAGTTCTTGTGCATTCACCATTTTGCGAAGTGTCTTCCGAAGTTCTGGGTCGTATGGGATCAATATGGATCCCTTACTTCTAGTATTTGGCATACAAAGTCAAACTCACCTGCAAGAGACACAGATAAAGAACAAGACATAAAATTAGGAAATATAACTACACGTCCAATAAAATCTAGTAAAACACTTCTGAATTGAAATTCTTTGCAGCGGTGCCAAAATTTGATACGTCCAAACTTACACCTCAATTAAGAGGTATAAACGGTCGAAGTCAATTTATAGAACCTAACGTGAGTTGAGGTTGATCCCACAGAGAATTTCTTTACAGAAATGATATCGCTGTCGCGTTTTACTCAAATGTCATTATAATTTCCTAAGTAAACAGTTACGGAAAGTAAAATTGGGTTTAGCTATAAAGCTCTAGTAAGCAAGGTTCTTAACTAAGATCTAATGTAGCAATTACCAAAATATCAGTTCTAAAGTTGTTTCTATAGTTAAATGAAACTAGGATTGTGTTCCCCATAACGTTGCATCTAATGTTCTTCCATATTTAAGTTTCAGGCAATTCATCTCTACAAAATGCAGGCGAGCTAAATATATCTAGGTTCCAGAGTGTTACACGTTTTACCCTCGCTTACAATGGTGTTAAAGTTCTTTTCTCTCGAACTCGAACTTTGACTCCATTTATTTAGGTTAATTTAGCTTTTTCCTAACTATTAGTTTTCTCTCAAACAAATGATTGATACAGGCTCACCCTAATGCGTGCACTCATTAGAATACATGTATAACGAAAGCTAAATTATACTTTGCAAATGCAAATCGTCTTTCACTCGTTTTACGAAATTACACTTAGATTTACGTCATAGATCCCACAATCCCAGTTGTAGTATTTAGCCACTCATGATTTCCTGTAAACATACATAAGAATATAATGAAAACATGACGAGAAAAATACTTACGAAAATAAGCAAATTGATACGCACTTTGATAATTCAAGAACTGGAAATTCAACTTCCAAACTTAATTCGATTTAATCTTCAAAAACCAAAAGCTAAGAATCGATGAAACTGTGTTCTCCGTTCAAGATAAGATGAGATAAAAACATAATAACAACCTAATTAATTCAAATAAAGTTTATTAAAAAGAGTCCTACTCAAAGTAGGACTAAACTGTCGGACACTTCACGGGGGTCACCACAGTCCGTCAAGAGCTTCACGGTCCGTGAAGCCCTTCGTGGTCTTCACTTAGAGTTCCCCAAGCTTGGGTCTTTAATGCTTGAATACTGGCTCATCATCACGGGCAATACCACGGATCGTGCTAGTGACCAAGGTCCGTATAGATGCCCGTGGTCTTCTCTTGGTCACTTCCCAATTCAGCTCCTCGAGGCCTAAGCACTGGATCATCTTCACGATCACGACCATGGGCCGTTATGGGGACCATGACTTATGGGGCCTTCCGTGTTCTTTACTTGGTTGCCCTTACACTCCATCTTCCCAAGGCCTAAACATTGACTCAGCTTCACGACCACTATCACGAACCGTTATGAGGACCACGGTCAGTAAGGTTGACCGTGATCTTTACTTGGTCCAACCTAATTTCAGCTTCTCCAAGCCTTCATACTGGAAATGCTTCACGACTGGCACCACGGTTCGTGACAAGGACCACGACCTATCTAGGTGCTCGTGGTCTTCACTTGATCACAATCATCTTCTGCTTCTTTTTACCTTTTTTCCACGCAAGCAAGAATTTGTCTACACATTCAACAAACACATCAAAGCATACAAAAATACACTCGATTCTAGTATTAATCCTTAGTTTTCAAGCATCAAATGTGCCAAGATTTTGCAGCACATCAGACCACGACGCATTGCTACTACTTAAACTCTCAAATCTTATCTTTGAATATCCCAAGTCCTCATATTGTTCCCGTTTAACTTCTTCCAATGATTTTCCCTTCCAAGTGGAACACAATAATGACTTTATGTCTCTGCCTTCATTAAACTTGTAATGGTTTCCAAGAACATCAGCCCCACTTTCTTGAGCCCCTTTACAAATTGTATAGCCGAAAGTTGTGCTTGGTTCTGTTTATGTGTTATAGTTCTTATAGGCACCATGCAAGATCCTTCTTGTTCCATGACCCAAAGACAATGGCGGTAGGGGTCGATTAATGTAAGACACTATGTAAATACCACTTGTCCTTGATAAAGTTTGTCGTACCTTTCCAGTAGCCTAATTTCACACCAACCCCACTAACAACACCATGAACATTTTGAGGATCGACATTCACTGTCTTGACGCGAGAGTTAGTTGGAGTATGCTTCAACTCTAGTCTCTTCGTTGCAGTCTTTGTCATAAAATTATGAGTTGCTCAGTGTCAACCAATGCATGAGCAGGTTTATTTTTGATGATAAGGTCCACGTACTAATTTCTATTCTTGTTAACTTGGTTAGTTGACCTTGTGATGTCTCCACATAGTCCAGTCACTCTTGTTGTGACGAAAAGATAAAACGAAAATCTAAAAATAAAGAACACCAAGTTTAACGTGGAAAAATCTTTCAAACCGAAGGTAACTACCACAGAATTGATAAGATCTGAATTGCTTCACTATAACAATAAAAGGGTTACACAGGTTCTTATAATGGCTACACAACAAGTGCCAAAAGAGAACAAACAATAAACACACCAACAAAAGATAAATAGTAAGAAACACCACCCCAAACGCAATTGTTGTTCGGGACCTAAAAAGGGATCTTTCTGACCTCCAAATTCGATCTCCACCGTTTAAAATCAACCACCAAGATGTGAGGAATACTTAGTCAAAATTTAAGCCCAATCCAATGGTTAGTTAATCGGAAAATACGATCTGAAGGTTGCTGGTCGGAGAAAAAAACTACAGCAAAAAACCCTTTTTCTTCTCTCTTCTCTCTTGTTGAAAGCGCTCCCAAAAGCCTCTCTTATGTTCTAATGTCTTTCAAACAATACTAATGAACAATTGAATTATTATCTGAACAACATCCTCTATTTATAGAGTTGTGCTTTTCCTTACAAAGCCAAAACCAACTCCAAATATAATTACAATTCCAATCCTTTTCCTAATAAAATTGGAAATCAAATAAGGAGAATAATTCCAATCCTTTTCCAAGTAGGATTAGGCGATAGGCCTTTGATTGGAACATGGGACATAGCCTAACAAACTCCCCATCCAGCCAAGGGGTCAAATGGACTTCAAGTGGAGGAGCTCTTGATAGGCTTCATGCTTGCCACACTAGTACAAAGCTCATGTTTGTCTACGGTGTCTTTTTTCCACCTATCTCTATTAGTATCTAACATGACCTCATCATAACCTTCAGGTTCTCCCATTCTAGTCAATAGAATACACTCATTAGGAGAATAATATGTTGAGCTTCGCTTCTCCCTAGTAGATCTTCTATAAGAGGTTTCTGGAGCATCCGAAGTAGTCATCTTAACACGAGTTGGTTGATAATCTACCACAACATCATCAATAGGATCATCTATAGGTTCCACACCGTGATCCTTATCTGCATCATTATTTTGGGTTCCTTCATGTTCATAAGATGTATTAATAATAGGGATTTGATCAACATCAACTAAGCTTCTCAGCCTTTTCAATATCTTCAATAGTTTGATCTTCAAAGAACACAAAATCACGACTTCTAATGAGCTTCTTATCACTTGGATCATAAAAGCGATATCCAAACTCATCTTGACCATAACCAATGAAGATACACTGCTTAGTTTTAACATCTATTTTTGACCTCTCATCTTTTGGAACATGCACACAATCTTTACACCCAAACACTTTCAAGTGATCATAAGAAACATCCTTATCAAACCAACCTCTATTTGGAACATCACCATCCAAAGCAACATCAGGAGACAAATTGATAACATAAGCAACACTGTTAAGTGCTTTAACCCAAAATGAATTTGGAAGTCTAGCCTCTGAAAGCACACATCTAACTCTCTCAACTAAAGTTCTGTTCATCCTTTCTACCTAGCCATTTAATTGAGGAGTCTTTGGAGGAGTTTTCTGATGATGAATTCATTGCGATTTGCAATAGTTATAAAAGGGATCAATATAATCACCACCATTATCAGTGTGAATACATTTTAATTTATTTTCCGTTTGTCTCGGAGATAAGGCTTGAAACTCCTTAAACACATCAAGTACTTGATCTTTGGATTTTAAAGGATATACCCAAATCTTACGAGAATGATCATCAATGAAAGTTGCAAAATAAAGTGCACCACCTTTTGACTTCACTTTAAAAGGACCACACAAATTAGAGTGTACTAGCTCCGGTAGCTCAGACTTTCTCGAAGGAGGATGATTATGAAAAGAAACTCTTTTCAATTTCTCAGCTAAGCAATAAACACATCTTTTCACCTTTGACTATTTCACACCAGCAAGCAAATTCTTCTTAGCCAAACATGTGATCCCCCTCTTGCTAATATGACTAAGCCTCTTGTGCCATGATCCTAATAAAGTCTTGCTCTCCACCAAATTTATAGAGTCACCAAGAATTGATCCTTGTGTCACATATAAATTTGAATGCTTTCTTCCTCGAGCTACAATCAATGAGCCTTTGGTGAGCTTCCATTGTCCATTGAACAAGTCTTTATAATAGCCATCATCATCTAGTTGTCCTATAGAGATCAAATTCACGGGAATGTCTGGAGCATGTTTGACATTGGGAAGGACTAACGTTGATTTCAAACAAATAGTGCCAACACCAAACACCTTAACCTTACCAACACTACCCATCTTTAACACCTCAGAGCTAACAAAAGTATAAGATCAAAATAAGTATTTTCTTGGTGTGACATGTGATGTAGCTCCAGAATCTACTATCCAACTTGTATCTTGAGATACAAAATGGATGATGTCTTTATCAAAAGCAAAGAGAAGGTCATCTCAGACAACATTAACAACATTGTTTCCGTTATTTCTTCTTTCTTCCTTCTTTAAGATCTTGGTTTAACTGCTTCCAAAACCTTTTAATATGTCCTTTCTTTCCACAATGATGGCATATAATATTTTGATTCCTGAATCTTGACTTGTATCTAGTTTTACCTCTACTCCTCGAATCTCTTGCTTATCTCTCCCTCGATCTTTTAAATATAGAATATCTTAATGTAAGAATGTTCCTTGAGATTTTCTTCTAACTTCTTCATTCAGCACACCACTTTTTGCATATTCCATAGTCACCTTACCATCAGGAGAAGAATTTGTTAAAGAAACATGACGAGTTTCCCAAGAATCTAATAGTGTATTAAGAAGCCAAAGTCATTTATTTCATCATCAAAATTAATGCCCATTCCTGATAGCTGATCAAAAACACCTTGAAAATCATTTATGTGATCAAGAATAGGACTACCCTCCTTGTATTTAAAGGTATCAATTTGTTTAGCAAGAACAACTTGTGATTTCCAGTTTTTGAAGCGTAAAGCGTCTCCAACTTTTCTCACAATGTTCTAGCATGTGTCTCATTCACAATATTGTTGCTAACATTATCTTCAACCTTTTGCCTTATATATCCACATACTTGTTGGTGCTCAAAATCCTAATTTTTATCAATCACAGTCTCAGGTTTATAAGCAGCAAAAATAGAAAGATATATCTTCTTCACGAACAGTAGATCTTTCATCTTGTTTTTCCATATGTTGTAGTTTCTTCCGTTTAAACATATAGTGATACCAATCATTGTGATGAAAAGATGAAAACTAAAATCTAAAAATAAAGAACACCAAGTTTAACGTGAAAAAATCCTTCAAATCAAAGGTAACCACCACGGGATCGACAAGATCCGAATTGCTTCACTGTAACAATAAGAGGTTTACAAATATTCTTCTAATGGATACACATTAAGTTCCAAAAGAGAACAAACAATAGATATTTCTTATGCATCAAGAACCCCTTTGAACAATGGTGGCTTGGGAGCCTCAATCTTTGCCTCCCTCGTCATGATAATATTTATGGTGGTCTCAGCCACACCAGCGTTGACAAGCTCTTTGAGTGCCTTTATCTTTGTCTTCATGGCATCAATAATGTTCAACGCATCCATGAGACTGCACTCTATGGTAGCGATGGTTAGCCTCATCTCTATCTTAGTCTTTCTACGTCCATCCAAGTCACTTCGGATGCTCTCAATCTTCTCAAGACTATGTCCCTACTCTTAGAGTGCCCTCTATCTTCCTCAAGCATTGGCTAAATATCTCGACTGCATCCATTCTCATATTAACCTTCGTGACCCACTCTCTACCGAGCCAGACTTCCCCACAAAGTACCTCCACATCATTCTTGCTCACCTTAGTGGTAGAATGTTATTGGGATGTAGCCCTTCATTTGGCTCAACCTCGAGCAACACCTCTTGGTTCTTGTTGGCGACATTCTTTTTTTTTTCATGACCCTTCTTCCTGACGGCATTCTAGGTGACGTTGGCTTGGGTATTAGTAGCGCTGATTTCTCTGTCATTTATTATTCTCTTAGTTGCAACCTCCTCTGATACCACTTTGTCTTGTCCTTAGTCTTTTACTAAGCACACATGCAACACTTGACTACTTGATCACATTCTTGCACCACTTGCTCCCAATCTTGCCATGCAAAGTTAGCCTAAGATTCTAGGAATTGCTAAGAGAATGGAAGAAAGAACGCAAGTGTATTTTTAGGAAGAATTGTGTAGAGAACTTTGATTGATTTTTGTTTGATTAATTAACAAATAGATGTCCCTATTTTTATACTACTAACTTTGAGGCTAGTGTAAATAATAATTTTATAACATAAGTCCCTACATAATAACAAAGTACTCCTTTTCTATAACTCCCTACATGCCTAGAATTTTCTAAGGACCTTCCATGTAATTCTCATGTCATTAAAATATTTCATTTAAGGACTAGCCTTCTTCCTATGTAAGCCCTTCACATGGAAACTTTGTGCCATGTGGAATTTACGTGGCGCTTATGTAGCGTGCATGGTGGACCGTCATATGCTGTCCATCGTTTTTGACTCCATGGGTTTTGAGCTCTTTTTAGTAGTGGATCATCAAACTCATATATATGAGGTATCTTAGTTTATTTATGTATTATAACATCTCCTTTGTCCATTTAATCATAATCATTATTGTGCTAATTTAGTACGCGGCTTATTGATATGATTGAAGCTATATCTACTTCATGGTGTTTGTGGAATATGATGAAAGAAATAATAGTCTTGACTGATTTAGACCACCGCTGATTGTATGTTTTCATGTCCGATCAATAGATATGATGCCTAATATTTGTTTGTCTATGAATAAGTGAGTTTTCACATTTGATGAAATAACTTAGAGAAGAGATTTCTTAATGATAATAGTTACTTACAGACTAATACAGTGATGGAACTATTGAAATACATAGTAACAAGCAAACCTTTCTGAGATGACATAGAAATGAAAATAAAATAAATAGGCTAAACCACGACACGAAGCACAAGCATAGTTACTAGTACTTAAATAGAACTAGAGCATTCTGTCTGAAAGTGAAGGCAGCCTTCTAAAGAAATTCAAAGTCGGGGAAGGCATTCTATCCCTAAATATGGGATGGCGGAGGTAGTAGAAACCAAAGGCCATAGACACCATTTTAGATGGTACCAAGTATAAAATGAATGCCACGACAAAGCACAGCCCAATAAATATCCCTGTGGCTCGAGGGTCACACCAAGTTACCAATGCTTGCACTCTCTCCCCTTGTGTTGCGAAATCTCCCAAGATTGTCTGAACCCGTGCCCTAAGCATGCGCAGTTTATCATATCTAGCTCGTACCAATTCATTTGGTCTAGTGCAAGGCAATGCATCAAACTCTTCATCAAGCTCATCTCTATCTAGTGACTCTGCCAGTGAGATCTTTGGATCAAAGTGGGGTAAAGTATCTCGAGATCTGAACCTGTAATTCCACACACCAATCACAAACACATAAAAGGCAAATGTAGGTATGATGAGGTCAGGAAACCACACAAGCATCACCAAAAGTGCATGCACAAGTAAAGTTGCAGTCGGATTCTTCCAGCCACGTGTGTCATCCACACATTTGACAGTGTCAATTACCCCAGCTATGACATTAATGATCCTGAACCAATTTGCACGAACTTTTCTCATGCTGAATGAATGTGAATCAGCATCAAGCATGTAAGTCACAACCTCACGCCTAAGAGGAGGCTCTGATCTTGTCAAGTGGCTCGCTACTATTTTGACAGCTGCAATCCTTAAACTATCTTGTTGAACCATGCCAAGGGGCTTTACATGATGCATCATGGGCAGCAATGGTTGTGAATAGACATGTAAGAAATCAAGCGTTGGTGTAGCACGTATAAATCTCACTGCTAATTCAATCTCTCCCATTTTCTTCAAACCAGCTTGTGATAACAAAAGTAATAGGAAAGTATTCTTGTACACTTACCCTGTTGTCAATGTAGAAATACGCACACGCACCTTACCAATCCGAAATTCTAGCCTCGTGCACTCATCTGATTCAAATACTACTTCCGACAACCATCAAATACTCCTATAGTCAATAAAGTGGATGGATCATAACCTCTCCAAGTGTACTGCTCATTCCACCTAGGTTCTAAGCTATCAGATATGGTGCGAGTGCGTACCCACTTGTTACCATATTTAGCAAATGCATAAGCATCGGTAGACCCCTTGCCTTTCATGGGCAACAGATTTTTGCATCCAATAATCCCTAATTCAACAGTCCCAATTGGTGCTTTCCATAGTTGCCTTGCGGTTGGACAGTAATCACTACAAACATGGGCTGCTTCGTCCATCACATGATACCCACCATCAAAACAAAGGCGCAAGTGGACTCTACCTTTGTAAATTCTCTTCTCTTCGTTAGGATCTTCAAATGTGAACCATCTGGATGCGACCTTACGGTCATCCACTCAATGCTCAATTGTGGTGAGTGGTATGCTAGCAACTGCAAAGACAGTTTGGTCTTTCGCAGTCCTGTCCGTTTCTATTAGGAAAAAAAAAGCGGGCGGTGCTCGGTAAATGGTTCAGCTGCTACGAAGACCAAGTCTTCGTTCCAAGATGGAGATCCAAAAGACTAGTTGTGGGGATGGATTTGGTCTTTTGAACTTGGAATCCTAATTGGGCTTTGATGTGATATGATGACTCCTTTGAATTATGTGTCAAGTGGGAAATGTCTTGTGCCTCTATTACTGATGATCTCAAATACCACAATTTAGGTGATTGATATACCTTAGATTTAGAAGCAGGATTACCGGCAGTATCGGTCTTCCAGGCTTCAAGGAATGAATCATCAACTTGAATCCCAACCCAAGTAGCAAGCATTAGATCACCTCTATGAGCCCCACCTCCTTCAAGCCTATACCATTAAGGAGCCAAAGGACTATCAGGTGGGTCACGTAGGGGGATCTCACTCACATCAAAGCAAATGCCACCTAGAAATACATGTCCTGCCACGTCGGATGTAGGATCAAATGACTTGGCACTTGAAGGGTCCCACACTGAGACTTCTAAGAGGGAGGAAGAATCAGGTGCATCTCGACCGAAAGCAAAAGTTTGGTCCCACTCAAACAACACTATTTTCCGGGCTGGCTTTGATACAACATGGCTGCCGGAAACAACAATTTTCACAACAGGGCAGCCAACTATGGGTAGTGATCAAGCTTTTACAACTCGAACGAACAGGTAATGCATTTTTTCAACAAGATCAAATGAGGACGGTTCGATGGGACCTGATTCAGCATCAGAGAAGATGACTGATAAAGCACGACTAATTGGCCTAGGACCAGTGTTCGACAAAATAAATTTTCAAACCAATTTCACCGTAAACTAACTGAACCAATATTTCTTCTCCAAAGGGTAATAGATCAATGCTTCTTCACCTTTCTTGACAAACTGCGTAGCACTCAACCTGATCCTTCCGAGGAAATTATTCCTGGTTGTAGGGCCAATGGACTTGTCATGATAGACGTCAAGCTTAAGCATGTCCCTAAAAACATCAGAGGGTTTTCCGACATTGAATTCCAATATTTCATTCCACTGGGGGCTGAGATCACGAGTGACTGTCCTCGTCTTCCTTCTCTGGCCATAGAAATCGACAAGTACGTAAGGACTTGAAGTGCCATGGCCATCCTTGGGAAGGAGGTTCCGTGCCTCAATTACTTCTACTACTAGCTTTCTCACTGTGCCCATTTAATTTGGATATTATTGTGTACTAGTACTTGTGAACTATGCATGGAAGTTGAAGAAAGAGACTAATTTGTTTTAGTAAGCAGCAGTAGTTGCAAACTAATGATGTATGTAGTTGCTATTCTTGTCTTTCGGAGGGAGAGATGATATGGAAAGGGTTAAAGTCAAGAAAAGAAGGTAACATGTAGAAAAAGAAAATCGGACAAGAGAAAAAGTGCTTAACTTCATGTGCAAGCACCTCTAACATAACCTTTATTTTGGTTCCTTACTAACCAAATTCTTCTTTACACACCAGATTTTTTGAACTTTTTCCGCCCATAATTCTTTTCGAGTCAAAAGCAATCTTTTGGTCTTCAATTCTATGACTAGTAGTGGCAAGCGAGCGAGTAGTCGAATATGAGTCGATCGAAAATGAGTCATATAAAAATGAATAAAGTACTCGACTCGGTTCACATTTTAAATGGATAAAAACAAGTGATCCAACAAATAATATAGGTAAATATGGATACACATATTATAATAGAAATCTTGTTAAAAGGTTTAAAACAAAATCTTTTTAAAAATTTTTATCACTCCTCCCCCACCAGCCCCCTACCCCTATAACAAAAAATGTAAAAAAAAAAAAAGTTTAGTTTGTTTTATTATTAAAAGAAAAAAATTATTATCACCCAACCCTCGAATCAACCCCCCCCCCCTCCGCGTACTAGCGCACCCCACCCCACTCAATTCCAAAAAAAAAAAAAATCTTTTTCCCCCCAGCCCCATCCACAAAAAAATGTAAAAAATATAAATATAAAGAAGTATTTTCTACAATCTGCACCCCCTACTAAAGGCCCCCCCCCCACACCCCAATCCCCAAAAAAAATTAACAAGAAAAACGAATTCTTCACCGCCCCCCCCCCGGCACGCCCCCTATCCCAAAAAAAAATTGATTTTTGTTATAGATTTTATTTTTAAAGAAAGTCGTTTTACCACCCCCCACCCCTTACCACTTTTTTTTTTTTATGAATGAACATCTTTTACCCATTTTACCCATTTAACTACCCACTTTTAAATGGATAATATGGGTATTATTCGTTGGGAAAATTACACGGTTAAGCAAACTTATACTACTTAATTACTCATCATAGCTCTGGTTTTCTATAATTACCACTCGCGACTAACAGTAACACTTAATTACGTCGGCTGATTTTGAGTTTGTATGATTAGTCTCGTTTGTATATGTATAATTTGCCTCATTTGTATAAATCGCAACTAACAATTCTTTGTTTGATTTGTATTTGTATATGATGGTTTGTATTTGTATATGACGATGATTTCCTTTGGTTTTTCAGTTTTGTCATCATATACATTCAATCTTTTTGTGTATAACTTTTTAAAGTTTGTATAAACGTGTAGTTTTCGGATTTTGTATAATATAATTTATATAATGTAATTTGTATAATATATTTTGTATGATTGTTTAAAGTTCATATGTTTATGTTTTGTATCAATTCGTTATTTTAAGTTTTATTATATTTGTATAAATCCGACTTTATATTACTCAACTATACAAAAATATGTAAATTATACAAATGTACCAGCGAATTATACAAACGAGATGCGAATTATACAAATTATTGTCCACTCTCACCTGTCTCCTCCCTCTCCCAATCTCGCTCACCTCTCTCCTCCCTCTCTCAATCTCGCTCGCCTCCTCCTCCCTCTCTCAATCTCGCTCACATCTCTCCTCCCTCTCCCAAACTCTCTCACCAGAATATACAAATACATATGTATAATATACAATTATCTAACTGATATACATATACAATTCACCTCTCTCGCTCACCTCTCTCCTCCCTCTCCCACTCTCGCTCACCACTCTCCTCCCTATAACATGTAGCTACGAATTGTAATTAGCAAACTATAGTTATGAAGCGTAATTAGGCTATTTTTGAGTGGCTATATGCGAAAGTTCCTCTTATTCGTTTTTATCCATTTTTAAATGAGTTGGGTACCCAACCCATTTAAAGTGGGAAAATATGAGTGAATACCCATATAAATTACCCATTCTACCACCCCTATCTATGACGTACTATAAATTAAATTAAATTTAAGTTCTATTTATTAACGGTGTATAGTATAATAACTCATTTGTACGTAATTCTTGGCAAAATTTCTCTTGATAAACATGAATCAGTATTAACCTAGCTACTATTATAGTAACTAGTTAAAATTCACTTATACAATATACAGAAAAGAAAAAAAGTTGTTTGTGATATCGCATCATCAAAATTAAAATGGAAAAAACATATTTAATTCTATGTCAATGCGTAGTATAGAGTACTAAGATCAAATTATTACACTGTTATTATTTCTGAATAAGAAAAGAGTAGTACTATCAATAATAATCATAATGAATGAATATTTCAAAGGGTGTGAGGTGGGGTGGATAATTAACTGTTGGGCGTTGGGTATTCATAAACTGAAGAACTAAACTTTCAATACGATTAAGGAGAGAGCGTATAGAACCATTGAGTTCTCTCCATATTTTGATTAGCCTACTAAAATCCCTCCCTTCTTAATCAATATCTCAATTGGATAGACAGCACTTCTCAATACTGAATGGCAAGACGTTTTTTAAAATTCCAGAGGTCTAACTTCAAGTTTCTAAACTTGTATTCGAAATGATCGAGTGCATGCATTCAATTTCAATAACACAACTTTGCTTATTAACGGAAACGGCTATTGATCAAACTATAAAATTATTAAAAATATTAATTGGCGATGCATATATGGTCATGGTGTTGGGATCAAAATAATTTGGTGTCATACAAAAGCTAATAAAACAAAGTTCGAAAGACCATGAATACGAAGATAAAAGAGAAATATACCAAAAGACAAATATTTAATGTGGTTTGGTCAATCGATCTCTGTCCACAAGATGAGATGAGCAATTCGATATTTAAAAGAGAGTACAAAATATTGAGAGAAATAACCCCATAAATAAACTCGAAATAAAAAGAGGTTCACACAAGTGCTAACATAACATTTGTGTCTCACAAATTCCCCCCCCCCCCCCCCCCGCCCCACATAAAACTCTCTAAGCCCCAATACTACATAGGGGTGTACATTGTCGGGTTGGTTCGGGTTTTTCAAATATCAAATCAAATCATTTGTGTCGGATTTTTAAATCTACAAACCAAACCAAACCAATAAAACTCGGGTTTTTCAACCTCAGGGATTTTTTAGATTTTCGGGTTTTTCCGATAAAGTGTTCATATAAACATAAAATATACTTGTACTTCAAATATTTCTTTAGTCCTATCAAAATACAACTATCTAAGGTGTTTCTTAAGAAAATAACACAAAATATGATATGAGTAATGATACTAAAATATCCAACAAAAAAATAATAATAATGAAATCGCGTAAAACAAATATTGCAAATTAACAAATCATAATTAAAATGATCATAATTTAAAAGTACTAAATCATGCTAAAATAAGTTTAATAAGTATTAGTTACATAATTAAATATTAAAGAAAAGTAAAATTAGATTATGTTTTTGAATTGTCTAAGCCAATGTAAAACCAAAGAACAAATATTCAATATTATTGTCATTCTTAGTGTTGAATTGATTTTCTTTTTGCATTAGTATTAATTTGATTTTGATTTAAGCTTTATTATAATTACCAACATCTGTGAACTATATAATCTTTATTGAACCATTCAGAATTCTAAGTTTTTCAAACTTGAAATAATATATTAAAAGATAAAAACTATGAAAAAGTATAAAAAATATTTAAACATTATATCAAAGTAAATATTTTTATGTATAAAATAAAATTTTAAAATTATATATATAATGTCGGGTTGGTTTGGTCTCGGGTTATTTTTTTTTAGTTAAAACCAAACCAACCCAAATATAGTCGGGGTTTTTTTTCAATACCAAACCAAGTCAAACCAACCACTAGTCGGGTTTTTTTCTGGGCTGGATTCGGTTTTCGGTTCAGTTTTGTACACCCCTAATACTACATTATGAATGCTACCAAGTTAAAAGAAATGAACATTTATTTATAGAGTTGTAAACTTTTTCATACAAGAAAAAACACTAGCAAAATACTCAATTTGTCTCATTTTATGTAACACCCTTTGACTTGATACAATATTTAAGAAAAAAAAACTTTTGAAACTTGTGATTCAAAATAATTCTTAGATATTTGTGTGGTTGTAAATTATTTCATTAAGGGTAAAAGAGTAATTTCAAAGTTAAAATATTTTTAATTATAATACGGTAATATTCTTTTTGGGACCAACTAAAAAAAAAAAATGTCACATAAAATAAGAGAAATGGAGTATGAATACTTTATGTTTTCTTTTAGGAAAAGAAAATAAATTATAATATGAAACTCAAGACAAATACCCAAAGCATGCCATCTACTTTTGTTTATCTTGAAAGAAGCCTCAAATGGTGTGCTTTATAAAACGCTTAACATTTACTTGTTTGGAAGATAGAAAATGAAAATAAGAAAATATTTACCATGCATCTGCATTAATGCTACTTTTTTCTGCCATCACTGGTTGATTTCAGGAAAAGAATTCTACTACCACTACAAATTTTTCTTAGGTTGAAGATTCTCTTTTGCTTTATAATGAATAATAGCCACTAAGGAATGGCTAACTTTTGACAAAGATGACATTCTTTTGTATCGCCGACCACGTTTTGGTCCGCAGAACACAATCATCTTTCTAGTTTTTCTTTCTTTAATGAATTGGAAAATTAGAAAACTTATTTGACAAATGATGAAATCCAACTTTTATTTTTTTGGTTTTCCACCCGGTGTGTGGAGTCTATATTGAAGCTCCGACTAAATTTAAATCACACTCTGCAGGACTCATTCAGGGATGGCGCTCCCTATAGAATTTTCTCCATACTCAGGGCTCGAATCTAAGACTCTAGTTAAGGAGAAATCTAACTTTCTCGCTGCTGATCATTTACTCTTTTCTTCTAAAATAAATGATGTGGGGGTATCAAACTTAGTTATCTTGTGTTTGATTTCAAATGCTTATTATTTAACTAGTTACGCCACACATACGTTGTACGCCTATGACAACTCAAAAAACACCTATTATTTTAAATTTATAGTGATCAGTGTTTTAAAAGAGTTTGTTGGGACTTGCCTGGGGATTCGCCTCAAGGCGGGGCTCTACCAAAACTTCTTGAGATTCAAGTGTGAGGCTTAGTTTTGTAAGACTTAATTACATCCTAAGCGCCCGATTGTACGCCCTAAGAACGCCCTACGTTTGGGGCTCGCCTAATAGACCTTACACAAGTTATGTGTTGAATTCTTTAGTTAAAATTGTTGACCCTCATAATTTTTGAATAAATGAATGATACTTAATAGTTTTATAATCTATAGAACTAAGAAGATTGAGAGTAACTCAAATAACAAGTTGTAGTATCACATATTTACTAGTTGGTAACACTATGAGAGTGATTATATATTATTTAATATTTCTTTTAAAAATAGATAGCGAAATTTTACAGTTTCACTTATGATTGGTCTTCATATTTTTTTTATATGGCTCAAAATTTTCATATTTTATTTAGCTATTTAAAAGTAATTTTAATTTTATTCATGGTGGAGTGATGTTTTTATTATAATAGTGTTCACAACAAAATTTCGTAACCACTGAAAATTAACTGCAAGCAAAATAAATAAATGAAAATGTTATTTTTATTGATGAATCTTATGAGATCAATTATGTTGTTCTCTTGATTCTTCTCTCCTAAACTTCTCCGTGATTCGAGGGCCTTCAGTAGCGTATTTCTCGAATGTAGGATGATGTAGACCTCCTTGAGATGTATTTGATCTCCGGGAACGTCGAAGAGCACTTCGTTGTTTCAAGTCGATCTCTGAGAAGAACGCCATTGATCACTCCTTCGAAGAGTTATGTAGTTGATGTTGTAGCTTTCTCCAATTGCAGAATGCTTCTTGAAGATTTTTCTTCCTCCTCTTTACACTACTAAAAAAACAGTGAATACCGACCTAAAAATTTCCGACCTCAAATGGAGGTCGGTAATTTCTGACCTCCGGAGGTCAGTATTTATAAGTAGTCGGTTTTTATGCAAATAAAGCGGAAAAACCAAATTCCAACCTCTGGAGGTTGGTAATTTCCGACCTCCGGAGGTCGGTATTTATAAGTAGTCGGTTTTTGTGCAAAATAAAGCGGGAAAACCAAATTCCGACCTCTGAAGGTCGGAATTTTTCCCGAAAAAATGAATTACAATAAAATTACCGACCTCATGAGGTCGGTATTTTTTATATTTAATTGAGAAAATAATACCGACATCAAGAGGTCGGTTTTTATTGTAATTCATTAAAAATTCCGACCTCCTGAGGTCGGATTTTTTCTCAATTAAATATTTTATAATACCGACTTCCGAATGTCGGTAGTATGTAATTAAAATACCGACCTCATGAGGTCTGTATTTTTATTTCATCTAATTACTATTAATTAAAGCGACATCCGGAGGTCGGTATTTTTATTTCATCTAATTACTTTTAAAAGCGACATCCGGAGGTCGGTTTACAGAAAGGGAGAAAACCAAATTCCGACCTCTGGAGGTCTGAATTTTTTCCAAAAAAATGAATTACAATAAAAATACCGACCTCATGAGGTCGGTATTTTTTATATTTAATTGAGAAAATAATACCGACATCAAGAGGTCGGTTTTTATTGTACTTCATTAAAAATTCAGATCTCCTGAGGTCGGAATTTGTTCTCAATTAAATATTTTATAATACCGACTTTCGAATGTCGGTAGTATGTAATTAAAATACCGACCTCATGAGGTCGGTATTTTTATTTCATCTAATTACTATTAATTAAAGCGACATTCGGAAGTCGGTATTTTTATTTCATCTAATTACTTTTAAAAGCGACATCTGGAGGTCGGTTTGCAGAAAGCGGGAAAACCAAATTTCGACCTCTGGAGGTCGGAATTTTTCCCGGAAAAAATGAATTACAATAAAAACTGACCTTTTGATGTCGGTATTAAATTATTTTTCTGAATAGGTTTTGTGTAAAATCAAAAACTAAAAAAATTATAATACCGACTTCCGTATATCGGTAAAATTAAATAGTAAAAATAAATTAATATAAAATACCAACCTCATGAGGTCGGTATTTTTTATATTTAATTGAGAAAATAATACCGACATCAAGAGGTCGGTTTTTATTGTAATTCATTAAAAATTCCGACCTCCTGAGGTCGGAATTTTTTCTCAATTAAATATTTTATAATACCGACTTTCGAATGTCGGTAGTATGTAATTAAAATACCGACCTCATGAGGTCTGTATTTTTATTTCATCTAATTACTATTAATTAAAGCGACATCCGGAGGTCGGTATTTTTATTTCATCTAATTACTTTTAAAAGCGACATCCGGAGGTCGGTTTACAGAAAGGGAGAAAACCAAATTCCGACCTCTGGAGGTCAGAATTTTTTCCAAAAAAATGAATTACAATAAAAATACCGACCTCATGAGGTCGGTATTTTTTATATTTAATTGAGAAAATAATACCGACATCAAGAGGTCGGTTTTTATTGTACTTCATTAAAAATTCAGACCTCCTGAGGTCGGAATTTGTTCTCAATTAAATATTTTATAATACCGACTTCCGAATGTCGGTAGTATGTAATTAAAATACCGACCTCATGAGGTCGGTATTTTTATTTCATCTAATTACTATTAATTAAAGCGACATTCGGAGGTCGGTATTTTTATTTCATCTAATTACTTTTAAAAGCGACATCTGGAGGTCGGTTTGCAGAAAGCGGGAAAACCAAATTTCGACCTCTGGAGGTCGGAATTTTCCCGGAAAAAATGAATTACAATAAAAACGACCTTTTGATGTCGGTATTAAATTATTTTTCTGAATAGGTTTTGTGTAAAATCAAAAACTAAAAAAATTATAATACCGACTTCCGTATATCGGTAAAATTAAATAGTAAAAATAAATTAATATAAAATACCAACCTCATGAGGTCGGTATTTTTATATTTAATTGAGAAAATAATACCGACATCAAGAGGTCGGTTTTTATTGTAATTCATTAAAAATTCCGACCTCCTGAGGTCGGAATTTTTTCTCAATTAAATATTTCATAATACCGACTTCCGAATGTCGGTAAAAATTAAATAGTATGTAATTAAAATACCGACCTCATGAGGTATACATATATACATATATACATACATACACACACACACACACACACATATATATATATATATGTAAATTATATGTAAATTAATATATGTAAATTATATATATATATATATATATATATAGATGTATACATTAATAAATACCAACCTAAAGAGGTCGGTATATTTAAATTATTATTTTATTTAAATAATATCGACTTTATGATACCAGTATTTATTAAATATTTTTAAATATAGGTAATTATTCACTTCTTGAGGTTGATTTTATTAATTAAACACACACACACACACACACACACACACACACACACACATATATATATATATATATATATATATATATATATATATATATATATATATATATATATATATATGTATATATATATAGATGTATACATTAATAAATACCAACCTAAAGAGGTCGGTATATTTAAATTATTATTTTATTTAAATAATATCGACTTTATGATACCAGTATTTATTAAATATTTTTAAATATAGATAATTATTCACTTCTTGAGGTTGATTTTATTAATTAAACATATATATATATAGATGTATATATATATGTATATAAATATATAGATGTATACAATAAAAATACCAACCTAAAGATGTCGATATATTTAAATTATTATTTATTTAAATAATATCGACTTTATGATACCAATATTTATTAAATATTTTTAAATATAGATAATTATTTTAAAAAATACCGACATCTCGTGGTCGGTAAATTAAACAATTCTCCTTAAAAAAGAATGATAATATAAGTCTTATTCCTAAATCTAACTCTCAAAATCTAACTCACTTTCACTCCCCACCCCCGACCCACCCCGTCGGCGCCCACCCCCGACCCACCCCATCGGCGCCCATCCCCAACCATCTCCAACCGGCGCAACGCACCATCCTCTACCGCCGCCACTCCACCTTCGCAGCAGCAGGGAAAGTCGCGACAGCAGCAGTGGAAGTCACGTCCAGCAGCAGGAGGTGGCGCGCCTCCATCCCGACCGGTGCTGCCTCCTTCCCGATCGGCGCCGCCTCCATCTCGACCAGCGCCTCCATTCCCGACCTTCTTATTGAAGGTGAATTTTTAGAACCTCCATAATAGATTACTTTTGTTTCTATTTAGTTGAAGTATCTCAAAATTAGAGTACTAATATACTTAGTTTTATTGATTGTTAGTTAGTAAGTGAATGATTTAGGGTTTTTGATTGTTAGCTTGAATTAGGGATTATTTGATTGTTAGTTTGTGTTTGTTGATTGTGAATTGAAAATTTTAATGCTAGGGTTAGTTTGAATTAGGGTATCTTAGGATTTGTTTGAAATTTGGTATTTCTTAAGTTAATTGGTTTGATTTTGGAATTGTAAGATTAAATTGAATTAGGGTATTTAAGGAGTTGTTTGAACTTGGGTATTATTTGAGTTAGTTTGAATTATTATTGAGATTTTAGGACTAATAGTTTGAATTTGGGATTAGGAATAGCTAGCTAATTTGAATTTAGGATTTTAGAACTAGTTAGATTTTGGGATTTTAGGGCTAGTTTGAATTTGTGATTTTAAGATTAGTTTGAATTTTGAATTTAGGACTAGTTTGAATTATTATTGAGATTTTAGGATTACTAATAGTTTGAATTTGGGATTTTAGCACTATAGTTTGATTTTTTGAATTCTAGGAGTACTTTCAATTTGTGATTTTAAGACTAGTTTGAATTTGGAATTTAGGACTAATAGTTTGAATTATATTTGATATTTTAGGACTAATTAATAGTTTGAAGTTGGGACACTAGCTAGCTAGTTTGAATTTAGAATTTTAGGGATTTGAATTACAACTTAATTAGAACTTATAATTAATTATAACTTGAATTTACTATAAATTGAACTTAATTAGGAATATAAACTTGAAATTAGAACTTGAACTTGGAACTAATTAGCTTGAATATATAACTAATTAAGTTTAGAAATTAGATATGAACTTGAATTGAAACTTGAACTTATTAAAACTTGAATATATATATAACTACTATTCTTGGATATGAAGTTTATATTTAACTAATTTAAGAACTTTTCGTGCTAGGCAATTGAGGAAGCTCAACATCTAAAAAAGTTGATACAAGACTATATTGCTTCTTTCATCAAAGTTGGAGATAAGGTTGGTGCTTCTAAATTTCTTAAGTTAAAGTACAATTGTTTTCAATAATGTGTTTGTGTCCATCTAGTATTAATACTTAACTTTAATTTTGTGATAATTTTTTTGTGTCCATCGAGTGTTTGTTGAGCATAAGTACCAACACTAGTTGATCCTATTGATGACAAAATTGATTTTTTTGCAAGATCGATTTGTGTCCATCTAGTGTTGACACTTAGCTTTAAATTTAGAAATAATATATTTGCTAAGCATAAGTAAGTATCAACACTAGTTGATCCTATTGATGACAAAATTGATTTTCTTGCAAGATCGATTTGTGTCCATCTAGTGTTGCTATTAAGCTTTAATTTAGGAATAATGTGTTTGTTAAGCATAAGTATCAACACTAGTTGATCCTATAGATGACAAAATTGATTTTCTTGGAAGATCGATTTGTGTCCATCTAGTGTTGCTATTTAGCTTTAATTTAGGAATAATGTGTTTGTTAAGCATAAGTAACAACACTAGTTGATCCTATAGATGACAAAACTGATTTTCTTGGAAGATCGATTTGTGTCCATCTAGTGTTGCTATTAAGCTTTAATTTAGGAATAATGTGTTTGTTAAGCATAAGTATCAACACTAGTTGATCCTATAGATGACAAAATTGATTTTCTTGGAAGATCGATTTATGTCCATCTAGTGTTGACACTTAGCTTTAAAAAGTTGTTCAGTTGTTAAAGTTATAAAGTTGTTAAGTTGTTTAAATAAGTTGGAACTAAGTCAAAACTAAACTAGGTAAAGTTAAAAAGTTGTTATGTTATTTAAATTAGTTAAAATGAATAATGTCGGTTTAGTTAGTGAATTTAGTTGTTGGAACTAAGTCAAAACTAAACTAGGTAAAGTTAAAAAGTTGTTATGTTGTTTAAATTAGTTAAAATGAATAATGTCGGTTTAGTTAGTAAATTTAGTTGTTGGAACTAAGTCAAAAGTAATGTAGTTAAAGTTAAAAACTTGTTATGTTGTTTAAATAAGTTAAAATGAATAATGTCGATTTAGTTAGTGAATTTAGTTGTTGGAACTAAGTCAAAACTAAACTAGGTAAAGTTAAAAAGTTGTTATGTTGTTTAAATTAGTTAAAATGAATAATGTCGGTTTAGTTAGTGAATTTAGTTGATGGAACTAAGTCAAAAGTAATGTAGTTAAAGTTCAAAGGTTGTTGTTGTTTAAATAAGTTAAAATGAATAATGTTGGTTTAGTTAGTGAATTTAGTTGTTGGAACTAAGTCAAAACTAAACTAGGTAAAGTTAAAAAGTTGTTATGTTGTTTAAATTAGTTAAAATGAATAATGTCGGTTTAGTTAGTGAATTTAGTTGTTGGAACTAAGTCAAAAGTAATGTAGTTAAAGTTCAAAAGTCGTTATGTTGTTTAAATAAGTTAAAATGAATAATGTCGGTTTAGTTAGTGAATTTAGTTGTTGGAACTAAGTCAAAAGTAATGTAGTTAAAGTTCAAAAGTTGTTATGTTGTTTAAATAAGTTAAAATGAATAATGTCGGTTTAGTTAGTGAATTTAGTTGTTGGAACTAAGTCGAAACTAAACTAGGTAAAGTTCAAAAGTTGTTATGTTGGTTAAATTAGTTAAAATGAATAATGTCGGTTTAGTTAGTGAATTTAGTTGTTGGAACTAAGTCAAAACTAAACTAGGTATAATCAAACTAGGGTATACAGTTTAAATAAATTCAAATGTTATTTAGTTGATGGAATTAAAATTATCATTATTGTTTGTGTAGATGAATCCTGATCGTAGTTGGATGTATAATAGAAACAATCCTGGTCGAGCGGGTATGATTCCGAATTTGCAGAAGGTGTCACTAGATTTATAAATCATGCAATGACACTTGATGATTTTTTAAATTCAAGATTGATTAGGTATCCGTGTGTTAATTGTGAAAATGTGAGATATCATACAACAGAGACTGTTGCTATGCATCTTATGATGAATGGATTCAAACCAGGGTATACAGTTTGGACTAGCAATGGTGAGGTTGAAAGTGACACTATGTTTAATAACTTTGTTGTCGGTGAAAGTAGTAGATCTACCGAGTATAATTATTTCCAAGGTTCTAGAATGTCAGATATGATTAGTGATGCTTTTGGGATGCATTCTGATTTTGAACAAGGAGAAAATGTAGAAGAAGCTCCTAATGAAGAAGCAAACATCTTTTATGAACAATTGCGTGATTGTAGTAGTCCTTTGTTCAACGGGAGTCAACACTCTAAATTGTCTGTTGCGCTTAGATTGTTAAGTATCAAATCTGACAACAATATTTCTCAAGGAGCAATGGACTCTATGATAGAACTTATGAAGGAATTAGTTGATCCCAATGTAGAGATTCCTGATTCTTATTATAAAGCAAATGCATTGGTGTCTAAGTTAGTACTCTCCTCGATAAGAATTGATTGTTGTGAAAAATGTTGCATGTTATACTATAAGGAGGATGTCAATCTAGAGTCTTGTAAGTTTTGTAGTTACCCTCGCTATAAGATTGATTCTACCGGAAAGAAACTTGCTATTAAGGCGATGCATTATTTACCTCTTATACCAAGATTGAAAAGGTTGTATGCATCAAATAGCTCTAGGTTGGGTTTGTGTGCAGATGGTTTCACCCCTTTTTCAGTTGGGGCTACACCATATTCTTGTTGGCCTGTGTTTATTACACCGTATAATCTTCCACCTGAGATGTGTATGACAAGTCCATATATATTTCTAAATTGTGTCATTCCTGGTCCGAGTAATCCAAAAAGCAAGATTGATGTGTACTTACAGCCTTTGATTGATGAGTTGAAATTGTTGTGGTCTAAGCGGGTAGAAACATGGGACATTTCTTGTAAACAAAATTTCAACATGCGTGCTACTTTAATGTGGACTATTAATGATTTTTCTGCCTATGAAATGCTATCTGGATGGATGACAGCTAGAAAGTTAGCATGTCCCTACTGTATGTAAGACACTAAATCATTCACATTAAAACATGGCCGAAAGAATTCATGGTTTGATTGTCATCGTCGGTTCTTGCCACTTGATCATGAGTTTAGGAGAAAGAAATATGCATTTAAAAAGAATAAAACTGAATGAGATGGTCCACCCCCAATATTAACGGGTGATGATATTTGGGAAAGGGTTCAAAATTTTCCAAAGGTAACTGAGGAACCACCGTACAAATTTGATGGGTATGGTGTTGCACATAATTGGACTAAACAGAGTATATTCTGCCAACAACAAGTTATTTAAGCACAAGGCTAATTATTCATTCACAATGGAACAGAAGAGAAAAATTTGTGAGTGGGTGGAAAGCTTGAAAATGCCAGATGGATATGCCTCAAATTTGGGAAAGAGGGTTGACATTGAGCGTGGAATATTACATGGGATGAAAAGTCACGACTGTTATGTTTTTATGAAACAATTACTTCTGATTGCTTTTTGTGGATTGCCTGAAAACATATGGAAGCCGATGGCAGAAATCAGTTTGTTCTTCAAAGACTTGTGTTCCAAAGACATTGAGAGTAGAGAATCTGTTCGGATGGCCAAAAATATAGTTGTTATTAGTAATAAGTTGGAGAAGATTCTTCCACCTGGGTTCTTTGATGTGATGGAACATCTTCCTATTCACCTTGTTCATGAAGCTCTACTGGGAGGTCCAGTTCAATATAGGTGGATGTATCCTTTTGAGCGGTAAGTAACTATAACACATTGGCAAGAGCATAACTTATTTCATAAATCGTTAATATATCTTTTGAAATTACATATCTAATATAAAATTTTACAAGAGCATTGGCAAGTCTAAAAGGGGTATTAAGAATAAACATAGGGTGGAGGGCTGTATGGCTCAAATATATCTAGCTAAAGAAAGATCCCACTTTTGTTCTTACTACTTTGATGATTATGTGTCGTGTTTGAGAAACAGACCTAATCGACATGATGTTACTGGGAATGATCCTGCAGTACAATCATTATCAATCTTCAACCAACGGGGTAAGGGTTCAAAAAAGAGTACATTACACAAACTTACCGAAAAGGAGAAAAAATATGCAGAGCTTCATGTCTTGTTGAATTGTCCAGAAGTCCAACCCTTCTTAAAGTAAGAAAATTAAATATGTAAACAACATATATTCAACTCCGATTTTATTAAGGAAACTAACTGTATTTTCAATGTGATTCTACAGTTATTTTGTGAGCCAATATGGTCATGATCAAGTGTTTCCATCATTTATAACGTGGTATACTAATTGGGTAAGTGTTGTAATATATGCACCTATTAAGAGATTAGTGTACTCTTCTTTCTACTAACATTACTTTTAATTTACTAATTATATATAGGTCTACAATTCAGAAAATGCCGCCACATTTGATCAATTTTTCAAGGATATTTCTTGGGGACCGATTACAGTTCACACAATGTCCCAATATAACGTAAATGGTTTTAAATTTGCCACAGAGAAATACTCAAAGAATAAGAAAAATAATAATAGTGGTGTTTGGGTTAAAGGTGATAATGGAAATCAAAATGAGAATGTTGATTATTTTGGCATCCTACAGGAGATTGTAGAGTTGGAGTATTCGGGTTGGCCAATCAAAAGAATAGTACTTTTCCAATGCAAGTGGTTTGATCCAACTTCAAGAGATATGAGAGAGCTTAAGCAACATAATATCATTGAAGTCAAGCACACTAGGAAGTATGAGGCTTATGATCCTTTTATTATTGCACAAAATGCTAAGCAAGTGTACTATGCTCCTTATCTATTGCGTAGGGATATGTCTGATTGGTGGGTTGTAATCAAAACAAAACTGATGGGGCAAGTGGAAGTTGAGAATGAATTGGATGTTGCATATCAAAATGAAATATCAAGTGTTCATCAAGTAGTGGATGCTGAGTTAGAAATGAATTTTGAGCATCCTGATCACATTTTAGAAGAAGTTAATAAAGAAGAGTTAGATATGCCAACAAATATGGAGGAGGATGAGGAGGAAACATTCGAAGAGGATGAATGGATAGATGAGGAGGAAACTTCCGAAGATGATACATGTGAATGGATAGATGATGAAGAAACTTCCGAAGAGGATGAATAACAATTTGTATGTTTAGTTGGTGGATTTTTAGCTATTCATATTTGAGTATATTTTATATTTTAGTAGTTTTAACGTTTGTTCGACATTGTGAAAGACTATTTGGATTAAGCCTTATGTTATGATAACTTTGTTTGATATATTTGTTCGACATTGTGACATTATTTTGTACTACTTTGTTTTAATCTTTATATTTATTTGATATAGATGGTAGATAAAGACAAGGGTAAATCAAAAAAATTCGCTAATCCGAAAAAGAAATTTAAGGCCAATGCTATGAGAAGGCCCACTGGGGTCGTGATATCTGATGAGCCCTCTCGAGCTAATATTTCAAAAAGAGCCTCAGTTTCAACGACTCACTCGACACACCAGTCACATAATGCCTCTACTCATGTGGCTCCACAATCTGGTTATACTATATCTACACCCACTGTGGTATCTAGTTCGGGTTACCAAACATTACAGGGCTATTCACATCTTGGTCGTGGGTCTAACATACCATCAGCTAGTGCTAGTCAGTGCAATAGTTTGAATACTAGTAGTGGATCAATTGGACTTTCCAATCTTTATATTGAATCCAATGGCTCAGAGCCTAATACTCCCACCACCCCGCACTCAGATGCACATGGTCCTCAGCCAGGCGATAGAGACAATTTTTGGAGACTCGTCATTGAGCCATTAGTATACAAGTATGATTTAATTATGTTTCATCTTTTATTTATCTATTTATATTTTAATTGATTGATTATTTTTTGTTTACTCTACTTCGTCAATGAACTCGTATTTCAGCTTATGTCCGGATGTGGGTATGACAAAGATTATTTTAAAGTGCATCGGAACTCACTATAATGGTGTGTATCCGAATTGGAGTTCGATTCCACTTAACACCCAAGGACAGATGTTCAATGAATTTAAGGTAAGAATATATATAAATTAAATTCATAGCATATACATTTAAATTCTCTAGTCATTTGAACAATAAATATTTAGTAATTTTTTATTACAGAAATATTATGTATGGGCTCCCGAACACGAGGATGACGTTCAAGTGAACTTCAAGCTTAAAGCTTCAAAGTTGCTTTCTAGCACATTTTGTGATTGTCGAAGAGAAAACAGAATGCCTAAGTTTATGTTTCCAGATCGATGGGCTTTGTTACTGAAACATTGGAGTACTGATGAAAATTTTAAAAAGAGGAGTGACATTGGGAAGATGGCTCGCGCATCAGAAAAGGGAGGCTCTTTGCACACTGGTGGAGCTATTAGCCAGGTTACTAGGAAGGAAATAATGGTATACTTTCTTAATTTAGTAAAATAATTTTTTCCTTTTTTGATAAGTACTCTTTGGATATTAATGAGATCAAATTCTATATATGTTATTTGCAGGAAAAAGAGTTGGGTAGGCCGGTAGCTGTACCAGAGATGTTCAAGGTTACTCACGTCAAGAAGAGTACGAACCCCACAGAAGAAGAAAGATGGATTGAGCCACGTGCTCAAGAGACATATGTAAGAACTCCATTCAAACTAAAAAAAAAATGTCTTTTCCTTGTATATATTGCATTCTTATTCATAGAGTTCTTTGTTTAAATTACAAGATAGGTATATACGAATATCTTCGGAATATCATAGTACTCTACCTCTTGAGAGTCAGGACAGACCATTTACACAAGAAGAAAATGAGAATCTTTGGAAACAGAGTGCTGGTGAACCGATTAGAGGTTCAATCTACGGCTATCCAGAAAAGGCGTATCAGAAGAAGAAGTCTTGGTATTGTGGTTCATCATCCTCAAGCTTTGATGGTGGGGATAGAGAGACAATATCTGCAATGGAGAGTAAGATAGATTATCTCAATGCCGAGCTTGCTGCTGTAGCCGAAAGAGAGAAGAAAGAGAGAAGAAGAGAGAGGAGGAGATTGCAGCAGCAAAGGAGGTAGAGAACAAGAGGTATGCAGCACTTCAGGCTCAACTAACTTTTCTTTTTGAATCAGGAAACATTCTTCCTCCATGTCCGGCTAGCAGTGATGGATCTGATCAGGAGGGTGATGAGAATGATAAGTCTGATAAGGAGAGTGAGGGTGATGAGGAGTAGTTGTATCTATTTGACATTTTAGACTTTTATATTTTTGGAATTGTTTAATTTGATCGTATTTTAGTTTATTTTGAAGTTGGATGAAGTTTATTTTGAAATAGTTTAATGTATATGTTGAAAATATTGTGTTGTTTTGGTTGGATGAATTTTATTTGGCTTTGGGTTGTTTTGATTGGATGAATTTTATGTGGCTTTGGGTTGTTTTGGTTGAATGAATTTTATTTGGCTTTGAGTTGTTTTGGTTGGATGAGGTTTATTTGGCTTTGGGTTGTTTTGGTATAAATATGCAGGTGGGCAACTAAAAATTGCAGCAATTTGCTGCCTGTTTTGCAACAGAAAATCGACCTCCAGAGGTCGAAATTTCAAAAATAAAAAATAAAAATACCGACCTCCGGAGGTCGAAATTTCAATATTACAAAAATAAAAATACCAACATCCGGAGGTCGGAATTTCAACATTACAAAAATAAAAATACCGACCTCCGGAGGTCGGAATTTCAACATTACAAATAAAAATATCGACCTCCGGAGGTCGGAATTTCAATATTACACAAATAAAAATACCAACCTCCAGAGGTCGGAATTTCAACATTACAAAAATAAAAATACCGACCTCCGGAGGTCGGAATTTCAACATTACAAAAATAAAAATACCGACATCCGGAGGTCGGAATTTCAACATTACAAAAATAAAAATACCGACCTCCGGAGGTCGGAATTTCAACATTACAAAAATAAAAATACCGATCTCCGGAGGTCAGAATTTCAACATTACACAAATAAAAATACCGACCTCCGAAAGTCGGAATTTCAACATTATAAAAATAAAAATACCGACTTTCGGAGGTCGAAATTTCAACATTACAAAAATAAAAATATCGACCTCCAAAGGTCAGAATTCAACATTACAAAAATAAAAATACCGACCTCCGGAGGTCGGAATTTCAACATTACAAAAATAAAAATACCGACCTCTAGAGGTCGGAATTTAAAAAAATGAATATTCCGACATAAAATAAAAACCGACCTCGAGAGGTCAGTAAATACCGACCTCCAGAGGTCGGTATTGAATAGCGACCAAGTTTTTTCCGACCTAAGCTTTGATGTCGGTTTTAGGTCGGTATTTCAAGGAATACCGACCTCCAGAGGTCGGTATTTATAGGTCGATATTCACTATTTTTTTAGTAGTGTTAGAATGTCATGTACATCCCATATTTATAGTTGTAGGGGGTGGACAAAAATGCTTATGATTGGCCAAAGAATGTCATTTGACACTTGGCGCATTGTGATTGGTTCTTACATTTGACTGGGACTATCACCTCATTTGGACAAGTGGCGTCACCTTGTTGGTTTTGGATGCCTAGTCACTGTGACACGTGGCATGAGTTTGGGCTTCAAGGTGAAATGACCGTTGGACTTGAATTAAATAAAAATGGACTTATTTGTTTGTAAAGCCCAAATTAATCATTCAACCCAAATAAACATGGACTTAATCCAAATTTTGTATGAATTAAATACAATAAAATTTGTGTGTCTACAGATTCCCTCTACTTCAAGCCTTGTTGAAGTGTAGGTTTGCCGATACTTGATTGCGAGACTTTGAAGTATTACAAATCCAACAATATCACTCTTAAGACATTTCCTTGACTCCGTTTCTTGCGATGAAACAAGTTGCATGGTATGGTCATGTGCAATCTCATTTCAATGTGCTCCTAAGGACTTCTGTTATTTCAATACACTCAGGACGATATGGAGGACGAGAGAGAGAGAGAGGGATAAGCAAATCAATGTGGCAAAGTTGTATGAATTTTAAATTCAAAAAAACTTTCACCATAGACTTGAATACAAATTTAGACACCAACACTTAGAGTGTCACACAAGTCCCCAAATTTGAATGTTAAATAAAAGAACATAACTTGATTTGCTTTTTTTGCCAACCTTCAACTTGGAAACAATTGTAATTTAATAATCACACCAAAAAAAAAAATCCTTTGCTTGATTTTGTAAGAATCATTCTTGAAATCTTAAGACTTATTGCTTTCCTTTTGAGTGCTAGCAACTTCCATTTAGATGAGGAAGAATTGATTTGATTTATTTCTTCCTATCTTACCATAACTTTCCTTATACAAAGAATGAGAATTGTTCATAGAAAACTCTATATAAACACCTTTCATGTACAAAGGATTCATGAAAGAATCATTGGAATAATCCTTTTGAATTGATAGTAAAATACTTTTGAAGTGGAACTCCAAATTTGGTATGTTCTTTCTATATTTTGTGCAGTCCCGCCAAAATGCTTTTTTTTGTGTAAAAGAATTCAAACGACAAGAGACTTGATTCTAGAGAAACTAGGCTTATAGTACTATGACACATGCAAAATCAATGTCAAAAACCTTTTGTATTAACGAGAATTGATTTTTGAAGTTGGTCTCCAAATCTGAAAGTTCTCCTCACAGTTATGTGCAATCTCTCCAAAATGTCCCTTTCTCAGTGTAGGAGAATTCAAAAGACGAGCGACTTGATTCTAGAGAAACTAGATTTCGAGTAATATGATATATACAAAAATCAACTTTAAAAATCTTCCGGATTGACGAGGAATCAAATTCTGAAGTTGGACCCCAAATCTGGCAGTTCTTCTCACAGCTATGCACAATCTCGCAAAAATATTATTTTCTTGGTGTAGGAGCATTCAAACGATGCACGACTTGATTCTGGAGTAACTAGACTTATAGTACTGTGACATATCCAAAATTCAACTTTAAAAACCTTCCGGATCGACGGGAATCAAATTTTGAAGTTGGACCCCAAATCTGGCAATTCTTCTCACAGCTATGGACAATCTCGCCAAAACATCCTTTTCTAGGTGTAGGAGCTTTCAAATGACGAGCGGGTTGATTCTTTAGAAAATAGACTCGTATTAATGTGGCATATCCAAAAACCCATCTCAAACTCTTCTTGAGTTGACAGAAAATGATTTTTTTGAAGTTGGTCTTCAAAGTTTATCGTTTTCCTCACAGATTTGTGTCTTTTGGATCTTCTTGTTTCTCTTTCTTGCAGGTAATGGTTGTGGTTGCATATTTATTTATGTATTGAAATGTTTCTTAATTACGGGAGATTGATGTTCAAGATCCAATTTGGCCGTAATCCAAAGCTTCGTGTTATTGGCAGTGCTATGTCGAACAAGATTGTTGTACTGCTGCTCATGTTTGTCATGCCATATTGAAGGGTCATGTACTTACTACATGTGTTATCAGAAGTAGATCAACCAAGAAAAAATGAAACCTTTGTGCAGTTGGCACCGATGGATCCAAAAATATTTTCATTTCAGGTTTCTAAAAGAGCCTAAATCACTTAGAAGTTGCACGAGTTGTTCATATGATTGACGTGGAACCACTCATCTCATCCTAGCAATGTAGGCAGAAAACTCACTCAAGGCATTCACCTTTCTTGCAGCCTTGGTAAAGAGAACTTGCCACCTCCATTTCCATCCCCTTTTTGCAGTTCCACGAGAGAAACATTTGGAGTACTTTCATTTCATTTTCGACGAGAAAGCACCCGGCGTGAGGATGGAGAGAGAAACACTTGGTGTAGGCCTCCAAACATCATTGTTCAAACTTTATTATGGATTGACATATTCCTTTCAATTTGGAGAAGATCTTGGACCAATCTTATGACTTCTTGGAAGTACATGGAGCTTGAATTTCTTACACTTTATGATTCCAACTTTGCACACCTTTGAAAATATATTTATTTTCAAATGTGGGAGCCATGAAATTGTAATACACTTTGTTAGTTGTAGTTTTGATGATCTGACAAACCTAGGGCCTTTGTAAATGGACCTGATCCCGGGCGCAAATATACACACAACTGCCAGGCTGGAAAAAGTACAATTGGTTGGTGCATAGTCTCCAACAATGGCAGAAGTGGCATAAACCTCAGCCAATGGCATGACTTCGAAGGTTGTGACTATTCTTCATATAGATTATGTCCAATAGTCATAACATTAGTTTTTGCAACTTGAAAACTCTCAAGAACTCTTGCAAAGGCTAATACAAAAGTGAAGATTCATTCTCAAGATCAACTCGGACCATATAGAGCTGCAAGCTTAGTTGTCTTAGGATTATATCTTCTGCACGTACACTGTAAATTTGTTCCTACATCTATACAGGATTCAGATAGTTGTTTGGTGGAAAAAGTCTAAATCAGTTGAGTCTAACTGATTTAGTGGGCAACCTGCGTGTTGCTTAGTCAAATTCTAAGTTGTCTAGTGGTGATAGCTTAGTGGGCAAAGTGTTGTATCTACTTAGGCTCGTTAAGTAATAGAGGTATTACTTAGTTGTGAGATTAATAACTTTTTCTCACGTTGGTTGTAATTGTTGTTCACTTTTGCTTAAGAAAGACTAGTGAAAACAGTTGGAAATCCTGTATGACAAGTCATGGTTTTACTCCCTTGAGCAAGGAGGTTTTCACATAGACTGCTTGTGTTGTGTTATTATTGTTATTTACTCTTCGTTGTCATTCTGGTTTAGTCAAGGGACTTGGCCCATTGATAGATAGCGGACACACCCATTCTATCACACTTGATACAATAGAGATAGAACTCACCGTCTTACAATATGTCAAAGTTTCATATCAAAATATCTTTCACATTGTTCAGAATTAAATTCTGAAGTTGCTTTTGAATTTTGATATCTCTGTTTCGTAGCTTTGCACGATTATAGTAGAAAATTCACAACTTGGAGTAGAAATAGTGAAATCATGAGCTTCTTGTTCCGTTGGAAAAAAAAACTCAAATAACTATAGTATGTGTAAAAATCATGGCCAAGTACAAATATCGCTTCAAAGTCAGCTTATAATTTTGTCTTTCTCGGCTTTTCAGCTCCGCGCGTCAGTAGTATAAAATTCATAACTCAAAGTAGGAGTATTGAAATCACTATTTTCTTTTTTCGTTGGAAAGACGACTCAAAGAACTACACAATGTGTAAATATCACAGCCAAAGACTTTGTGGGTTGGTACAGATATTCGGCTGACGATTTTGTCTCGCTTAAATCTTCAGCTTTGAGCAACTTTGGGAGAAAATCAATAACTCGGCATAGGAGTATTGAAATCGCAATTTTCTTTTTCCTTTGGAAAGATGACTCAAGGAACTACACAATGTGTAAAAATCACGGACAAAGACTTTGTGGATTGGTACAGATATCGCTTCAAAGTTAGATGGCGATTCTGCCTCGCTCAATTCTTCAGCTTTGAACATCTTTGAGAGAAAATCAATAACTCGGTGTAGGAGTATTGAAATCACGACTTTCTTTTTCCATTGGAAAGATGAATCAAAGAACTACACAATGTGTAAAATTTACTGCCAAAGACTTTGTTGATTGGTACAGATATCGCTTCAAAGTCAACTCACGATTCTGCCTTGCTCAACTCTTCAGCTTTGAGCAACTTTGGGAGAAAATCAATAACTCAGCATAAAAGCCTCGAAATGATGTGATTCTTGTTCCATTAGAAGCATAACTCATAAACTTACAACATATGAAAAATCACGGCCAAAAGCATTCCAGATTAGTATATATATATTTTTAAAGTTAGCTCAAATTATGCCTCGCTCAAGTCTTCAGTGTTGCACGTCTGTGTCAAAAAAACATAACTTGAAGTAGGAGTTCCTGAATCACGAGCTTCTTCTTTTGTTGCAGAGAGGGCTTCAAGAACTTCAATGTATGTAACAAAATTAGGATCGACCCATGCTAGGTATTTTAACCCTGAGCTGTCACCCATAATAATATAGATTCACTTTACCTTGTCTCTTTAATCCTTGAGATTATTCTTTTGATGTTCATAAATTTTTGAGATTTAGGACTATATACCAGTGATGTGGACATGTTGATAAATTAATTGAGACAGAAAACAATGATATAGGAAGCAAATGTAACTTTATTGCGCTACTTAGGAACTTATATGACTCATGAACTTCATTTGCGCACAAAGAACATATACATGAGATCCACGAAAGTGTGTGGAAACTACCTTACATGCAGCAAATGATTCATTAAGATGTATAGTAAGTGAGCAAGTAATTCTGCTTAGAAGATGCTTCATTTAAAACACGTTGAACATTTCACATGGGGCCATACGATAGCTAAACACTTAGTTGAAACTGTAACTTCTCAAATGTCTTAGAGGAAAGTACTATATAAGATGATACGATAGCTAAACATTTAGTATACAATATCAAATGAAAGAGTGCATAAACATCCAAACTAATGAAGCGCATGACAACACCCAAATAAGGGTTGTACATTCCACGTAAGGGGACATAAAATGAATAATTGACAAAACATGTATCTGACATATAAATACCTGTAACATGTATAATGTAGGATCTCATTGACTCAATGAACCTCATTTGACTTAGTGGATAACTATTGAAACTTATTGTTTAAAGCACCTTTGTCAACTAAATAAACACACCAATACTGGATAATGAACACGTATAGGAGTAGTTTGACATATTTTGAAAGCATGGACTGTATAAGGAAGACCATTAACTACATTGGAGATTGTACACCCTCACATTGTATCTTTTACCATGAGGATCACTTAGAGATCTCAATTTGCTGGTACACAAAATATAAGACTTCATGCCAAAAGATAAAATAACCTTACATACCTTATTTCCTAATTCATAAAGCTTACGAAGTCTCAACCTATCCTTTAACGTCATAATATTCATCTACAACAACAATCAATAAGGCTAATATTAGCATCTTACCAACTAACTGGGTTCAAATCATCAAAATAGTAGCCAGGCAGCCAACCCATAATCCTTCTAATTGAGTGTGTTCTTTCACACATTCTGTCTGTTATAGTTATTTACATGCGAAAACCTTCCCATGAGGTTTGTCGGCACTCCACAGTACCTGAGATGGGACGGGAAGTGACCTTCCAAAAAAAATTAATTTTAATGGTGTATCACCACACAACTTATAAATTTGCCCCTTAACAACTTTCAACAATCATTCTCTAAGTACATCAATGACCTCCCATAAGCAAATCAATATAATAACAGTCCTCAAAACCTCAAAATAACCAAAAGACTTGAAATTATAGTTTTTAATCACCATCTCACGAGTTCCAACAAACAAGTATGTCTAATAAACTAATAATTAGAGGTTGTGGTAGCGCCTTACCTTGGCTATCTTAATCTGTTATTCTCCTTCAATTATTTTTGTAACCTTCTCTTAATCTTTGGAAGAGAGTGGCAGAACCTTGGCTGTCAACACATATAACTATCTTTATTTCACTCCCCTTGAAGACCTGTCCAATATACTTGAAGCAATAGAGGAGAGAAGGTGAACTTGTGGCTGCTTTGGAGAAACAAGATGAAAAATACTTAGAACCCTAGTGAGAATATTGGGTGGTTGTTTCATCTTGAGAGAGAAAGAGAAATATATGAACTTGAAGCTTAAAATTTGGATAAGAGGAAAATGAGATATTTGTATAAGATTTTTGGCCTTAATAAGTTCTCTTTTGCCACCTTTCTTGTACTTCATTTGCAGCCACCATGTGTCATTAATTTAGGCCAGACATTTAAGTAGGTGATGCACCTACTTTTCCATTCAAATTATTTCTTGTGGGCTTGGAAAGATTGGGCCTTGGACTGCTATTCTTTTTCATTTTTTCCTCTCTTGGACAGATTGAGCTTCAAATTGATCACTTAATTTAGGCCTCCATATGACCCATAAGTCAAAGCAGGTGATGCACCTACTTGGTCCGTTTAACTTGGTCCATATACCTTAAGTAGGTGATGCACCTATTTGTAACCTAGTAGCTTAATTTAGTCAAGCAAGCATCTCACTTATTTTACACTATTTTCCATATCTTAGTTTCTTTACAAGATCTCAATACTAATACACACTTGACCACTTATGACTTTAATATCAAATATCACCTTTTACTATGTCTAGTTTAAATAATTTTTTCACGGTCACTTAGTTGTATAAGTGTTGGAAGGTATTGGGTATTACAGAGGTGAAGAAACAAGAGCTTTGGTTTTCAATGTGTCTGCTATGCATTAATACAATAAACAAAAAGGTTGAAGAGATACATAGCTTTGATGGATCATATATCCCTTTTATAATGTTGTGTAATCGTTTATTGAATTGTATTTTTGAGATGGATAGATTTATCAATACATTACTATTTATGTATAAGTGTTGTATTTCTACTAGATACATTAAATAAGTAATTGTTGCCCATATAAGATGTTAGGTTTGAGATCGATACATTATTGTTTGGTAATTTCTATGTATCAGATACATTTAGTATAATTTGAATTTACATATCATGCCTAAAAAATTAGTGCGTGATACATTATTATTTATGTATTTTATTTTGTTTGAGAAATGCTATATTTTATAATTAAAAAAATACATTATACATGTAATTGTTCCAAAATAGTTTTTTTTTGTGTGATACATAACACAAAGTTTATGTATCAAGTACATTTATATTGAACATGATAAACTCTAATCCAAGATTCAACAACATTAGAGTTATGTATCAATACCTTAAATATGAACATGATACATTCCATAAAACAAAGGCTATTGTAGCAGTATTCTTCTCCCATTTAGCATGACTATTGTTCTTTTCGATTGTAAAAAAAAAATTTGTTTTTTGTTGTGTAACAACAACCTTGTTGGATTTGCTATAAGGATTATAGATCTCCTCAAGATTTTTGGCCTTGACAATGTAGTTTCTTTGAATTGGTTGAAAGTTGGAACAACCTCTTTGAATAAAGTCAGGTATGAACATTATCATCGAGCTCTGTGTCATCTATTTTGTGGGAAAAAAGGAAGGTGAATGAGAGAGATTAGTAGCTCATCCTTTATGTAGGAAGGTGTAGATTTGATTTGATAATTTACAAGTCTTACAAATGCCGACAAAAGGAAATCATTTTTTAGTTAACCAATTCAAGCTAAGTACTTAGATCGATCTAGTGTGACTGAAAATTTACATTTGATTCACTTTATGGAAACTAATACCATTGTCAATCGATCCATTCTCAGCATCTAACAGTTAAGCCCTTCCACTGAAATACTTGTTACACATTTTTTGGATGTTTGCCTTGTCTTCTTCATACTGTTTTATCACAATTTTTTTTTTTCATCATAATTCTGATATAATGATAATTGGTATGGTATGTGGTACACATTTTTTATTATTTTGGTATTCGATATTTATAAATAAAATTTCAAAATTCAATTACCATATCAAAGTATATAGTTAAATAAATAATCCATACATACTATTATAGAACCAATAAATATACTACCTTCGTCCACTTTTTTTTTTTTTGATGACAAGGAAAACCCGCAGCCGCTACCCTTTGGGTGCGCACAGGGTAAAACTCTCGCCCCTATGCAATAGCTCGCAAACCACATAGGAGAGGTAAACCGCACTAGGCAAGCCTGGTGCGACGAGTTCGACCCAGAAGGTAAACCCCTTGCTTTTCGTCCACTTTTAAATGTTATGATTTCTCCTTTGAGAGTCCAACTATAAAAAACTTTGACTAGCATTTTATGATGTATTTTTTCATCATATTAATATGCAAAAAGTTACAATTTATGTACTTTTCATATAGTTTTTGAATATCTAAATTTTCTGTTTAAATTATCGAATTAATATAATCTATTTTTGTCACACCTCGAGCTACCCCCGAGACACGAACACGGGACCTAGGACCACAAGTGATCCCAAGCTAACCCTGCTGGCATGATCATGAGCATACTAAAGATAATAAACTGATGCGGAAGCTAAATCATAAATAAACTGAAGAGATGGGGAATACCCATATACTATAACTGAGATATATGAAAATCTGATGAGTTTAATACAAAGACGTTATTAACTCAATACTAAGCAGAATCTAACTATGTCTGAAATAAGCCTCTAAACTGACTAGAAATGTTGGGACATACCCCAACTAGGTCTAGCAAAACTGAAACTAAAGATTAGAAGCGATAAAGATAAACATGTCACTAGTCCTCGAAAAATGAGGACTCACCACTGATGCTGCTGAACGGAAGATCGGGAATCGATCTATGCGTGATTTGGATGCTGAGAACCTGAACCTATATCACAAGAAGATGTAGCGCACGTATGCGTCAGTACTTGAAAGGTACTGAGCATGCAGGATAGAGTAAAGCTGAAATATCACATAACTGAACAAAGCATACTGAGCAATGATATAATCTAAACATGATATAGATACTGAAAATACTGAATACAGAGCTAACTGAATGCAATGACCAAATTTATAACATGTTGATACTGAATACTGACTGTACTGAAATATGATCAATGCAATAGAGTCTGACTGAACTGTGGGAGCTACTAATAACCGACATAAAACCATATGAGCTAAATGTGGAGTCCGATGTATACGCCCCATCGAGAGGACCCAATATACCTTGCCAGAGGTATAGAGGCATACTGGCGTGATCACTAAACTGATGTTGCCCACAGAGGGTACATATACCTACGTGGCTCGTAGTTCTGGGACTATATGGGTACGTTGAACCCTAGTCCAACTCGGTATTATGCTACTCCCAATGAATTAAGTAGTTAACTGATTATGATTGAATTTCTATAAATACTGAATAGCTCGAAATTGAACATGCAAATTGAGAATGTAACAATTTATCTGATAATGATGCATTCATAAACTGAGGCATGTATAACTGAATATATTATGACTGGAATACTGAATAGTTCAAAATACTGACATGTAGATACTCATACTTGAAAACTCCTTTTTAGAAAACAATTCAACATCATATTATACTATGATCATTGATGACTTGGGAAGTCATACTTTGCATAAACATTGATGGTATATCTAGATACCATACTATTCATACATTGATGACCTACTCAATTGTCATACTAATCATGTTTTAGAAGCTCTTTCTCAAAACTCATCTTAACTTTCTCAAAAACTCGCCTCAAAACTCAAGTGTTGTCTTAAAGAAAAGTTTCTCATGATTTATAACTCAAAATAGGGTTTATGCTGAAATATACTGATAATGTGGCATAAAACTGGAGCATGTATATCTGAATAACTGAAATATCTGACCTAGCATGTGTAATTCAAGACCTAATGAAATACATAGCTAGGGTTCTGAAATTTATGTAATAAACTGAGCAATAACATGATAATCTGATTTGGAACCTTTAAATAACTAATTCATGATGATTTGTTGGAATTCTAGAAACCCTAGGTCTGTTCGTAAGCATGGAATCAAGAATCTGATTGAATTCTAGGGACCTAATGGGCGAAAGAAACCTACTAGTGAAATCCCACATACCTGGTGACGAATTCCACGGAGAAATCTTTCAATTTCGGGGCTGGAACTGATGGAACCTTTCTGCGTTCTTGAACTAGGGTTCTTGACCTCTTTTCTCCTCTTAGCGTTCTAATTTTCTAAGTTTTGATTAATGATTCTGACTAAGGTAAGTTCTAGTTATGTTTCTAGGCTTAAACTGACTAAAATCTCGTGATTTAGGGCTTAAACGACGTATCTTAGGGGTTAAACGAAATAGGAAAAGATCAAAAGACCCCTACATTAACTGCTTTCGGAGTGATTGACGGAATGGACTGACGGGCCATCATTCAATCGACGGTCCGTCGATTGGATCCGTCGATCGAGTCTGCCCGACAGAGCTTCACTAAAACGGGCATAACGTTTTACTCGGAGGTCGGATTTTAGCAAACTCGGTGGCGTTGGAAAGATAATTCAATTATCTATCATATCATAGGTAATGGGACACACAATTATTTTTTTGATAAAAGTTATGACCATATGAATTTGACCCATCAAAAGTTTCAGCTAACTGGCTGCTGATCCTCATCTACGGTCAGACCTACGGACCGTGGATCGATTGACAATCCATACTGGTCAACTGTCAATCGAGACTGAAGCTGGGCTTTTGGGGCATCGATCCACGGATATGAACTATGGTCCGTGACCTGACCTACGGACCGTAAGTCCGGCCGTGGGTCAACACTTAGCCAAATTTTCTGACTGAGTTCTGGGGAAGTTTTCTGTCACGAACCACGGACCTGCAGGACGGACCGTGAGTCCATCTACGGTCCGTGGATGGTGTCCGTGAGTGCCACCTGTAACACCAGAAATTTGAAATCTCTATTTTCGGATACGGGGTGTTACATTATCTCCCCCTTGGGACCATTCGTCCTCGAATGAAGACTAATCTAGTTGAAATAGAGGGAAAGTGCTGCAATCCCTACCACTAAACACTGAGAACTGAATTTCTAACTGAACTGAGTTCCAAGAACATGCAAATACGCTGAAAATGCAAGTACAAACTGAAGGAACATGATTCTAAGATTGAATTTTCACATGAATGACTAAAAAATGAAAGAAGGACTATTACCTCATGCTGGAATGGAATCGGAAGGAAAGAGGTAAGGATAGTTGGACTTTATGGCTGCTTCTGCTTTCCAAGTAGCTCCCTCTACTGACTGACTCCTCCATAAAACCTTGATTGAAGCGACTTCTTTATTTCTCAACCTTCTAACCTAACGATCAATAATCGCAACTGGTACATCCTCATAAGAAAGGCTATCTTTTACAGCCACAACCTTTAATGGCACTACGAATGCTAGATCACCCATATACTTCTTCAAAAGAGAAATGTGAAAGACTGGGTGCACTCCTGCTAAATCTGTTGGTAACTCTAACTCATAAGCCACTTTACCAATCCTTTTCAAGATTCGATAAGGGCCTACATATCTGGGACTGAGCTTCCCTTTCTTGCCAAATCTCATCACCCCTTTCATAGGTGACACTTTCAGGAAAACCCAATCATCAACTTGGAACTCTAGTTCCCTTCTTCTCACATCTACAAAAGATTTCTGGAGACTCTGGGCAGTCTTAAGTCTATCTCTAATGAGTGGCACTTTCTCCATAACATCAAGGACTGAATCTGGTCCTATCAAGGCTGTTTCACCTACTTCAAACCAACCAACTAGAGATCTATATCTACGCCCATACAATGCCTCATAAGGGGCCATCTGAATGCTGGAATGGTAACTATTGTTGTAGGCAAACTCAATGAGAGGAAGGTGATCATCCTAACTACCCTTGAAGTCGATCACACAAGCTCTCAACATGTCTTCTAAGGTCTGAATGGTACGCTCTGCCTGACCATCCGTCTGTGGATGAAATGTTGTGCTAAGGTTAACCTGAGTACTAAGACCTTTCTGAAATGACTTCCAGAAATAAGAGGTAAACTGGGGACCTCTATCTGAGATGATAGACAAATGAACCCCCTGCAACCTCACAATCTCATTAATGTAAAGCTTGGCGTAATCCTCCGCCGAATCTGTAGTCTTGACCGCCAAAAAGCGAGAAGACTTAGTAACCCTATCAACAATCACCCAAATGGAGTCATGTTGTCTGCGAGTACGAGGTAAACCTGTGATGAAGTCCATGTTGATCACTTCCCACTTCCAAGTAGGAATGTCAATCTCTTGAGTCATACCTCCTGTTTCTGATGTTCTACCTTTACTTGCTGGCAATTGGGGCACTTAGCCACAAAATCTGTTATATCTCTTTTCATACCATTCCACCAATAGACTTCCCGCAGATCGCGGTACATCTTAGTGGCGCCTGGATGAATAGAATATCTGTAGTTATGGGCCTCTGCAAGAATATGTTGTCTCAACTCACCCACATTTGGAACACATAATCGCCCCTGGGAGCGAAGCACACAATCTCCCCCTTGGGAGAAAACCTTCACTCTCTAATTATGGACTGCATCCTTAAGCTCAAGCAAGATTGGATCATTGTCTTGCTTTTTCTTAACCTCAACTACCAAAGAAGATTCTGCCCCATTCTGAATCGTTACACCACCATCTGATATGTTAGTAAGACTAACTCCTAAGAGAGCAAGCTGATGAACATCTTTTTCTACTTCATTCCCTTTTTCTCAATATATGCTACACCACTCTCTAGATTCACCTCTTTCTGGCCTTAGGTTAAGAGATAATCGACATATAGGCACTAAGCTACTACCCTTCTATTCTAAGACTGGCTCATTTGGAAACTGGAACTGAACAACCTGAATTCTACAATCGACTGAGGCATGACAGAACTGAAACCAATCCATGCCTAGAATTATATCAAAATTTACCATTTCTAACTCTACAAGATCTGCTGAGGTGACTTTCTGAGAGACTGAGATAGGGCAGTTTATGTATACCCGTCTAGCTATAACTGGGTCACCGACTAGAGTAGAGACTAAGAAGGGTTCTAAAAGAGTTTCTGGACTAACATCTAAGATTACTACTATATAGGGAGTCATAAAAGATAAAGTAGCCCCTAAATCTTTCCACTGAGTGTACCATATGTGAGCCACATCCTTAAGCTGGTAGGATGCCAACTCAACCCTACCATTATCAGTCACTTGCATCACTCCAACGATTTTCTTAACCTTATCAATGAAGTTTTGTGGGTCTTCACCAACTTGTGACCCTAAAACTCAGGCGGATTCATCCTTATAAATATCTCAAACTCTAGCTTCCACTGATCCACCATTTCTATTAGTTGGAATTGGGACCTGCTGATTGTTCTGGGTGGTCATACTTTGAGCTAACATCTGAATGGTGTTCCTGAACTCTGCATTCAACACTTCTTGATCAGGTACTGGAGGAGCTGCGTTTGCGTTCCTGGGATAAGCTCTACGAGGAGGTATGATCTTAAGCGCATAACGACGGATTAAAAAAGAGATCATACCAACGCACGATAAGAATATCAAGAAAGTAAAGTTTTCCTAAAACACTTCATAGCCTCCCTTTCATTAGATATGGTGCACTTCACACCCATGAAAAAGACTCTACTTAGTGCGACTTTTCAGACATCCTAGGACTCTTAGACCTAATGCTCTGATACCAAGTATGTCACGCCCCGAGCTAACCCCGAGACGCGAACACGGGACCTAGGACCACAAGTGATCCCAAGCTAACCCTGCTGGCATGATCATGAGCATACTAAAGATAATAAACTGATGTGGAAGCTAAATCATAAATAAACTGAAGAGATGGGGAATACCCATATACTATAACTGAGATATATGAAAATCTGATGAGTTTAATACAAAGACATTATTAACACAATACTAAGCAGAATCTAACTATGTCTGAAATAAGCCTCTAAACTGACTAGAAATGTTGGGACATACCCCAACTAGGTCTAGCAAAACTGAAACTAAAGACTAGAAGCGATAAAGATAAACATGTCACTAGTCCTCAAAAAATGAGGACTCACCACTGATGATGCTGAACTGAAGATCAAGAATCGATCTATGCGTGATCTGGATGCGAAGAACCTGAACCTACATCACGAGAAGATGTAGCGCACGTATGCGTCAGTACTTGAAAGGTACTGAGCATACAGGATAGAGTAAAGCTGAAATATCACATAACTGAACAAAGCATACTGAGTAATGATATAATCTGAACATGATATAGATACTGAAAATACTGAATACTGCGGTATTATGCTACTCCCAATGAATTAAGTAGTTAACTGGTTATGACTGAATTTTTGTAAATATTGGATAGCTCAAAACTGAACATGCAAACTGAGAATGCAACAATTAATCTGATAATGATGCATTCATAAACTGAGGCATGTATAACTGAATATATTATGACTGGAATACTGAATAGTTCAAAATACTGACATGTAGATACTCATACTTGAAAACTCCTTTTTAGAAAACAATTCAACATCATATTATACTATGATCATTGATGACTTGGGAAGTCATACTGCATAAACATTGATGGTATATCTAGATACCATACTATTCATACATTGATGACCTACTCAATTGTCATACTAATCATGTTTTAGAAGCTCTTTCTCAAAACTCATCTTAACTTTCTCAAAAACTCAGTTTAAAACTCAAGTGTTGTCTTAAAGAAAAGTTTCTCATGATTTATAACTCAAAATAGGGTTTATGCTGAAATATACTGATAATGTGGCATAAAACTGGAGCATGTATATCTGAATAACTGAAATATCTGACATAGCTAGGGTTCTGAAATTTATGTAATAAACTGAGCAATAACATGATAATCTGATTTGGAACCTTTAAATAACTTATTCATGATGATTTGTTGGAATTCTAGAAACCCTAGGTCTGTTCGTAAGCATGGAATCAAGAATCTGACTGAATTCTAGGGACCTAATGGGCGAAAGAAACCCACTAGTGAAATCCCACGTACCTGGTGACAAATTCCACGGAGAAATCTTTCGATTTCAGGGCTGGAACTGATGGAACCTTGTTGCGTTCTTGAACTAGGGTTCTTGACCTCTTTTTTCCTCTTAGTGTTCTAATTTTCTAAGTTTTGATTAATGATTCTGACTAAGGTAAGTTCTAGTTATGTTTCTAGGCTTAAACTGACTAAAATCTCGTGATTTAGGGCTTAAACGACGTATCTTAGGGGTTAAATGAAATAGGAAAAGACCAAAAGACCCCTAAATTAACTACTGTCGAAGTGATCGACGGAATGGACTAACGGGCCGTCATTCAATAGACGGTCCGTCGATTGGATCCGTCGATCGAGTCTGCCCGATAGGGCTTCACTAAAACGGGCATAACTTTTTACTCGGAGGTCGGATTTTAGCAAACTCGGTGGCGTTGGAAAGATAATTAAATTATCTATCATATCATAGGTAATCGGACACACAATTATTTTTGTGATAAAAGTTATGACCATCTGAAGTTGACCCATCAAAAGTTTCAGCTAACTGGCTGCTGATCCTCATCTACGGTCAGACCTACGGATCGTGGATCGATTGACAGTCGGTGCTGGTCAACTGTCAATCGAGATTGAAGCTGGGCTTTTGGGGCATCGATCCACGGACATGAACTACGGTCCGTGACCTGACCTACGGACCGTAAGTCCGGTCGTGGGTCAACATTTAGCCAAATTTTCTGACTGAGTTCTGGGGAAGTTTTCTGTCACGAACCACGAACCTGCAGGACGGACCGTGAGTCTATCTACAATCCGTGGATGGTGTCCGTGAGTGCCACCTGTAACACCAGAAATCTGAAATCTCTATTTTCGGATACAGGGTGTTACAATTTTAACTTTGAAAATGAATCAAATTGACTTTCAGAAAATGCAACATGACAATTAAAAGTGGACGGAGGGAGTATATCCCAACATTAATATAACATTGAATATTTAACGTTGAAACTTTAACGACCCAATCTTGATTGAAATTTCTTATTTTATGTAATTGATTAACAAAGAAAGTTGTGTTATACTTTATTTTACATGTACAATGTGGTGGTATAATATAATTAAAACGTTTTATGAAAAGTCAAAAACATAATTTCTATTGTATACTATATATCAACCGAAGTTGAAAAACTTAATAACAAAATTGAACTTTAAATTTATATAGAACTAATTTGATATGTTAATAATATATAATATTTTCAAAAACCAATAATCAAATTGAAATTTCAATCAGTGTACCATATCAATTACCATAGACAATTTAAAACCCCACCCCCCTCCACAATGAAAAAAGAATTGCTACTTCTTGTTTTATGAGCACCGACTTTAAAACATTATATTGCCGTTGTTGTCCGACATAGTGTTACAGAGTACAGTAAATTCCGATCAGAGAGTCCATCTTTTAATATATAAATTTTTTATACAGTATTATATTAAGGGTGAATCTGGAAGATTCCAAAGTGAGCAGATCATTACGCAAAGTCGGTTTAGTTCCAGAAATAAGAAATAAGAAATTATTCTGTTTTTTTCTCTTTCATGAAACCTATCTAATTAGTTAACAGAAAGAAAAAAAACCAGGAAGATACAATAGGAATTAGGAATTGAGGATTCCTTTCATCCTAAGAGAAAATTGCAGGCATCTCTCCCTTAAAAATTATCTCATAAGCTAGCACATAATATATAAAATGCAAAAATATAAGTACATAAAAAGATAGCAAATTTGTGGTGATGTTAATGCAGGAATTGAAAGGAAAAAAAGATGTATAATTTGGTGGGAGTTAATGGTGGTTTAGGAGGAAGTAGCTTGCACCATGCTGCAAATTCTGAAGAATAAAACCATATTCATTAACTGGGAGTTGCAACCCAGAGGAATGATACAACACTAAGTCTTCTCGGCCGAACATAGCTTTCATGTCAAGTGGCCCTCGAGGCACCTCCCTTGCTACTCCATTAATAAAAACTATCCTAAACCCTGAAACACTGTCATTTATAGTTTGGAACAGAGGCAGTAAAGTTCAACCAAATACTTTTTCTCTTCAAATTTACTGCCTTTTACTCAAAAAAAAAAAAAAAAAAAAAAAAGAAGGTCAAGTGGAAAATTCCCCATATAAAAATGCCACCGTTTATTGTAAGAACTTTATCAAATTCAAACATAAACAAACTGAACTAAAGTGGCAACAGCAATAATTATTATTAATAGATACTTGTAATTAAAAAATGCTGCAGAAATGATCATTATTAGTTGAGCAATAGAGAAATACCGATTTGGTAGTGCAAGTTTGCATCGTCTGTAGGTGAGCACAAAATTGAAGTGACAGAAGAGTTTTGCTCGATCTTCGGAATACCCATTTGATCAGAAAATGGTAAGAGGCCATCACTTCCATCATTTGCATTTCGCACAACTCCTCCAATAGAAGAAGAAGAGGAACCAAAATTTGAAGGTGCAGACATAGGGCGAAAGTTTGCAGTACTAGTATCAAACGGACTGCACCGCCACTACAAAACGTTGCTGAATGTTCTCCTCCACCTCCACTACTAAGGGTGGCTTGAATTTTTCGGTGGCGACGGCGAGACCTTGACCGGCGGTTTTGGAACCAATAGAACACATTGGCATCTCCAAGGGTGCCAAACTGCTCAAGGATTTTTCGAATTCTGACTGTTTCATGTTTTGGTGGATTTACCACGCCACTATTGAAGATAGACTCAAGTATTAGGATTTGTTGGGGCTTTGGATTCCACCTTGATCTCACTACTTCGCTTCTTTCACAACACTGGATAGAGTCCTCTACTTCATTTTCCATGGAGGAGAGACAGAAAACTCAAAGCAAGGGGAAGGATATTACTATTTACTACTATTAAAGAATAAGGTACACAGAAGATTATAAAGGGAATGTTACTTTGACGAAATTCTGTCCTCTCCTTAATTTATATATATTAGTCTGAATAAGTGTATTTGTCTTGAACAGAATAATACAAACACTAATTTTCATGTGTATCATCCCAATTCCTACTTCTTTCGGGGTTGAGGGAATAGTTTTTAGGGAAAAATGACAAATATACTTTTGAACTATCTATATTTCGAACTATCATAAATGATATGTAAATATCCTTTGTTATACTTTTGGGACATTGGTGCCTTTGCCGTCTAAAAACTAAAGTATATATGCCATTCACTCTAACGGAAGACTAAATAGGGACACGTGACACAATCTTATCTGTTCATCCGATATTTAATAAATGTCAGATTGGTGAATAAGATTATGACACTTGTATGTCCATTAGTATAAATGGTATACGCTCTAAGTTTTGGACGGCAGAGACACCAATGTCCCAAAAGTATGACGGAGGGTATCTGCATATCATTTACGATAGTTCAGAGACTTATTTGTCTTTTTTCCCTAGTTTTTAATTAGTGAGGAGAGATACTGAAGGAAGGAATTTCGTATTTATTAAAAAAATATCAATAAAAAGCATAAAATAATGTGAGATACAGCCAAATAAGTTAGGGCTGCACAAAAATATTTTATTTTTCTTAAATTTGATGTATCTTCATACAAATCATAAAGTTCGAATAATTACTAGACACAGATTGCCCGTGCAGAGCACGGGTCAAACTTTGTGCCTTTTAATGATGTTTTTTTAATATGCAAGCGAGTGGGACATGCATATTTTACTTCTTCCGTAACCTCATCAACTTGACATACCCTTTGAAATTTTTTTAATTGAAAATGTATTTTATTAAACTAACGTTAAATTACACAATTAAATTGGACGGACAATTATATGTCATGGAGGAAGTACATTTTATTGAGAGATTAATAAATGAAACACATTGCTATTGTATATCCATTTAACATTTCAGTTGTACAAAGTTTACAGATCAAGTTCAAGTAGTTGCATTGTGCACTTCCTTGGTAGAGATGTAGTTGGTGTATGCTATGTAAAGATGTGTGTCACTTTTGATATAGTTTCTTCTTTCTTCCACTCTTGACCACTACAGTTCTTTACATCATTGCAATAAAGAAACAAACACAAATAATATTGTTAATCCAAATGACGCATACTAACATATGCGAAGAACATATAGCGTTCGAAGCACGAGATTTGCAGGAATGTCTCGAAAAATATATACATAATTAGAAGTTTGAAGCTAATTTTTTTATGTGCAAGTTTATGCTATGAAAAGAGATATATTTAAACACCATTAGAGAATTAGTAACATTTACTATAGAATCTGTTTTGTAGTAACAATACACGACTGTAAAAAAAGTTTAGGCCTTTAAGTTCCTTATTTAGTTATCAGCCTTCTTCGAAGTCGTGTTTCCAAAGAGTCGAAGTGGTATGTGTTGCTCGTGGTTGTTATAGCAGACAACAAACAGAGGGAAAACGCCATCCAACACACTTTAGATGATGATAATGTCTTTCCGATAATCATGTTTATGAATAGCTTGGAAATAACAAAAAAATAGTAATAAGTCGCACACTTCTGTGAGCGTAAATCATATCATGAGTGTTGACATGTCAAATCACAATGAATTGAACATTATAAAATAATACTTAGATATTTTTAAGCCCCAATTACTCATACTAAATGTGTATCATTATAATATTGAGACATCCATCTTCTTTACCAAACATGTACAGGCAGTCTACATTTTTACATTCACCCGTGCAAAATCAATGCTTATTCATACAGTGATGGCACATTTGAGAGACGTCGAACAACTTTTTTATAGGGGATATCAAACATTGGTATCTAAAATCTATATTATATGGAGTGATTTTTTTTTTATGTGAAACTACTATTAGCATTATTAAATAGCTTAAACAATTTACAGCTTTATTATCATAATTGAAAACCATTTCCTCAGTGGTCTTATTAGAATCCATTAGCTCTTCTCACCATTTTGAGCATCTACGGTCTACCAATAGTGTTTGATTTATCGAGCACAAGGAAGAATACTTTTAGAACCTAAAACCCAAATGAAATATTTTTTCCTATCAAGTTAATCTGATAAAAATTCAACATTCTGCTCACCTGAACAGATAATCCATCAGTATAATGAGGCGGGGAAAAATAGTAAGCAAAATAACCTGGAGAGCTCCAAATGGTTCACGCTCGACCAATTTGGAGGAGAAGAACTCGTTAAACCCACTGTTTCAGATAGTGGCCCCAAGTGATCAAATAAAAGTACACAAGTTTAAAATCCTAGAAGAGAAGAAAATCATCCAAAGCAAAAGTCAGTGGTTCTCAAAAATCACAGTTTCAATTCATGAACAGCATAGGCTGCACTAATCGAGGGGTATTTGTTAAGAAGTTTTCATTGTTTGAGATCAGAACTGTACAATAAAAGGTGTGTCAGCACAGTACGCATCTGCATAACGTAGAGGAGAGTAAAGAAAACTTCAGCAATTTGAATATAAATATATGATGTTTGAAATTTCTAAATAACAACTATTCCATAAAGGATCTTCAGGGAGCAGTCATGGAAAGAATAAAGGTTCACAAGATCTGAATTGAGTAACAAAGTCGAAGGCAATACTAATGGATTAATTGACGGATGTGAAGGTTAAGATTGCCCTTCTCTATGTTGCAAAGGTCAGCTCAAGAATTGAACAATCACTAAATCACTGCAACTCCTTTAAATTCATGTGTCCTATTATATTGTACAATCCCTCACATGGTAGATTTTCATTATTTATTTTTAGTTTCTTTGATTGTTCACCCCTTGTGGTTGCATGTTGAATCCTCAGTCAATTGGCTTGGTGTAATTTATCGACCGATTAATTTTGATTTGGGAGAAAAATAAACATCATTTTTCGATGTGGGTAGCTGAAACAAAATTCATTATTTACCGTCAACATAGGATTTTTTCTTTTATAAATGTAAGCAGTTAAACCACATATACCCAATTTGTTTACTATCAATTCACTTTTTATCTCTACTCATGATATAATTGAAAGATGTATATTTATATTTGGAAACACAAACATGATATCTGAAGTAAAAGTCAAATTCACTATTCAGATTTGAATAATGAGAGAAACTAAATTCGAAATCATAGGAGAATAAAAATATTTAACAAGAATCGTCAATTTTTACCTTGCTCAAAATCAAAACTTCCGCAAAATTTTAGTTTGCTGCTAGTGTTGGGAAGAGAACGTCCAAATTCCAAACTACTCTGCAAAGAAAAAAAAAACTGTGATGAAAAATTTGAAGGGAAAAAAGAAAGCACAGGACGAAAGTGGAAAATAGAAACAGAAAATTTAGGAAAAAAATTAAGAGAGCATACTTGTAACTTGGAGGATGGAAGAAACTGCAGTATTTTCTGCAAGTCGGCAGAAAACAGAGATGGTTTGTTCAAGTTTGAGAGAAGACACGTAGTATAAATTTAAAAAGCGAGATGGAGTCCCTTGGGAGAACTACCAAGTGATTCGGCGAGCTTGCCTCAGCACACTGAATGGCCTAAATTTATCAGAGAGGCACAACACATGACATAGGATAAAATTACTTGGAATGAGAGCATAAATATCATAATTAAATGTAGAGTTTGGAGAACCAACCTTTTGGGCAGATTAGGTCAAAACTGTGTTGCTAGGCGGCAGGTTATTACAGATCCAAGCACTACTAAAGCAGCTAAAATACCTACGAGGTGCGAAAATTCTGAAAATACTAAGTAGGTGTGATTTTGCGAAAATCGAGAGTGAGAGAATATGAAAATGGTTGCAAGTCCAGACCCGTGGTTTTATAAAATCCATCCAGATCTTATCCATTCGGCGACATTAGTGGGATTTGCTTCACTACTTAGCGATCTACCGAGTGTTCATCTATCTCACCGAGTTTTACAGGACCCTTAGTCAAAGTGAGGATCCAAACGGCGGTCTTGGTAGCAGTCGCTGATCTAGTCGGTGATTCGCCAGTTGGACTTGTGTAATTCATCCTGCACTTTTTCACAAACTTTTCATGCCCAATCCTACAAAATCAAAACACCTTTATTTCAAAAATAACAAAATTAAAGTAGTTAGATAACGCAGGAATTAGTAATGCAGGGATTAGTAACGCAGGGATTAGTAATGCAACGATTAGTAGTGAATGGATTATTTTTTGTCAAGTGTTTGGTTCATTGCTTCTCACTTAATCTTGTGTTTGATTTAAAACTCTACAAAAAATTTCTTTCTTATTACACCCTTGTGTTGTTATGAGATTGTTTATTTCATGTAATTGAGTCAAGGTAGATAACCGGACCATAACACTATAGTAATTTTTTTTTTAGAAAATAACAACAAAGAAAAAGAGTGTTATATAAATTGAAACATTTTGTTTTTTCTTTTTTGTGCATAATTAATAACAAGAATTTAATATTATGCAACAGTTGAATAGTATTCATAGTAAAAAAATAAATATGCTAAATCTTTATTTATTTATTTTTTCAAATTTTAACCTGTATAATTATTGTATATGGCAACCGGATGTTGACAAAAGAGTTTAAACTTATCAAAAATGAAGATCTAAAAATATACTTGTACAATTTAATACCAAAGTTCCTTACCCGGATAATAATTAATCAAAGTTGTTGTGGGACAATATTGTTTTTTTAAAGATTTTCTATTTCATTTAACTAGTTAAGTTATATATATATATATATATATATATATATATATATATATATATATATATAAAATTGAGATATGATGTACCACTTTTTTTGTTGATCAAGTATATCTTAAACTTAACATAGATTTAAGACAAACTACATTGAATAAAAAAAAAAAGAGAAAAAAATATTAATGAAATCATTAAATTGTACTAAACGAATTTGGAGAATTAAAAAGAACATTTATAATTATTTCAATATAAATAAAAAGAAAATTAAATTACAAAAGAAATTTAGGAAAATGAATAAAGGGATAATTTTGTCATTTAGAGGTCTTATCCAAGGTTTAACAAACCTTGGATTAGTTATCCCTCCATTTACTAGGGATAAAATAAGACCATATATGATGTATAGCCAATCTATGGATTAAATAAAATAATGTAACCAAACAATGTATTAGATGGATTAAATTTTAATCCATGGACTATTCTATTTAATACCGCCTACCAAACGAGTCCTTAAAGGCTTTGGATTGCCTCCCAAATAGCGTCTTAGTTAACGTCGTGGCACAACGCGGGTTAGCACCTAAATTTCACTTTTAAGGTTAGCCAAAACATCGTTTGGCAACCCCTTGCCTTGTGCCTGATAGAGATGAGGCATTACATGACCCAAGAGAGTTTCAATTAGCTGGATGGATCTAGAGTGAGAGTCGTTCATTTGGTTTAACACTTCTACATTTTCTCTAATCTTCTCTAGCACTCTATCTTGCTCATTTAGCTTTTGAAGAATGGTTAATAACATATCTTCGAAATGTTTATTTTTAATGCCCATAGCTGCTCAATAGGTGGTTTGCATTTGCTCTTCTCTTTGGACATCACCTCCAGTTCCTTGACCTTTTGGGTCAAGTTATCCATCTGACCCAGAAAAATGATCAATTGCTGGTCCTTCTCATTATCCTTGTTGGTTTTTGCCACAAGGTCAAGGAATTTGGCTACGGTCTCATAGGGATATTTCTCACGACCACCTGGCATAAGTCGATCAATTAACCCTCTGTTTTCGGGATTCAGACTTTTATAGAAGCATTCCAGTAGAACTAAATCAGAGATTTCATTAGTTAGGCATTGTATCAATAGTGTTTTGAACCTCAGCCATGACTCATGAAAAGGTTCTCCTTCTAGATGCTTGAAGTTCAAGATGTGATCCCTGAATCTCATCACTTCTACTGGGAGGTGCTCCATTTGTCCACCATCCTCATCATGTATACTCATTATCCTGTTTCAACACACAAACAAGCTAGACAAAACTAAGAATTAGGTAAGTAGACTACAACTAAAAAGAACAAAAATTCTACTAATCTAAAAATTCTCAAATAACACCACTCCCCGGCAGCAGCGCTATTTTGATGCTTATCGTGACCAACGACACTAACCTACGGTACGAGTGTCTACGATCGACGATAATATAGTAACCCAACTAAAGGTTGGGGTCGCGTCCCAAGGGAGTGATTTTGAGAATTAATAGAAAAATAAAATTTACTTCTACTTAGTCATAGCTAAAGACATTAACGAGTAAAAACATAGTAAATTAAAGGGGGTGACACAAAAGTGTCAAATATCAATTGGGGGTTTTGTCACAAGTAGTAAAAACAACGAAAATAACAAGAAAATCAAGTATGGGGAAGAGTTCTTGGGTTGTGACCGCAATAAAAGTTGAGATAAATCGTTGGGTACAAGCTTTCGATAGGAAATTTGCAAGATAATAGTAACTAGGCTAAGCTTTAGATGGAAATAAGTTTCCTCTCGGGCAACTTACCCCGTTTCAAATGCGTTCCTCTCGAACACCCATTTGCCGTATGAAGGCCAACCTACGCCTTATCCCACTCACTCTCTTGAGTTGAGTGTTAGGATATAGGACTAGTGTTCACCCTCTCAGGTTGAACCTCATGTCAACCCACTCCTTAGGCCATCAGTCTAGCGGTCTTGGTTTTGCGACCTCCCTCTCGGGCAAGCCAAAAACACATGGGTGGTTTTGTATTTGCAACTACAAACCCATTAAATAAAACCACAACCACTAGGTGAAATCACCATTAAAACACATCTATCATATCAGCAAGCAAGACCCAACAACAATATCAACACATGTTTGCTAAATCACACCCCAAGAATGGGGTTTTTAGCCACACATCATGTAATGACCCTCCTGGTCATTTTAGTGTCTTGCATTTTGTGTGTTGTTTAGAGCATTTCTGTAGCGACACCAAGTCATTTATGACTTGCTGGGACTGATAGTTCGGTCACCTAGTTGTTCCTTTGGTTATGGTGTGAGTTTTAGTGTTTTGGAGCTTATGAACCTTGAACGAACATTTTCGATCAAAAGTTCAAGAAGATGACATCGGAATCCAATTCTGATGATTCCATCAGCTCCGGAAGGGTCATTTTAGGCTAGTAACATGGTCGGTATGACTCTCGAGGTTTTCAGTGTGAGTCGGTGCGATTAGGCGTTTTAGCCTTTGAAATTTGGCTTAAGGTTGACTTTGGTCAACATTCTTGGAAAACGCGCTCAGATGAAAATTCTGTCAGTGCGGTTAGCTCCGGAATGTCAAGTTTGGTCTAGATTGACCCTTCTTTTGTGTCTGGAGGTTTTTGATATCTTTCCGAGCCCTTTTGTGGGTTTTGACTTAAAATGGTTTTTGAAAGTGGGACCCACTTTTTATCGAGATGATCTCGTATGGAAATTTTGACTGCGCCGTTGAGTTTGGAATGTTGAATTTGGTATGGTTTCATATCTCGTTTGCGTGCACGGGGTTCTGAATGAGATCGGAGCACCCCGTCGGAGTTTTAGTTGTTGGAAAAGTTGCAGAAAATCTGCAATATAATGCAGATTTTCAGCAACATTTCCCAAAACTTCAAACCCTCACATCTCTCTCATCTCTCAACCGATTTGGGCGATTCAAAAGGCAAAGTTATGAGATTTTTCGAGGACAACGCGTTGGTGAGCTTGGATAGTGACTTGGGGTCCCCGTTTGAGGTAATTTTCGTAAAATACCTGCTGCCACACCCTTTTTGTGAACTTGATTTTGGGAATATTTGAGACTTGATATTTTAGTCATTTTAGGTCCGATTTTAGTGATTTTTGAGGTTATCTTGAATGGTTTTTCGAGGAGAACATTGTGGTGTTGTCAGAATTTACTGTAGACCACCCATTTCTGGTAAATATGTTGAATTAGCCGTTGTCCCATTTCTTTAGTTCTTGAAGAAAATTTGGATTTTGGTTGTATGTTGGTACTGTGTTGATTTTGAGCCCTGAATTGTGTCCCATCTTGGAACACAAGTTCGGGGAGCTGTTAAGAACCTACTTTTAGGGTAATTTCGAAATTTTTAGCACGGGTCCCACGATTCCCGTTTTGATCCCAAAATTGGCTAGTCTCCATTTGTTGTGATTTTGGTGTCGAAACGACCGTAATAACGTTGTGACTCTAATTTTGATAGTGGGGCAGCGTTTCGAGACCGTTTGGAAAGGGAAAGCTCCGAAGAAGTGATTTTAAAGCGCGTGTGATCGGCTTACAGGTAGGTTACGGTTTCCCTCTCTTAGATTGAGCTTGAGAGAGTGAATGTATGTTGATTAGTTGGGATTTGGGTTGGTAGTGATTGAATCATGCATAGGTGTTTGGAAATCATGTTTTTGGCCTATTTCGGGAATTATCGGGTAACTGTGAGCATGCTTTGTGTTATTAATGGACCCTTCTAGCTATGTGGAGTGCTTGCATGCTTAATTATTGTCTATTTAAAGCATGTTGGGCCTTAGTTTAGGTTTGACTAGGGCTTGCCTTAAAAATACATGATTCGGATCCAATAGGCCTTAGTTTTGCCATGATTCGGCCGCCTTAGATCCCTGTAGACTGGTGTAGCAGACTTGAGTATGATAGTTTGGGCCTTAGTTATGCGATACTCTTTCTCCAACTATAGTTATCCTTATTTTCCTCGATGTTACGGCTTCACGAGTTACATCGGCGACACTAGTTCTGCTTCGCGATTTGAATTTGAATTTGATTTTTGATTCGGTTCCAAGGACTTTCATTGATTGGCTAGGTGTGGACGGCGATCCACGGACATTTATGAGAGTAGATCAATTGGGGCTCTTTCAGCAACTACAGTGGCACCTTTATAGAGCATCCGGTTAGAGTTCCGGCCTCTATTGCCCAGATACTTATATAGAGCATCCGGTTAGAGTTCCGGCCTCTATTGCCCATCGGGCTTATGGGGGTCCGTTCGGGTTTTTATTTAACTTGCGCACGAGTGTACCTTCTGGGCTTATGGGGTCCCAGTTAGGTGTAGTTAGCTTATAGATTACTTTAGTTAGTTCTTTGTACACTCGTGTGCATTCCTTTGTTAGTTAGATTTTTGTTCTTGACCTCGATTTGTGTATTCCTTCTTTTCATATTGCCTTTACTTTTCAAGTTCAGTCGGCCTATGATGCCTACTGGGTACCTATTGTTTTGGTACTCATGCTACGCTCTGCATCTGTTTCATGATGCAGGTCCGGGCACCAGTAGCCAGCGTTGATCGAGCTTAGAGCAGACGGATCCGGAGACGGGGGTGAGCACATGGTGTTTTGTACTATTTCAGTCTCCATCTGTATATATAGACTTATCTTTCTCCTTTCGAGACAATCCAGTCTCTGTTATCCCCTTTGGGACTTGTACTCATTTTGTTAGTAGCTCTGTACTAGTGACTTTCAGGTTTTGGGAGGGATCTTTAATTGTATATATGTTTTTGGTTTGCTTCTGCCTATTTATATTATTATTTGCCTACTCTTGTTTAGTTTCTACCCTCAGACCCATTACTTGTTATTTCGGGTTACGGGTTGGCTTACCTACTGGTGGGTTATGGTAGGTGCCATCATGACTTGAGAAATTGGGTCGTGACACATCAAGAAATAACAAAATACACCTAAAATGATACTAAAATCAAATGGGTATAAGGAATTAAACCTTGATTTAAGCAAAGGAAGAAGAATGGAGAAGACCCACTTCCAACTTGGGAAAGATGAAATCCTTCTTTCTTCAAGTCTCCCAAAACACCCTCTCTAAACTTGAGAGAAAATATCCCCAAAAAGTACTATTCAATTGTGAAAAAAATAATAATGGTTCCTCCCTTAAAACTTAATAACAAGTTTAGTATTTATAGACTCCAGAAAATAGTGTTAGCGGATCTTTTGGCGAGGTTAGTCAGAATCGCCGATTAACTCGGCGATCACCCTTTGGTACAGTTCATCGTCGTCTTGCACTAGCCTTCAGCATCATCGTGCTCTGTGTCATTGGGTGACATAGTACTATTTTGCGGAATTATTCGACGAAACGCTGACTTCTCCTTTCATTGCCTTTTTTATCATGCTCCTTCAAGGTTTCGCGTATTGGAACAAAGGGCGGAGTGTGTTCCTTCGGCTAATCGCCAAGCGTGCTTGGCGATGCGCATGCTTCAGCTTCTTCGTTCTTTTCAGACTTTTTGTTCCTCTTTGCGCCTAAGTGTCCATGCTTTCACTAAAACTTCAAATACCTGAAACTTAAGAGTTCTCATCAAATATTAATACAAAATAAGCATTTGAGGACACTATTTCTATCAAAATAAAGCCCTAAATGAGTCCAATTGGTGGACTCATCAGTTAGGTCCCCCCACTTTAGTTATTCTTTTTCAAACAACTCTCTTTGTAGTTGTGGTGATTTCAATAATTTTAAATTTGTTATTTTTTTTGGTAAAAAAAAGTGTAAAAGTCCTTTTTACAACCAATGATGAAATTTCATTAGTATAAGTAAGTCATTATGATGAAAATAAATGTAAATGATATATTATTGTATGAGTGATGCTCCTACATCAGAAATACAAGTCAATTGAATGTGATTAATATAATTATGATATGCCAGCATTGTTAGCTTGTGGTCACTCGTGATCCTAGGTCCCGTGTTTACGTCCAGGGGTAGCCTTGGAGGGTGACAAATTCTATGGCACGACTTAAAAGTAATGAAAAGAAGTGTAGTTTCCTAATCATTTTGTAGCCTCTTATTCATAAATGTGGCGCGCTTCACACTCATGAACAAAACTCTACTAGACGTGGCTTATGAGACATCATCCTAGAATAATTCTAAACCTCATGCTCTGATTACCAAGTTTGCCATGACCCAAGGGTACCCCCCTAGATGTAAGAAGGCACATAATACCCTGAAAGGCACCATGTGAGCCACTTATCATATCATAACATAAAGCATTAGAACAATAAGAATAAAACACATTTCAAGTCTTAAAAAGTTTTTCATAAAAGCAAAGCGGAAGTCTAGACTTGTCTCAATATAGCCATCTATTACAATACTTGAAACAAATAGGGACACAACCCATACAACATAGTCCAAAAATGAAATACAAGAATGAAACTACTAAGTGAAAACATCCGTCCTCGAATCATGAGGACTCACCAACAAGCTATGAGAAATGATTAAATCCAAGCTTTAGCCACAATGAGGACCACTTTGAGAACTGGGCCCTACATTTGGGGAAAAATCTAGGAAAATATAGGTTAGTACAAAAATGCACTAAGTATGATAGCCATGCATAAAACATTGAAAATATGCTAAAAGCGACATTTTAGTTGAATGCATGCACTTTCCTAAGTTAAACCATCATTTTGAAGAGAGTGGAAAAACATAAGTCATAAGCACAAGAGACATCATAATAAGTCATAGGCTATAAGCATAAGCGATAACATCATAGTCATAGACATAATCAATGCAATCTAGTATAACATAACATAAGAGAAACACTTCATAAGTCACCTCAAGGCAAGCTTGTGCAATGCATGGATAAAACCCACAATCCCACCCATGCTAAGCAAGTCATTGTAGGTCCTCATTCATATTCATCCTTCTTTTGATTTCATCCTTAACTTATTTCTCATAGACAAGGGAACATTCACCTTTAGTCAATCATATCAAGGAAAGCAACTCATGGCAATAATCCAAGTTAAGCATACACCATACAAGTAGTCCTCATATCAAGCATACTTAACAACATAGTCATAAGCATATTCATTACATAGATCATCATAACATAAGAGGAACATATCATAACTACCCTCAAAGCATACTTGTGCAATGCATGAATAAGGTCCCATAATCTCACCCATACTAAGTAAAGCTTCTTGAGTAGCCATAGTTCATAATTCATATTCTTGGCATAGTGGGAATAAGCCTTAACCGACATAGACCATGTGAGTTTAATATGGAATCTAGTGTCTACCCCACACCGAAAAGGGGTTGTCCTACTTGCCTAAGGTAGAACCATTCTCTTAGCTTAGGTGGATACACTAGCTAAATGACCTACAGAGGCACGTAGTTATGGGACAAGGAGATTGTTACTAGACACCCGGCCTAAACTCACGTGAGGGAATCCATCTCAAGAGATTGCTCTTAGAAACCTGGCCTCAACTCATGTGAGGGATTCCATCTCATATCAATATCCACTCTATGCTAAGCATTTATTCCCACAGAATTCATATTAAGTCTAGACTGAAGTTCATAATTATGGAAGAATGTCTTTACACTCAAAATAACATAATTCATAAGATAGCTCCTAGATTCAATAGGTGAGAATAGCCTTTCAACCTTAGAATCATCATATTGTGAGAAAACCTTTCACAACATGTCATATTCATACATAGGTGTGTAATTGAGAATATTCTTTCAACAACACACAACAAGATCATAATTATAATCACTTTACTATCAAAGTGTTCTTAAAGCACATACATAAATATCATAATCATGCATAATTCTTATACTTTGCCCTTTAAGGGCCATATATCACAATACATAAACACATCTAGAATTACTATATTAGACATGGATGATAACATAATTCAAATAGCTCAATCACAACAAGCATAATTTCATAATATCCTTCTTCTATCAACAAACCCACATCACAAGATCATAATTTGGGAATAAGGGGATTTCATGGATTCTTGGGGGATTTCAACATAAAACCATAATAAATCATCAATTCAATCATAATATAAAGTAATTAAATTAATAGAATCATTTTAGAAAGGAATCCATGACTTGGAGTAAAACCCTAGCTTTTGGGGAATTTTTATCTTTGAAATTGAATTTTGAAGGGACTCCATGGATGAATTCTATCCATGGATAAAGAGCTACCATACCTTAGCTATGAAGTCCAATGAGTTTGAGGAGAAAACCTTTCTCCTTCAACCCTAGCTCCAACTTCCTTCTTCTTGTTCCTTCAAGTTCTAGAGAGAGAATATTTGGGGAAAAGTTGGTTTTTGATTTGGGATTTTGGAATTATGAGGAAGAGGACTTAATTTAGGGGTCTTAAATCATTATATAGTTAGTCTAAATTAGTATAAATCAATGTTACTTAATATTAACTAAAATGGAAAACCCCAAAGTGCCCCTAACTCAATTGCCAAAAAGCAGTTTCAGGTGACCACCCACAGCCCCACGAACATGGTCTGTGGATGGACCCACGAGGTGTGCTGGTGAAATTTGGGTTGGGTCCTAAAATTCTTCAATTTTGACCCTTGACTCACAATCCCCAACCATGGGGCGTGGACCCATCCACGGGGCATGGGTCTTGCCGTAGGTCATGGTCTTGGGCAGTTTTATCTTGGTCCTCCTCAAGGACCCATGGTTGGTCCTTGGGGGTCGTACCTTGACGTTATAACACGAAACCCATTTATTTTAAGTACGAGGAGTTACATCCGTGACTCTAACTCTCACGTTAAGCTCTACTTTAGCCTACTAGTTTTCGGGGTGTTACGGTAGGTGGATTCCGTCTCTAAGGTCCAAATTTTGATGGTCTCTAATCCCACCTACGGTTGACCAGTACAGTCTGTGGTTTGACCTACGGACCGTAGGTCTGACCGTTGGTGAAGGTCAGCAGCCAATTAGAAGGAATTGGCTACTGGGTCAACTTCAAAAGATCATATATTTTAGCACAAAATGAATTAGGTTGCCCATGACCTATCAAATGAAAGATAATTGAATCCTCTTTCCAATGCCACTAAGTTTTCTAAAATCCCATCTCCGAGTTACAAGTTATGCTTGGTTTAGTGAAGCCTTGTCGGGCAAAGCTTGACCGATGACCCTATAGACGGTTGGTAGGTCAATCGACGGCCCGTCAGTCCTATAGTAGGTGACACTCGTAAAATTTAAGTCAGGCTCATTTTGGTCCTTTCCCCTATGCGTTGGGCCCTTAAACTACGTTGTTTTACTCAGTTTAAGCCTAATAACTTAATCAGACATACCCAAAACCTTTATTCTCCAAAATTCATCAAAATTAGAGCACAAAGAGAAGCAAGAGGCGCCAGCCTTCCCAAGAACAATTAACATGTTTCCTTCAAGTTCCATCCCCAAAATCAAAGAATTTTTCTATAGATTTCGTCACCAGGTATGTGGGATTTCACTAGTTGGTTCCTTTCATCCACTAGGTCTCTAGAATTCAATCAGATTCTTGATTCTCTATATCTTGCTTAAACCTAGGGTTTCTAAAACCTTGGATAAATTTTGTGATTTAGCTGTTGTAGTATTCATAATCGAATTATCATGTTTTCTTGGAAAATTTGCTTAGTTCCTTGCATGAAACTCAGAACCCTAGTTGTGTAGATTCTCTTAGTTCATGAACTACACTTGCTAGGCTAGCTGAACAAAATAAACATGCCCTAGTTTTTGAATGTTACATTGTCAGTTCCTAAATGTTGCATTCTCAGATTTGCATGTCAGAACATTAAGCTATCCAGTATCTCAGTTATGTTGTATCATACACATTTCCAGTTGGGAGTAGGCTTAGCACCGAGTTAGATTAGGGTTCAACGTACCCTCATAGTCTTAGAACTACGTGTCCCCGTAGGTATAAGTCCTTTCTATGGGCATTAGATTTAGTGATCACTCTAGTTATGCATGTATGCCCCTGGCAATGTATATTGGGTCCTCTTGTTGGGGCGTATACATCGGACTCTACATTTTTCTCACGTGGTTTTATGTTGGTTAATAGTAGTTCTCACGGTTAGACTCTCAGTGCATTTGACCAGGTTTTCAGTATATACTTCAACACTTAGTTCAACATGTTACTTTCATGATTAGTACTTGGTCAATGCATACAACTTAGTTTTTCAGTTGTGTTTCAGTATTTACATTCTTACTCAGTTTATGTCATTTCTCAGTTATGCTTTGTTCAGCGATTATCTATATCATGCATGCTCAGTACATTCCAAGTACTGACGCATACCCTGCGCTACATCCTTTCATGATGTAGGTTCAGGTACTCATCATCCAGATCACGCATAGATCTATCCTCTATTCGTATTCAACAACTTCAGTGGTGAGTCCTCATACTTCGAGGAAATGGACATGCTTTTCCTTTTAGTCTTTTTTTCATTTTTCAGTTTTGCTAGAGTTAGTTGGGGGCATGTCCCAACAATTCTAGTAAGTGAGAGGCTTTTCAGACATAATATTTTATTCAACTTTAGTTTTGAATGATTTTTCAGTATCACTAAACTCTTAGTACGTTAATATATTCATATCAATTTTGGGTATTCCCCACTTTAAGTCATCTAATATTTTAGCTTCCGCATAGTATATATTTTACTAAGTATGTTAAAGTATGCTTATGATATGCTCCAGAAACAGGGTTAGCTTGGGGTCACTCGTGATCCTAGATCCCATATTACGTTAAGAGGGTAGCCTCAGGGCGTTACAAACTTGGTATCAGAGTGTTAGGTTTAAGTATCCTTGGATGTCTAAAAGCCGCACTAAGTAGAGTCTCATTGGTGTGAAGTTCACCACATCTATGAGAGGGAGGCTGCGAAGTGTTTTAAGAAAAACTTCACTTTCTTTGCTATTATTATCGTGCATGAGTATGAACTCAATTCAATATCCTTCTCTTCGCATTCAGATAATGCCTCCCAGAAGAGCTAACGTAAGGAATCAACCAGCAGCTCCAGCACACCCATTGAAAGAGCAAGTCATGCATGCCGAGTTCGTAGCTGCTTACCAAGTACTTGCTCAGGCCATGACTACCCAGGTAAATGAGTAGGTTATGGTCCCAGCCCTGCCAAAGACTAATATTGCTACAACAAGAATCCACGAGTTTACTCGGATAAACCCTACAGAGTTTCACAGGTCTAAACCAGAATAAGATCCACAAAAGTTTCTCGATGACAACTAAAAGGTAACAAACATTATTGGTGTCACTCAAGTAGACAGTGCATATTTGGCCGCCTATTAGTTGAACGGAGTGGCCTACACTTAGTACCAGCAATGGAAGGAATCTTGTGGTAATAGTGCATGTCCAGAAACTCTCTCAGAACCCTTCTCAGTCTCTACTCCAGTTAGTGATCCAGTTATAGCTAGACGGGTATACAGAAATTGCCCTGTCACAGTCTCTCAAAAAGTCACATCAACAGATCTTGTAAAGTTAGAAATGGTAGATTTCGATATCATTCTAGGCATAGATTGGTTACATTCATGTTATGCCTCAGTTGATTGTAGAACTAGGACCGTTCGGTTTCAGTTTCCAAATGAGCCAGGCTTAGAATGGAAAGGTAGTAGCTAAGTGACTATGGGTCGACTTATCTCTTACTTTAAGCCCAGAAAGATGATTTCCAAAAGGTATGTCTATCATTTTGTTCGGGTTAAGGATTCAAAATCCGAAACCCCAACTCTTGAGTTACTCCCACTAGTAAATGAGTTTCTAGAAGTATTTCCAGAAGATCTTCCTGGAGTTCCTCCCAAAAGGGAGATCGACTTCGAAATAGATCTCCTTTCAGATACCCAACCTATTTCGATTCCTCCTTACATAAGGGCTCCAACTGAGCTTAAGGAATTGAAAGAACAATTTAAAAAAGTTCTAGATAAGGGCTTCATCAAACCTATTATCTCTCAATGGGGTGTTCCAGTGTTGTTCGTGAAAAAGAAAGATGGTTCTCTTAGAATGTGTATTGACTATCGCCAGTTGAACAAAGTCACAGTCAAGAATCAATACCCTATCCCCAGGATTGATGACTTGTTCGATCAACATAAGGGTGCTAGTTATTTTTCAAAGATAGACCTCAGATCTGCCTATCATCATTTTAGAGTCAGAGATAGTGACATTCCGAAGACAACCTTCAAAACTTGGTATGGTCATTATGACTTTATAGTTATGTATTTCGGACTAACAAAATACTCCTACAACTTTCATGGACTTAATGAATAGGGTGTTCAAGAAGTATTTGGATTTGTTCGTTATTGTCTTATTGATGATATCCTCATTTACTCTCAAAATGAGTAGGAGCATGCGACTCATATGAAAGTGGTTCTGCAAACTGTCAAATATCTCCAGTTATTTTCTAAGTTTAGCATTTTGGTTGCAATCAGTTGCTTTCTTTGGTCATGTGGTATTTAGTGAAGGAATTCGAGTGGATTCTCAGAAAATAAAGGTAGTGAAGTAATGGCCCAGACCCACCTCTCTAATCGATATCAAAAGTTTCTTAGGTTTGACTGGTTATTACAAGAGATTTGTTAAAGGATTTTCATCTATAGCTTCCCAATTTACCAACTTGACTCAGAAAAAGGTCAAGTTTCAGTCAGAACTGAAGACTAGGTTGACTACAGCTCCCGTCTTTACTCTACCAGATGATTCTTGACTCTACCAGATTATTCAAACGGTTACGTGATTTATTGTGATGCATCCAGGGTCGATGTAGGTTGTGTGTTTGTCACAACCCAGGGGTACCCCCTAGATGTAACAAGACACATAGAACCCTGAAAGGCACCATGTAAGCCACTTAGCATATCATAACATAAGCATAGAGCAATAAAGAGTTAAAAAGCATTTCAAGTCCAAAATTTTCATAAAGGAAAGCGAAAGTCTAGACTTATCTCAACATAACCATCTATTACAACACTTGAATCAAATAGGGTCACATCCCATACAACACAGTTTGAAAAGGAAATACAAGAAATGAACTACAAAGATAACATCCATCCTCGAATCATGAGGACTCACCAACAAGCTAGGAGAATAAGCAAATCCAAGCTTTAGCCACAATAATGACCACTTTGAGAACCAAATCCTACACTTGGGGAAAATATAAGAAAAGCATGGGTTAGTACAAAAAAGCACTAAGTATGATAGCCATGCATAAATACCTTGAAAACATGCTAAAGGGGACATTTTAGTTTAATGCATGCAATTTACGAAGTTAAAACATCATTTGGAAGATAGTCGAAAAGCATAAGTCATAAGCATATTCATTACATTAATCATCATATCATAAGAGGAACATATCATAAATATCCTCAAAGCATACTTGTGCAATGCATGGATAAGACTCCATAATCTCACCCATACTAAGTAAAGCTTTTTGAGTAACCATAGTTCATAATTCATATTCTTGTTCATACTATTCTCTTAGTGGGGAAACAAGCCTTAACCAACATAGATTATGTGAGCTTACCATGGAATCCGATGTCTACCCCACACCGAAAAAGGGTTGTCCTACTTGCCTAAGGTAGAACCATATTCTTAGCTTAGGTGTAATCCAGTGTCTGCCCCATAAGTGTGTATATGAGGATACCTTTCAACAACAAAATAGCTAGATCATAATCATAATCACTTTACTCTCAAAGTGTTCTTAAAGCATATGCATAAATCTCATAATCATGCATAATTCTCATACTTTGCCCTTCAAGGACCAAAGATCATATTCCATCAACACATCTAGAATTAATACATTATACATGGATAATAACATAATACAAATAGCTTAATTACTACAATCATAATCTCATAATATCCTTCTTTCATCAATTCACCCACATCATAAGGTCATAAATTGGGAATATGGAGATTTCATGGATTCTTGGGGATTTCAACATAAAACCATAATAAATCATCAATTCAATCATAATATAAAGTAATTCAAACATTAGAATCGTTTTTGAAAGGAATCCATGACTTGGAGTCAAACCCTAGGTTTTGGGGAATTTCTATCTTTGAAATTGGGGTTTTGAAGGGGCTCCATGGATGAAGAGCTACCATACCTTACCAATGAAATCCATTTAATTTGAGAATAAAACCTTTCTCCTTCAACCCTAGCTCCAACTTCCTTCTTCTTCTTCCTTGATGTTCTAGAGAGAGAATAGTTGGGGAAAAATTGGTTTTGATTTGGGATTTTGGAATAATGAGGAAGATGACTTAATTTAGGTATCTTAAATCAATATATAGTTAGTCTAATTTGGAATAAAACGATGTCAATTAATATTAATTAAAACTGGAAAACCCTAAAGTACCCTTAAACTTAAAAGCCAAAAAGCAGTTCCAGGCTTCACCCACGACCCACCACTAACAGACCGTGGTTTGACCCACGACCCATGCTGGTAAACTGTGGTCTGGCTTTAGAGACCTGGTCTCAGGGTCTTGACCCACGACCCCTCACCCACCCCACGGGTGTGGTTTGACCCACGAGGCATGGGTTCCATCCGTTGGTCACTGCCCAGGCAGTGTCTAGGGGCCCTCCTCAAGGACCCATGGTTGGTCCTTGGGGGTCTTACCTTGATGTCCTAACACAAAATCCTTTATTTCTAAGTACGGGGAGTTATATTTACGACTCTAACCCTCATGTTAAGCTCTAGTTTAGCCTACTAGTTTTCGGAGTGTTACAATATCTCCCCATTGGGAATATTCATCCTCAAATGACGATCTAGACACCTTATGAAAATAAGGACTCAAAAGTAGTAACCATCATGCATGAAACATAAAAATAATGCACAATTCAAAGGAGGAAACTTCAACTTCATCTCAAACATAATCAATGCATCACAAGGAAGTAGAAACTCTACATCTATCTACCCAGTATGCATGAAATTTCAACATTTCTCATAATCATAGGAGGAACTACCTTGTCCAACTAAAAGTATGCTCAACACAATATCATGGAGCCAATATGCAATTTACTCTCAAAAGCATAATAAAGCGTGTTCAATAATCATCTCTTGAAGTCATTAGGCAACTCATACTCAATGCACAACAACATGAGGAAAATCAATCATAAAAACTCATTTTATTACTAAATATGAATTTCATCAAGAATATGCATATCATAAGGAAATCATGGAAGCACATAAGTCGCACATGACTCCAAAATATAAGACAAGCCAAAAGGAACTCTTTGTCTCAAGCTAGAGTAGTAGTAGAAGGAAAGAGATGAAGACATGCTTTCTAAGCACACCATCTCCCCCTTGGGAGGAAGCCTCTACTAACTTCTCAAGCACCACTTTCTTCAAGTCTATCCCAAACGACATAACCAAAAATTCATAACAATCAAACTGGGTTCTAGAAGCCATCTTTGGAATATCATCCCCTTTTCACCCTCAATTGGTGATAATTCGAACAAAAATAAATCTTAGAGAAATAACTAACCCTTGAAGTTGGTCAATACAATCAATTTATTTCCCTCACCCTAACTAGGATAGGCTCAATTGGGAACTAAAGCTTGACTACACAAATTCTTCAATCCATAGCAACACACTAGGAATGCAACCAATTCATACCAAGAATAACATCAATGTCTAACAAGTACCATCGGAATCTAATAAAACCTATACATTTATAGGGGAACTAACAACATAACGGGGGCTCCATCCGGAAAGCCTTCATGGTCATTTCTAGACTGGAGTGCATAGAAGTGGTTTTGTTTTGGAGTATTGGAATTCTATCCACTAAGAGAAATTTTCTTGGACTCTCTCCCTTTTGCCTTCAGCACCGAGCAATCTCTCATCTAGTTACCACTCTTGCCACAACCATAGCAACCATCCACACAGGCTAGGCACCTACCATAGTGCTTCCTTCCAGATATAGTGCAAGTAGGCTAAAGCAACAAAGATTCACTATTACTCCCTCATCTAGAGTTAGACACCCTTACTTGGTTATGCCTATGAGTATTGGTGGACACTTGATCGGAAAACCTTTGTTGAGTTTTAGGTTGACCATGCCCATCAGATCTAGCATTTGAGAAATTTACATCATCGGTCCTAGCCCTTTTTACCTCCCTAGACTTTTTCTTGAGTTTTGATTCCTCAATTTTTTAAGCATACACCATAAGCCTTGTTATATCTATGTCATCGAGAAGCATTGTCGTACGACACTCTTTTCCAACCAAGTCAAATATGCCCGTCAAAAACCTACTCATCTTATCCCTCGAATTCGCCACCATAGTTGGAGCATATTTGGAGAGTTGGGTGAACTTTAGAGCATGCTCCTTCACGCTCATACTTCCTTGACGAAGGTTAATGAACTCTTCCACCTTAGCTTCCCTCAACTCTCAGGGAAAGAATCGATCAAGAAATGCCGATTTGACCAATTCCCATTCCACTAGGCCCACTCCTACGAGTCTTTCACCCTTCCACTGATCATACCATACTTGAGCAACATCTTTTAGATGGTAGGCGGCTAACTCCGCCTTCTCTTCTGAAGACACACCCATGATAGCAAGTACTTTATAAACCTCATCGATGAACGTTTGAGGATCCTCTTCCATTTTGGAGCCATAAAATTTGGGAGGGTTCATCCGAGCAAAATCCCTAACCCTAGAAGCAGTCGAATTCACATTAGGATTTACCAGAGCTACAACTTCTCTATTAGCTTGAGCCATCACGACTTGAGCCAACATTTGTATAGTAGACCTAAACTCCGCATGGGTCACATTCTCAACTAAAGGATCAATCGGAGCTTAATTAGCTTTAGGAAGAGCTCCTTGATTCACATTCTCATCGTACATCCTTCTAGCGTTAGCCCTTCATGTATTCATATCCTGAAGACACAAGAGAAGGATTAGAAGAGGGACTTTGTAGAGTTTAACTCTAAGGCACGACTTAAGAGTAATGAAAGAAGTGAAATGTCCTACACATCTTATAGCCTCTCATTCATAAGTGTGGCACGCTTCACACTCATGAACAAGACTCTAATAGACGTGGCTTATAAGACATCCTAGAATCATTCTAAACCTTATGCTCTGATTATCAAGTTTGTCACAACCTAGGGGTACCCCCTAGATGAAACAAGGCACATAGAACCCCGAAAGGCACCATGTAAGCCACTTAGCATATCATAACATAAGCATAGAACAATTAAGAGTAAAAACCCATTTCGAGTCCAAAATTTTAATAAAGGAAAGCGGAAGTATAGATTTGTCTCAACATAGCCAGCTATTACAACACTTGAATCATATAGGGTCACAACACATACAACATAGTCCAAAAAGGAAATACAAGAAATGAACTACAAAGATAACATACGTCCTCGAATCATGAGGACTCACCAACAAGCTAGGCGAATAAACAAATCCAAGCTTTAGCCACAATGATGAACACCTTGAGAACCAAACCTTATACTTGGGGAAACTATATAAAAAGCATGGGTTAGTAAAAAAATGCACTAAGTATGATAGCCATGCATAAAAACCTTGAAAACATGCTAAAGAGGATATTTTAGTTGAATGCATGCAATTTACGAAGTTAAAACATCATTTGAAGATAGTGGAAAAGCATAAGTCATAAGCATATTCATTACATTAATCATCATATCATAAGAGGAACATATCATAAATACCCTTAAAGCATACTTGTACAATGCATGGATAAGACTCCATAACCTCACCCATACTAAGTAAAGCTTTTTGAGTAACCATAGTTCATAATTCATATCTTGTTCATACTATTCTCATAGTGGGGAAACAAGCCTTAACCGACATAGATTATGTGATCTTACAATGGAATCCAATGTCTACCTACACCGAAAAGGGGCTGTCCTACTTGCCTAAGGTAGAACCATACTCTTAGCTTAGGTGTAATCCGGTGTCTACCCCATAAGTGTGTATATGAGGATAACCTTTCAACAACACAACAACTAGATCATAATCATAATCACTTTACTCTCAAAGTGTTCTTAAAGCATATACATAAATCTCATAATCATACATAATTTTCATACTTTTCCCTTCAAGGATCAAAGATCATATTCCATTAACACATCTAGAATTACTACATTAGACATGAATAATAACATAATTCAAATAGCTCAGTTACTACAAGCATAATCTCATAATATCTTTCTTTCATCAATTCAGCCACATCGCAAGGTCATAAATTGGGAATATGGGGATTTTATGGATTCTTGGGGATTTCAACATAAAAACCATAATTAATCATCAATTCAATCATAATATAAAGTAATTCAAACAATAGAATTTTTTTTGAAAGGAATCCATGACTTGGAGTCAAACTGTAGGTTTTGGGGAATTTCTATCTTTGAAATTGGGGTTTTGAAGGGGTTCCATGGATGAATTCTAACCATGGATGAAGAGCTACCATACCTTAGAAATTAAATCCAATGAATTGGAGAAGAAAACCTTGCTCCTTCAACCCTAGCTCCAACTTCCTTCTTCTTCTTCTTCCTTAAAGTTCTAGAGAGAGAATATTTGGAGAAAAGTTGCTTTTGATTTGGGATTTTGGAATAACGAAGAAGATGACTTAATTTAGGTGTCTTAAATCAATATATATTTAGTCTAATTTGGAATAACAATTAATATAAATTAAAATCAAAAAATCCCAAAGTACCCTTAAACTTAACTGCCAAAAAGTAGTTCTAGGCCTTACCCATGACCCACCATTGACGGACCGTGGTTGGACCCATGGCCCGTGCTGGTGAACTATGGTCTGGGTTCAGAGACCTAGTCTCAGGGTCTTGACCCGCGTCCCCTCACCCACGGGCGTGGTCTGTCCCACAAGGCGTGGGTTCCCTCAGTTAGTCACTGCCTAGGCAGTGTCTAGGGGCCCTCATCAAGGACCCATGGTTGGTCCTTGGGGGTTGTACCTTGATTTCCTAACACAAAACCCTTTATTTCTAAGTATGGGTAGTTACATTTACGACTCTAACCCTCATGTTAAGCTCTAGTTTAACCTATTAGTTTCTAGAGTGTTACAATGTTGATATAGCGAGGTAAGGTTATAGATTATGCTTCTAGACAACATAATGTCCATGAGAAGAACTACCCAACTCATGAACTTGAGCTTGCAGTTGTAATATTTTCCCTAAAGATTTGGAGACATTACTTGTATGGTGTTCACGTAGATGTGTTCACAGATCATAAGAGTCTCCAGTATGTGTTCACCTAGAAAGAGTTCAATCTTCGTCAAAGGAGATGACTTGAATTCCTCAAGGACTATGATATGAATGTGCTCTACCATCTAGGTAAGGCTAATATAGTAGATGATCCTTTTAGAAGATTATCTATGGGTAGTGTAGGACACATTGAGGAAGAAAAGAAGGAATTAATGAAAGAAGTTTATCGGCTTGCTCGCTTAGGAGTTTTTCTTACAAACATGTCAGATGGTGGTGTGATAGTTCAGAATGGATCAGAATCTTCATTGGTAGCGGAGGTTAAGGGAAAACAGGATAATGATCCTATATTATTTCAGTTGAAAGGTGCAGTTCATCAGCAACAAGTAGAGGTTTTCTCCCTGGGGAGATGGTATGCTTCATTACCAGGGTCTCTTGTGTGTTCCTAAGGTGGGTGAGTTGAGGCACCAAATCCTTAATAAAGCCTATAACTCCAGGTATTATATTCATCTATGTAACACCTCGAAAATTAGTAGGCTAAACTAGAGCTAAACGTGAGAGTGAGGGTCATGAAGGTGGCCTAGGGCCAAGGGAATGGGGGCAAGAGCCAAGGGAAATGGGCCAAGGCTGACCAAATTTCCCAAGGAACTACCCACCATGCCACGAGAGCCTTCATGGATCGTGGTGTAACCACACCTCGTGGTGGTAAGGCAGTAGCATCCTTAAGGCTGCCCCAAATTGGCTCCTCCACACGAGCCACTTCATGGCTCATGGAGCCTTAGATGGCTCGTGGAGCCGTAGATGGCTCATGGAGACTTAGACGACTTGTAGGAGTGGTATTGGTCATGCCTTGGTGGTTTAAGGTTGAAGGAGGGTGGCTTAGCCACTGTCTCAAGGCCCACAAGAGGGACCATGACTCGTGGCATGCACCACAGCTCGTAGAGCCCCTCATGAAGATGCCTAGGGTTTGTGGGCTAAACACACTTGGTGCCTAGCCACTTCCTCAAGGTTCACGGATAGGACCACAACTCGTTGTCATGACCACGGCTCGTGGGACCTCTCATGGTCCCTAGAAGCTCACTTAAGTGGGGGGTGTTTTGGGTAATTCCAGTTTAAGTCCAATTTAAGTGAGGTCATTTTGCCTTAACTTCAGGTCACTATATAAGTTTTTTTTTACTCAAAAAACAACCTATTAAACTCATTATATCCAAAACCCAAATGAATTCCTAAGGTTCATCCTCAACAAAAAAAATCTCTCTCTAGAAAACTCAAAGACGAAGAAGAAGAAGAAGAAGAAGAAGAAGAAGGAGAATCAACAAGGGTTTCAAAATAAGGCTTTTCCAATTAAATATCTTTGGGAATTTTTATTAAGGTATAGTGGTTTTACTCCATGGGTAGTTTTCACCCATGGAGCTCTCTCAAAATCTTCAATTTCAAATGGTAGAATTCACCTAATTAGCTAGGGTTTTCTTCATTCACCATGGTTTATTTGATTTATTGATTTTAATGGTTTAATTATGTCTAAATATGTATGAATTGATGATCTACAATGTTTTTATTATGTTTCCCTTAAGATACCATGTAAATCCCCATATTCTTCCAAATTGTGATCTCATAGGTTGGGTTGTTGATTGTGAAATAGGAGTTTTAATGATCTAATATATTAATTGATATAATTACATGAAGTTATGATGAAATCCCTATCTAATGCTTAAATTATAGACTTGGTGATTGATAGTGGCTTTGAACCTTGGAAGGACAAAGTGTGAGTTTATGCATGATCTTATGAATCTTATGAAATTGCTTTAAGGGTGCTCTGAGAGTAAAGTGTCAATGTTGATTGTGTTGTTGTGTTGTTGAAAGGTTATTCTCATGAAACACTTACAACAAGGATGTGAAAGGTTTTCTCACATGGAAAGGATTCTTATGTTGAAAGGCTATTATCACCTATTTGAATCAATGAATAAGAGATATCCTAATGAACTAACTTGGATTAATTGTCAAGGACATCCTTCCAAGAGGTATGAGTTAATTAAGACTTAATAAGTATTCCGCGGGAATTATGCTTAGCAGCGAGTGGATATTCACAATCAGATGGAAGTTCTCTCGTTAGTTGAGGCCGGGTTTCTAGAAGATGTCTCATGATATTGAAGCTCTCCCGTTAGTAGCGGCCGGATTTCTTTTAGCAATTTCTGTATCCTATAAAATATGTGCCCCCATAGGTTATCTAGCTAGTGGATCCACCTAATTTAAGAGTTTATGGTTCTACCTTAGGCAAGTAGAAGAACCCGTTTTGGTGTGAAAGACACTGGGTGATCATATTTTAGCTCACATGGGCTCTATGTGTAACACTCCAAAAACTGGTAGGCTAAAACTAGAGCTAAACGTGAGGGCTAATGTCAAGAGTGAAGGGCAAGGGCCAAGGGAATTGGGTGAGGTCCATGGCAGGGGGACCAAGGTTGCCAAGAGTTGGCTAAGGCATTGCCCCACCTCAATGAGAGTCTTCACGGCCCGTGGTGGCCACCACGCCCTGCGGTGCCACCCGTGAAGGGCTAGGCAGTAGCTCCCCAAAATCTGCCAAAATATTTCTCCTCTTCACGAGCCACTTCACTCTTCGTGGTAAAGACAACGGCTCGTGGAAGGGAGTTGGTGGTGTATGAGTTGAAGAAAAGTTGCTTAGCCACTGCCTCAAGATCCAAGAGAGAGACCACAGCTCGTGGCCTTGACAACGGCTCGTGGTGCCCTTTGTAAGATTGCCTTGGGCTTGTGAGCTAAAGGCACAAGCTGCCTATGCCACTGCCTCAAGTCCACGGAGGGGACCACGGCTCGTGGAGCCCCCCGTGGCGCCTTAGTAGCTCACTTTAAGTGAGGCGTGTTTTGGGTATTTCCTGTTTAAGTCTTATTAAAGTGAAGTCGTTTTGCCTTAGTTTTATACACCTATATAAGTCATTTTAAGTCAAAATACACCTATTCACCCCATTATTTCCAAAACCCCAAATTAAATCCCAAAAGTTCATCTTCTCTAAAATATTATCTCTCTAGACTTCAAGGAAGAAGAAAAAGGAAGAAGGCGGGGCTAGGGTTCAAGAAGCAAAACTTTCACTCCAATTTCATCGAGATTCATAGCTAAGGTATGGTAGTCCTTGATCCATGGATAGTTTTCATCCATGGAATCCCTCCAAACTCTATTTCAAAATATAGAAATTTCCCCAAAAGGTAGGGTTTGTCTCTAAGTCATGGGTTCATTTCAAAAAAAATGATTCTAATGTTTAATTTAGTTTATGTTATGATTTCTGATGGCTTTTATGTTGAAATTTCCCAAGAGTCCATGAAACCCCCATATTACTCAATTATGAGCTTGTGATGTGGGTTTGTTAATTATAGCAGAATCTTATGAAATTATGCTTGTAATAGTTGAGTTAATTAAATCATGTTAATATCCATGTCTAATGTAGTAATTATAGATATATAGATTGAATATGATCTATGGTCCCTGAAGGGCAAAGTATGAGAATTATGCTTGAATATGAGATGTATGTATATTCTTTGAGAACACTTTGAGAGTGAAGTGTGTATGATTATAATGATGTTGTTGTGCTGATTGAAAGGTTATTCTCATGAACACATAATGAACATAATGTGAAAGGTTTTCTCACATGATGGAGATTCTAGGTTGAAAGGCAATTCTCACCTAATTTAATCTAATATTATATGTAGACATGGACGGTGAAAGGCTATTCTCACGCATGATCTAATGAGATATTATAATGAAATAAGTTATGACTTAATGATTACTCCGTGGGATAAATGCTTAGCACCGAGTGGATATTGTTATGAGATAGAAGCTCCTCCGTCAGAAAGGGCGGGCTTCTAGAAGCAATCTCTTGAGATGGAAGCTCCTCCATCAGAAAGGGCGGGTTTCTAGTAGCAATCTCCTTATCCCATAAACTATGTGCCCCCATAGGTCTTTAGCTAGTGGATCCATCTAAAAGCTAACAATCCATGGTCTTACCTTAGGAAAGTAGGAAAACCCTTTTCAGTGTGGGTAACACCGAATTCCATGTTAAGCTCACATTGTCTATGTCAGTTAAGGCTTATTCCCACTATAACAAGAATATGAACAAGAACATGAATTACTAATCATGGTTACTCAAGAAGCTTTACATAGCATGGGTGGGATTATGGGATATTATCATACATTGCAAAAGTACACTTCGAGGGTACTCATGGTATGGTTCTTCTATGACATGATGATTTATGTAATGAATATGCTTATGGTTTATGCTACTTTCCATTATCTTCAAAATGATGCTTTAACTTAGTAAATTTTATGCATTCAACAAAAATGTCCCTTTTAACATGTTTTCAAGAATTTTATGCATGACTATCATATTAGTGCATTTTTGCACTAACCCATAGTTTCCTACGTTTTTCCCAAGTCAAGGGTCCAGTTCGTAAGGAAGTTATCATTTGGTTCAATATTGGATTAGACTGTTCTCCTTTATTGTGGTGAGTCCTCATGATTCAAGGACGGGAGATTCACTTTGAGTTTCATTTCTAGTATTTCATTTTCAGACTATGTTGTATGGCCTATGTCCTTTTTCATTTGAACTATTGTAATAGATGGTTAATTGAGACAAGTAGACTTCCGCTTTCTTTTATGAAAATTTTGGACATAAATGCATTTTTACTCTTATTGTTCTATTGTTTTATGTTATCATATGCTAAGTGGCTTACATGACCCCCTTCCGGGGTTCTATGTGTCTTGTTACGTCTAGGGGGTACCCTTGGATCGTGACACTATGTCGGTTAAGGATATTCTTCCCACAATAAGTACATGAATGATGAACTATGGTTACTCAAGAGGCTTTGTATATGAGTTCAAAGGTTTTAAGAGGATATTGACTTATGTTGTCCATAATCATGACTTATGACTTCTAATGTCTTATATGATGTTCAAACTTGGCAAATTGCATGCTTCCAAATGAAATGTCCCTTTTTGCATGTTTTTAATGTTTTTATGCATGGCTACCATACTTAATGCATTTTTATGCTAAGCCTTACTTTTCCTACATTTTCCCAAGTGTAGGGTCCGACACTGGAGGTGATCATACTTATGGCTAGAGTTGGATTTGCTTCTTTCCCGAGCTTGGTGAGTCCTCATGGTTTCGAGGATGGATTTCTTGTCTTTAATTTCTTTCATGTACTTTCCATTTTCGAACATGTTATATGGGCTAGGCCCTATTCATTCAAGTATTTTAATAGATGGCTATATTGAGACAAGTCTAGACTTCCACTTTCTTTTATTAAAATCTTTTAAGACTTGAAATGTGTTTTACTCTTTATTATTCTATTCTTATGTTATGAAAGCTAAGGGGCTTGTATGGAGTCCTTTGGGGTTCTATACGCCTTGTTACATCTAGGGGGTACCCCTGGGTCGTGACAAACTTGGTAATTAAAGCACGGTTTAGAATGATTCTAGGGTGATGTCTCATAAGCCACGTCTAGTAGAGTCTTGTTCATAAGTGTGAAGCGCGCCACACTTATGAATGAGAGGCTACAAGATGTTTAGGAAATTTCACTTCTTCATTACTCTTAAGTCATGCCTTAGAGTTTATCTCTAGAGGATTTCTCTCTCCTAATCCTTCTCTTGTGTCTTCAGGACATGACTACATTATGGCTAATGCTAGCAGGATAGAGAATGATAATGTGAAGCAAGGAGCTTATTCTCAAGCTCCCCATGCTCCGATAGATCATTTGGTTGAGAATGTGACCCATTCGGAGATTAGGTCGACTATCCAAATGTTGGCTCAAGCCATGACGACTCAAGCCAATTGAGAGGTTGTAACTTCGGTGAATCCTAATGTGAATTCGGTTGCTTCAAGGGTGAGGGATTTTGCACGAATGAACCCTCTGGAATTTCATGGCTCTTAAGAGGAAGAGGATCCTCAAAGGTTTATCGACGAGGTTTATAAAATATTGCTATTATGGGGTTGTCTCTGGAAGAGAAGACAAAGTTAGCCGCCTACCAATTAAAAGATGTGGCTCAAGTGTGGTATGATCACTGGCAGGGAGAGAGACTCGTAGGAGCGGGCCCAATAGAATGGAAATTGTTTAAATCGACATTTCTTGATAGGTTAATCCCCCTCAAGTTGAGGGAGGCAAAGGTACAAGAGTTCATCAAACTTCATCAAGGAAGTATGAGTGTTAAGGAGTATGTTCTAAAGTTCACCCAACTCTCCAAATATGCTCCAACTATGGTGGCGGACTCAAGGGCTAAGATGAGTAGGTTTATGTCGGGTGTGTCCGACTTGGTTGAAAAAGAATGTCGTACAACAATGCTCCTCCATGACATGGATATCTCAAGGCTTATGGTTTATGCTCAACAAATTGAGGAATCAAACCTTAGGGAGAAGAATAGGGAGGTAAAAAGGGCTAGAACCGGTGATGGGAATTTCTCCAACTCAAGGACCAATGGACAAGGTCAACCTAGATTTTGAAAAAGGTTTTTCGATCAAGATTCATATAGTTCTCCTCCTAAGTCTAATAAGTAAATGGTGTCTAACCCTAAACCTCAAGGAGGAAATAGAGGTGGTTCTTGTTTTGCTAAATCTACCTGTGCCAAATGTGGGAAGAAACATGATGGTAAGTGCCTACCTTGCACCGATGGATTTAGTTGCGAGAAGAGTGGCCACAAGATGAGAGATTGCCTGATGCTCAAGGTTAAGGGGAGAGAGGATAAGCAAGCTCCTCCAAGTGTTTCAAACTCCAATGCCTCAAAGCCAAACCGCTTTTATGCTCTTTAATCCCGAGGTGACCAAGAGAGCTCCCCAAATGTAGTGACCGTTATGTTAAAAGTCTTTATTATTAATGTGTATGCCTTGTTAGATCTCGGTGTTACTTTATCGTTTGTGACGCCTTATGTGGCAATGAGATTTGATGTTTCCCCGAAAGTACTTTTAAAACCTTTTTCTGTCTCTAACCATGTTGGTGAGTCCGTGATGGCTAAGAGGGTCTATAGGAGATGTCCCGTTTCCTTATCCCATAAGATTACTTTGGTGGACTTGGTAAAGCTATACATGTTAGACTTTTATGTGATTCTTAGTATGGATTGGTTGTATGCATGTTACGCCTCTATTGATTGTAGAACTCGAGTGGTTAGATTCCAATTCACAAATGAGCCTATCTTAGAGTAGAAGAGAGGAAATTCTATGCCTAGAGGTCAATTTGTATCTTGTCTTAAAACTACGAAGATGATCTCAAAAGGGTGTAATTACCATCTTGTTAGGGTGAGGGATGTGGATTTCAAAACCCCTTCTCTTAAGTCAGTTCCCGTGGTTAATAAATTCCTGGCAATTTTCCCTGATGATTTTCTCGATATTCATCCCGAGCAGGAAATAGGTTTTGGTATTGACCTTCTCCCAAATAAGAAAACATATCTCAATCCCTCCTTATAGTATGGCTCCGACCGAGTTAAAGGAGTTGAAAGAACAGTTGAAGGATTTTTTAGACAAAGGTTTCGTCCGACCGAGTATCTGTCCATGGGGTTCTCCCGTGTTGTTTGTTAGAAAGAAGGATGTGTCTCTTAGAATGTGCATCGACTATCGTAATTGAATAAAGTGACCATTAAGAACAAGTATCCCCTTCCAAGGATTTATGATTTGTTTGACCAACTTCAAGGAGTTAGTTATTTCTATAAGATTGATCTTCGTTCAGGTTATCACCAATTGAGGGTGAGAGGGGATGATATTCCAAAGAGGGATTTTCGAACCCGGTATGGTCATTATGAGTTTTTGGTTATGTCGTTTGGGTTGACTAATACTTTGGCAGCATTTATGGATTTGATGAATAGGGTGTTTAGACAATACCTTGATATATTTGTGATTGTGTTTATCGATGATATTTTGATCTATTCAAAGAGTGAGAATGAACATGTGGACCATTTGAGAATTGTTTTGCAAGTTCCTAAGGACCAACAACCTTTTACACAGTTTAGCAAGTGTGAATTTTGGTAAAGTTTTGTAGCTTTCCTTGGTCATATTGTGTCAAGTAAGGGGATTGAGGTAGATCCTAAGAAGACGGATGCGGTCAAGAGTTGTCCTAGACCTTTAACTCCTTCTGACATTTGAAGCTTTTTGGGTTTGGCCGGTTACTATAGAAGGTTTATTGAGGAATTTTCTTTCATTGCTTCTCCTTTGACGGCCTTGACTAAAAAGAAGGCTAAGTTTGTGTCATCGGAAGCTTGTTAGAAAATTTTCCAAGAGTTGAAAGATAGACTTACTTCCGCTTCGGTGTTGACTTTACTGGAGGGTACTACATATGGTTTTGTGGTGTATTGTGATGCCTCTAGAGTTGGGTTGGGATGTGTGCCTATGCAAAATGGTAAGGTGATTGCCTATGCTTCAAGGCAAATAAGATCCATAAGAAGAATTATCCTACCCATGACCTTGAGTTGGCGGCGGTTGTGTTTGTTTTGAAAATAAGGAGGCATTATTTGTATGGGGTCCATGTGAATGTTTTCACCGATCATAAGAGTCTCCAATATGTGTTTATTCAAAAGGACTTGAATCTTCGCCAAAGAAGGTGGTTAGAATTATTGAAGGACTATGACATGAGTGTCCTTTATCACTCGGTAAAGCTAATGTGGTAGCAGATGCTCTTAGCCGATTTTCGATAGGTAGTGTTGCTCATGTAAAGGATGACAAGAAAAAGTTGGCTCGTGATGTGCATAGGTTGGCCCGAGTAGATTTTAAACTAGTGCATTCCACCAAGGGTGGTGTCATGGTCCATAATGGTTCCGAATCATCCTTTGTGATAGATGTGAAGTCTAAGCAAGGTCTTGATCCTTTATTAGTTGAGTTAAAAGAAGTGGTACTTAAGAATTTTGTTGAGGCTTTCTCCCAAGGGAGAGATAGGGTGCTTAGGTATTAATGTCAGTTATGTGTTCTAAATGTTGATGATTTTAGGGAATAAATTTTAGAGGAAGCCCATAGTTCTTAGTATTCTATTCACCTGGGAGCTACCAAGATGTAATGTGATCTACGGGAAGTCTATTGGTGGAATAGGATGAAGAAAGATACTGCGAGATTTGTGGGCAAGTGTCCTAATTGTCAACAAGTTAAGGTTGAGCATCAAATGTCGGGAGACTTATCCCAAGATATAGGTATTCCCACTTGGAAGTGGGAAGATTTGAACATGGACTTCATTGTCGGTTTGCCTCGCACTCGGAGACAACATGATTCCTATTTGGGTCATTATAGATCGGATGACAAAATTAGCTCACTTTTTCCCGTCAAGGTTTCTTTTTCGGTGGAAGACTATGCTAAGCTATACATAAGAGAAATGGTAAAGTTGCATGGGCTTCCTTTATCCATTATTTCCGATTGGGGTACCCAATTTACTTCTCACTTTTGAAAGTCATTCCAAAAAGGTTTTGGCACTAAGTTTAAGCTTAGCACAGCTTTTCAACCCCAAATCAATGGGCAAGCGGAGCGTACCATCCAAACATTAGAAGATTTGTTAAGGGCATGTGTAATAGACTTCAAGGGTAATTGGGATGACCTCTTGCCATTAATAGAGTTCGCCTACAATAATAGCTATCACTCAAGCATCGGTATGGCTCCCTTTGAAGCCTTGTATGGTAGGAGATGTAGGTCTCCCGTTGGTTGGTTTGAGGTGGGTGAAGTTGCTTTGATAGGTCTCGAGCTAGTTTATGAAACCATTGAGAAAGTTTGGCTTATTAGATAGAGATTGAGAACGGCTCAAAGTTGGCAAAAATCTTATACTGATGTGAGAAGAAGGGATCTAGAGTTTGAGGTTAACGATTGCGTCTATTTAAAAATCTCACCCATGAAGGGTGTGATGAGGTTTGGCAAGAAGGGGAAACTTAGTCCCCGGTATGTAGGCCCATACCAAATTTTTAGGTGTGTTGGTAAAGCTGCCTATGAGTTAGATTTGCCAAATGAGTTGGCTCCGGTTCATCCGGTATTTTATGTTTCTATGCTTAAGAAATGTATTGGAGATCCGGCATTCATAATTCCCCTAGAAGGGTTGGGAGTGGACGAAAGTCTTTCATATGAAGAGGTTCTGATAGAGATTCTAGACCGGCAAGTCAAGAGATTGAGAAACAAGAAAATAGCTTCCGTAAAGGTTTTATGGAGAAATCACTTAGTTGAGGGTGCTACTTGGAAGGTCAAGGCCGATATGAAGTCCCGATATCCTCATTTTTTTCCTTCTACTCCCATTCCGACTAGAGGTAATGACTTCTTCTTAAGTTTTCTTATTTTGGAGTCATGTGTGCTATTTGAGTTTATCCATGATTTCCTATGTTATGCATGTTCATGAGAAATTTATGGTTAGTAAGAAAATGAGTTTTTATGGTTGATGTTCCTCATGTTGTTGTGCATTGAGTATGAATTGCCTATTCACTTCATGAGATGAATTATTGAACATGCTTTAGTATGCTTTTAAAAGTAAATTGCATATTGGCTCCATGACATTGTGTTGAACATACTTTTGAGCTTGGAGAAGGTAGTTCCTCCTAAACCATGAGAAATGATTAAATGTTTCATGCATAATGGGTTGTTAGATGTAGTTCCTACTTCCTTGTGATGCATTGATTAGGTTTAAGTTAGAGTTGATGTTTCCTCCTTTGAATTGTGCATTATTTTGATATTGCATGCATGATGGATGGCTAGTCTTGAGTCTTTACTTTCGTAAGGTGTCTAGATCTTCATTCGAGGATGAATGTTCCCAAGGGGGAGATATTGTAACACTCCAGAAATTAGTAGGCTAAACTAGAGCTAAACGTGAGAGTTAGAGTCATGAAGGTGGCCTAGAGCCAAGGGCATGAGGGTAAGGGACCTAGTCTTCCTAAATTTCCCAAGGCACTGCCCACCATGCCACGAGAGCCTTTATGGCTTGTGGTGGTGAGGCAATAGCCTACTTAACGCTGCCCCAAATTGGCTCTTCCACACGAACCACCTCACGGCTCGTGAAGCCTTAGACGGCTCGTGGGAGAGGCCTTGGTCATGCCTTGGTTGTTGAAGGTTGAAGGAGGGTGTCTTAGCCACTGCCTCAAGGCCCATGAAAGGAACCATGACTCGTGGAATGAACCACGGCTCGTGGAGCCCCTCGTGAAGATGCATTGGGTATGTGGGCTAAAGGCACTTGGTGCCTAGCCACTGACTCAAGTTCCATTTAGGGGACCATGACACGTGGTCATGACCACGGCTCATGGGGCCTTTCGTGGTCCCTGGCAGCTCACTTTAAGTGAGGAGTGTTTTGGGCAATTTCGATTTAAGTCCAATTTAACCGAGGTCGTTTTTCCTTAACTTAGGGTCACTATATAAGTCATTTTTACTCAAAATCCAACCTATTCAACTCATTATTTTCAAAAACCTAAATCAATTCATAAAGTTCATCGTCTTCTAAAAAAAATCTCTTTCTAGAAAACTCGAAGAAGAAGAAGAAGAAGAATCAACTAGGGTTTCAAAAGAAGGTTTTCCAAATCAATTTATTTAGGCATTGGGATTAAGGTATAGTGATTTTCATCCATTGGTAGCTTTCACCCATGGAGCCCTCTCAAAATCTTCAATTTCAAATGGTAGAATTCCCCTAATTAGCTAGGGTTTTCTTCATTCACCATGGGTTCTTTGATTTACCAATTTCAATGGTTTAATTATGTCTAAATATTCATGAATTGACGATATACAATGTTTTTATTATGTTTCCCTTATGAACCCATGTAAACCTTCATATTCTTCCAAATCGTGATCTCATAGGTTGGTTTATTGATTGTGAAAGAGGAGTTTTTATGATCTAATCTATGAATTTATAGAATTACATGAAGTTATGATGCAATCCCTATCTAATGATTAAATTCTGAACTTGGTGATCGATAGTGGCTTTGACCCCTAGAAGGGAAAAGTGTGAGCTTATGCATGATCTTATGAATCTTATGAAATTGCTTTAAGGGTGCTCTGAGAGTAAAGTGCCAATGTTGATTGTGTTGTTGTGTTGTTGAAAGGTTATTCTCATGAAACACTTGCAACCATGATATGAAAGGTTTTCGCACATAGAAAGGATTCTTAGGTTGAAAGTCTATTCTCACCTAATTGAATCAATGAATAAAAGCTATCCTAATGAACTAACTTGGATTGATTGTCAAGGACATCCTTTCAAGAGACATGAGTTAAGTAAGACTTAATAATATTCCATGGGAATTATTCTTAGCATCGAGTGGATATTGACAATGAGATGAAAGCTCTCTCGTTAGTTGAGGCCGGGTTTCTACAAGAGGTCTCATAAGATGGAAGCTCTCCCGTTAGTAGAGGCTGGGTTTCTAGTAGCAATCTCTATATCCCATAAACTATGTGCCCCCATAGGTTATCTAGCTAGTGGATCCACCTAAGCTAAGAGTTCATGGTTCTATAGGCAAGTAGAACAACCATTTTCGGTATGGGAGACACCGGGTGATCATGTTTTAGCTCACATGGTCTCTATGTCAGTTAAGGCTATTCTTCCCACAATAAGAACATGAATGATTAACTATGGTTACTCAAGAGACTTTATTTATGAGTTCATAGGCTTTAAGAGCATATTGACTTATGTTGTCCATAATTATGACTTATGACTTCTAATGTCTTATATGATGTTCAAACTTGGAAAATTGCATGCTTTCAAATGAAATGTCCCTTTCTGCATGTTTTTAATGTTTTTATGCATGGCTACCATACTTTGTGCATTTTTGTGCTAACCCCTACTTTTCCTACATTTTTCCCAAGTGTAGGGTCCGGAACTAGAGGTGATCATACTTGTGGCTAGAGCTTGGATTTGCTTCTTTCCCGAGCTTGGTGAGTCCTCATTGTTTCGAGGACAAATTTCTTGTCTTTAGTTTCTTTCATGTACTTTCCCTTTTCAGACATGTTTTATGGCTAGGCCCTATTTTATTTAAGTATTGTAATAGATGGCTATATTGAGACAAGTCCAGACTTCAGCTTTCTTTTATGAAAAACTTTTAAGACTTGAAATGTGTTTTACTCTTTATTGTTTTATTCTTATGTTATGAAAGCTAAGGGGCTTGTATGGAGTCCTTTGGGGTTCTATACGCCTTGTTACATCTTGGGGGTACCCCTAGGTCGTGGCAATCCAGGTGTCACTATGATGTACCGTGATCTGCGGGAAGTCTTTTGGTGGAACGACATGAAGAGGGACACAATAGATTTTGTGGCTAAGTGTCTTAATTGTCAACATGTTAAGGTAGAACATCAGAAACCAGGAGGTATGACTCAAGAGATTAACATTCCTATATGGAAGTGGGAAGTGATAAACATGGATTTCATCACGGGTTTACCTCGTACTCGCAGACAGCATGACTCCATTTGGGTAATAGTAGACAGAGTTACTAAGTCCACTCACTTCTTGGCTGTCAAGACTACAGATTCAGTTGAGGATTATACTAAAATCTACATTAATGAGATAGACTGGTTGCACGGTGGTTTCCTTGTATGTCATCTTAGATAGAGGTCCTCAACTTACCTGTTATTTCTGGAAATCGTTTCAGAAAGGTCTTGGTACTCAAAAAAATCTCATTACAACATTTCACCCACAGACGGATGGTCAGGCAGAACGTACCATTCATACCTTATAGGACATGTTGAGATCTTGTGTGATCGATTTCAAGGGTACTTGGTATGATCACCTACCTCTCATAGAGTTCACTTATAATAATAGCTTCCATTCCAGTATTCAGATGTCCCCGTATGAAGCACTATATGGGCGTAGATACAAGTCCTCGTTTGGTTGGTTTGAAGTTGGTGAAGCAGCCTTGATAGGACCAGATTCAACTCATGAGACTACGGAAAAAGTCCAACTCATCAGAAATAAACTAAAGACAACTCAGAGTCGTTAGAAGTCCTATGCAGATGTGAGGAGAAGAGACTTAGAGTTCGAAATCAATGATTCGGTTTTCCTAAAGGTGTCACCTATGAAAGGGGCGGTGAGGTTTGGCAAGAAAGGGGAGCTCAGTCCTAGATATGTAGGTCCTTACAAAATCTTGAAAAGGGTTGGTAATGTGGCATATGAGTTAAAGTTACCAGTAAAACTAGCAACGGTTCATCCAGTCTTTCACATTTCCTTGTTGAAGAAGTGTGGGGGAGGATCCGGCATCAATAATACCATTACAGAGTGTGGTTGAGAAGGATAGTCTCACTTATGAAGAAGTTCCAGTTGAAATTCCTGAGCGTCAAGTTCACAGGTTGAGAAATAAGGAAGTCGATTCAATGAAGATTTTGTGGAGGAGTCAGTCCGTAAAGGGAGCCACTTGGGAAGCAGAAGCAGCCTTGAAGGCCAAGTATCCTCACCTCCCTTCCAATTTTGTTTCAGCTTCAGGTAATAGTTCCTCTCCAGTCTCTCAGTTTACTCGTGTGTAAATTCAATCTTAATATTTTGTTCCTTCAGTTGTTCTTGCATATCAGCATATTTGCATGTACTTGGAACTCAGTTCAGTTATATATCCATTTCTAGTACTTGAGTGGTAGGGATTGCTGCTCCATCCCTCCATACTCAACTTATTTAGACTTCATTCGAGGAGGAATTTTCCCAAGGGGGAGATAATGTAACACCTCGGATCTCAAAATGAAGAAAATCCTAGTTTTCAAAGAGTTGGTGCCAGTACCGATGGAACCACCCACGGACCGTAGGTAGTTACACAGACCATACGTGGGGTTCGTTGCTTTGGTCCAAATTTTGATGGTCTCTGATACCACTCCTGGTTGACCAGTATTGTCTGTTGTTGGACATACGGACCGTTGGTAAGGGTCAGTAGCCAATTGGAGGGAATTGGCTTTTGGGTCAACTTCAAACGGTCATATCATTTATCACAAAATGAATGAGGTGGCCCATTACCTGTCAAATGAAACATAATTGAATCCTCTCTCCAATGCCATCGAGTTTGCTAAAAATCCCATCTCCTAGTAAAAATTTGTGCTCGTTTTAGTGAAGCTCTATCTAGCAGAGCTTGACCGACGACTCCTACCGACGCTTGGTAGGTCAACCGATGGCCCGTCAATCCTGTAGTAGGTAGCAGTCATCAGATTTAAGTCAAGGTCATTTTGGTCCTTTCCCCTATGTGTTGGACTCTTAAACTACACCGTTTTACTCAGTTTAAGGCTAATAACTTAGTTAGACATACCCAGAACTTTTATTCTCCAAAATTCATCAAAATTAGAGCAAAAAGACAAGCAAGAGGCGCCAGCTTTCCCAAGAATCAGGTTTCCTTCAAGTTCCAGCCCCAAATTTGAAGGATTTTTCCGTAGATTTCATCACCAGGTATGTGGAATTTCACTAGTGAGTTCCTTTCATCCACTAGGTACCTAGAATTTAGTCAGATTCTTGATTCTCTATATCTTATTTGGACCTAGGGTTTCTAAAACCTTAGATAATTGTTGTGATTTAGCTGTTGTAGTATTCGTAATAGAATTATCATGTTTTCTTGGAAAGTTTCCTTAGTTCCTTACATGAAACTCAGAACCCTAGTTGTGTACATTCTATTAGTTCATAAATTACACTTGCTAGGTCAGTTAAACAGATAAACATACTCCAGTTTTGAATGCTACATTGTCAGTTCCTAAATGTTGCATTCTCATATTTGCGTATCAAAACATTAAGCTATCCAATATCTCAATTATGTTGTGTCATACACATTTCCAGTTGGGAGTAGGCTTAGCATCGAATTGGACTAGGGTTCAGTGTACCCTCATAGTCCTAGAACTACGTGCCCTTATAGGTAAAAGTCCCTTCTTTAGGCATCAAATTTATTGATCACGCCAGTCATACCTTTATACCCCTCACAAGGTATATTGGGTCGTCTCGATGAGGCATATACATCGGACTCCACGTTTAGCTCACGTGGTTTTATGTCAGTTAATAGTAGCTCTCATAGTAAGACTCTCAATGCATTTGACCAGGTTTTCAGTATATACTTCAGCATTTACTTCAGCATGTTATTTTCATGATTAGAACTTGGTCATTGCATTCAGCTTAGCATTTCAGTTATGTTTCAGTATTTACATTCTTACTTAGTTTATGTCATTGCTCAGTTATGCCTTATCTATTTTTTTCAACGATTATCTATATCCTGCATGCTCAGTACATTCCAAGTACTGCCGCATACTTTGTGTTACATCCTTTTATGATGTAAGTTCAAGTACTCAGCATCCAAATCACATATAGATCGATCCTCGATCCGTATTCAGTAGCTTCAGTGGTGAGTCCTCGTACTTCAAGGACAATAGACATGCTTTTCCTTTTAGTCTTTTATTCAGTTTTCAATTTTGCTAGAGTTAGCTGGGGGCATGTCCCAACAACTCTAGTCAGTTAGAGGGTTTTCAAACATAATATTAGATTCAGCTTTAGTCTTGAGTTATTGTTCAGTATCACTAAACTCTTAGTACGTTAATATAATGAGATTAGTTTTGGGTATTCCCCACTTTTAGTCTTCTACTGTTTTAGCCTCCGCATAGTATATATTTTACTTAGTATGTTACAGCATGCTTATGATATGCCAGAAACAAGGTTAGCTTGGGGTCACTCATGATCCTAAGTCCCGTGTTATGTCAAGGAGGTATCCTCGGGGAGTGACACCTCTGGCGCATCTGGGGCGCGTCGCGCCAACCCTCCCCTAGTTCATCCCGATGAATTTTTCAACTCATTTTCTAACCTTAATTCTATTAAAAATGATTATTATCTTCCCCAATCACTTAGATTTGAATACCTAACATTAGTGTACGATAATCCACTCAAAACTACACTCAAAACACTACTACTTCTCTCAAGAACTCATCAACAACCCCATAAATAAAGATTTACGAATGAACTTCAAGAGCACTTAACAAGAACTCAATTTCTTCTATTTCAAGAATGAAATTGTACTGAAATTAACATGATTGGCATGCAGGTAAATGAACCCAAAACTATGAGAACTCACATACCTCTTTAGGGGTCAAACCCTTGGCAAAACGATCCATGATTCGCAAGAAAACACCAAGAACACCTTGACTTTTCTCCTCTTCTTGAAATCTTCTCAAAAACCCTAGGTGTATATTGATTTGGAAAACTAAACCAAATCAGTTTAGACCCCTAATTAATTACTAAAATGAATTAACCTGATTGGGTAAGGAAAAGACCAAATACCCCTCTTAAATCCGGGTAACTTTCCTTAATTGAACAACCCAACTTCAAACAGTCATATCTTCCTCATACGAGCTTGAAAATTAGCAAACTTGGTGGTGTTGGAAAGAGGATTCAAAGAACTTTCATTTGATACCTTTTGGGCCACCTAACTCATCATATAGTGAAAGTTATGGCCATTTGAAGTTAACCTAAAACTCACATCTTAAGCTTAACTTGCAAAAATTTAGATTTTTCTATTTTCAATTTAGTTCTTTTTATTTTTAGATCTTTCAAATACCGAGGTGTTTCAATATCTCCCCCTTGGGATCATTCGTCCTCAAATGAGATTACTCTAAGTAGACTAAGGGTGGTAACATCTAACACCTAACTCAAATACCCAATATGCAATCTAACACATTTAGTATATCAATTAAAGAGTACTAACAAGAGAATTAGTACATTGATCTGGAATTTCTCAGGACTCAAAGAGATGTGGATATCTCTTCTTCATATCTTCCTCAGCCTACCAAGTAGCTTCCTCAACAAATTGATTCCTCCATAGGACCTTGACTGATGCTACCTCTTTAGTTCTCAACTTGCGAACCTGATGATCTAGTATCTGAACGGTAATCTCCTCATAAGATAAACTATCATTAATACAAATATCTTCAGTAGGTATAATAAGTGAAGTGTCACCCATATACTTTTTCAACATAGAAATGTAAAACACCAGATGAACTACTGCTAATTCTTGTAGTAGATCCAAAACATAAGCTACATTACTAATCCTATTGGATATCCTGTAAGGACCAATATATTGAGGACTAAGCGTCCCCTTCTTACCAAATCTCATAACACCCTTTATAGGTGAAACCTTCAAGTACACCCAATCATCAACTTCAAACTCTAAGTCTGTTCTCCTAACATCAATGTAGGATTTCTGACGACTCTGTGATGTTTCCAACTTTTCTTGAATAACTTTCACTTTCTCCATAGCTTGATGAACTAAGTCTTGTCCTATCAACCCAGTTTCACCAACCTCAAACCATCGAATAGTAGATCTGCATCTTCTCCCATAAAGAGCTTCATAAGGAGCCATCTGGATGCTAAAGTGATAACTATTGTTGTAAGAAAACTTGATGAGAGGTAAGTGATCATCCCAATTACCCTTGAGATCGATCACACACGCTCTCAACATATCCTCTAAAGTATGAATGGTGCGCTCTGCTAGACCATCAGTCTGAGGATGAAAAGCAATACTCAAGTTCACCTTCGAACCCAAACCTTTCTGGAAAGACTTCTAGAATTGTGCAGTAAATTGTGCACCTCTATCTGAAATAATGGACACTAGAACTCTATGAAGTTTAACTATCTCTTGAATATATAACTTGGCATAATCCTTTGTTGAATAGGTAGTCTTTACCGACAAAAAATGGGCTGATTTAGTCATTCGATCTACAATCACCTAAATGGAATAATGATGCCTACGATACAGCGAAAAACCAGTAATAAAGTCCATATTGATCATCTCCCACTTCCATTCCAGAATCTCTATATTCTGAGCCATACCACTGGGCTTTTGGTGCTCTACCTTGACTTGTTGGCAATTTGGGCACTTAGCAACGAACTCTGCAATACCCTTCTTCATACTACTCCACCAATAAACATCTCTCAAGTTATGATACATTTTTGTGGAACCTGAAATGATGGAATATCTTGAGTTATGAGCTTCCTCAATAATCCTCTCTTGGAGCTCATCCACCTTGGGTACACACAATCTACCTTGATACCTCAATACCTCATCTCCCCCTTGTTCAAAAACCATCACTTTTTGCTTATGAACATTTGCCTTCAATTCAAGCAAAATAGGAACTTGGCTTGTTTCTCTTTCACTTCTGACACTAATGATGATTCAGCCCCATTCATCACCACTACTCCACCTTCATTTGAATCCAACAAGCGGACTCTCAAATGTGTATGTGCGCATCCTTGGCAATTTCTTTCTTTTCTTCCTCAACATAGGCGATACTAACCATGGACAACTTGCTCAAAGCATCAGCAACAACATTGGCCTTACCTGAGTGATATAGAATACTCATGTCATAATCCTTGAGTAACTCCAACTGCCTTTTCTGTCTGAGATTAAGATCTTTCTGACTGAACACATATTAAAGACTCTTATGGTCGATGAACACATCTACATGAACACCATAAAGATAGTGGCACCAGATCTTCAAACCGAACACTACAACAGCCAACACTAGATCATGGGTTGGGTAATTCTTCTCATGAACCATAAGTTGTCTGGAGAAATAAGCTATAACCTTGTCATTCTGCATCAATACGCAACCCAGTCCAACTTTGGACGCATCACAATATACCACAAAACCTTGTGTACCTTTTGGTAAGGTCAATACTGGGATAGTAGTCAACCTAGTTTTCAATTCCTAAAAGTTTTTCTCACAAGCTTCAGACCATTGAAATTTCATTGTCTTCTGAGTAAACTTGGTCAAAGGGGATGAAATAGATGATAACCCCTCGACAAACCTTCTATAATATCCAGCCAACCCCAAGAAACTCCTAATATCTGTCGTAGATGTGGGTCTAGGCCAATTCTGCACTGCCTCTATTTTCTGAGTGTCAACTCAAATTCCATCATCGAAAAAAATGTGGCCTAAGAATGCCACATACTCAAGCCAAAACTCACACTTAGAGAATTTATCATACAACTCTCTATCCTTTAGAGTTTGGAGAACTACTCTGAGGTGACTAGCATGATCTTCCTTATTCCTCGAATAGATTAGGATGTCATTAATGAATACGACAACAAGCGTATCTAACTAAGACTTGAATACTCTATTCATAAGGTCTATGAAGGCTTCAGGAGCATTAATTAAACCAAACGACATGACCAAAAGAAACTCATAATGACCATAAAGGGTCCTGAATGTTGTCTTAGGGATATCACTTTCTCTTACTCTAAATCGATGATAGCCTAATCTGAGGTCTATCTTAGAAAAATAAGTGGCATCCTGAAATTGATCAAAAAGATCATTAATTCTCGAAAGAGGATATTTATTCTCAATAGTAACCTTGTTCAACTAATGGTAATATATGCATATTCTAAGACAACCATCTTTCTTCCTCACAAATAAGACTGGAGAGCCCAAGGTGAGACACTTGGTTGAATAAAACCTTTCTCAAGGAGATCTTTCAACTGCTCTTTTAACTTTTTCAACTCTGTTGGTGCCATTCTATATAGAGGAATAGAGACAAGGTGAGTATCAGGAAGAATATCTATACCGAAGTCTACTTTTCTCTCAGGAGGGACTCCGGGAAGATCATCTAGAAAGACTTGTGGAAACTCCTTTACTACTGGAACTAACTAAATAGAATGTGTCTCAACACTAGATTCATTAACTCGGACTAGATGATAGACACACCCCTTGGAAACTAACTTTCTCGCCTTAAGGTACAAAATAAAATGTCCCTCAAGTCCTACAATCAACTAAGGCATAATTGGCATAAAGTCAGTCCATACCTACAATGACATCAAAATCTACCATGTCTGACTCAACTAAATCAGCCATGGTTCTCTTGTGATTGACGAAAATGGTACAATCACGATAGACTCCCTCAACTAGAATAGACTCACCAACAGGTGTAGAAACACTGAAGGGCTCAAGAAGTTTCTCAGGAAGAACATCAAAATTCATTGCAACATAAGGAGTCACAAAAGATAGACTTGCTCCTAGATCTAGCAAAGAATAAACATCAAAATTAAAGACTTTGATCATACCAGTGACAACATCTATCGAATTCTCTTGATCTTGGTGACTAGTAATAGCATATAGACGATTTGCTCCTTCGCCTTCCCCTGAAGTAGCTCCTCTAGATGCATCTCTGTCTAGTGGAGCAACTGAAGAAGATTGGGCTCTATTGCCCCCATTACCATTACCTTGTCTGTTCTTAGGGCACTCTTTCATGAAGTGACCATTCTGACCACACTTGAAGCAACTAGTGGAGCCATAATGACATACTCCTGAGTGGGTCCTACCACACTTAACACATGCAGAAGTCTCATTACCTTCTTGTACCAAACTACCTTGAGACTGTGCAGGTCTAGATCTGAAGTTCTGTGAATTTGGATTCTTGAACTTACCTCTGTTCCTTGGTGCATGTGCACTAGAAGATGATGGAGCAGGCCCTTTTTGCTTTTGTTGGAAATAAGACCGATTTGCATTACTCTTTTGCTGCCCGGATTCATTTCCTGATGTCTTAGCCTTCTTGTTTCTAAACTCTTCTCTATTTCTAAACTCTTCTATATCCCTTAACTTATCATCATTAACCTGTTGCACATGGATCATCAGTCTTACTATGTCCATATCTCATATTAACATAGTTGTCTTGCCTTCCTTACTTTACAGACGAGACAACCCAGCAACAAACAAACTTATCCTGCTACTCATGTCAGCAACCATCTCCGGAGCATAACGGGAAAGTTGGGTGAACTTAAGGTTGTACTCATGAATTCCTTCTTACAAGTGAGGAATTCCCTTACCTTGGCCTCTCTCAGTTCACGGGGAAAGAAATGCCCCAAGAAGGCCTCCTCAAACATATCCCAACTCACAAGTGGTGCACCTTCAGCTCTATTCTTCTTTCATTGATCAAACCAAATTCTAGTGACACCCTTTGATTGGTATGAAACTAGTTCCACCTTCTCAGCATCAGTATTGTGCATAATCCCAAAATCTCTCTGAAGCTCTTCCATAAAGGTTTTCGGATCCTGAGTGACACTTGAACCAATGAAGTCTGGAGGATTCATCCTTAAGAAATAACAGATCCTACACGTATCAGCCACCTCTTGTTGAACTCCTCTGTGTTTCTCAACTTGATTGATCACAACTTAGCTCAACATCCGGATAGTTTCCCGGAACTCAGCATTAGTGAACTCACCTTGGGGTTGCACTTCTGGTGCATTGGGTACCCTTTGGTCCTCTGGTTCAAATTCCTCCTAACGGGATGACCTCTGACAGCTCTTTGTGGAAGCATGATCTGAAAAGATATACACAAGCATGAATTAGAAAGAAACTTTTATATAGATGAACTCTATCGCACGAAAAGAGTATGAAAGAAGTGAGATAGTTCCTAAATGTTGCAGCCTCCTAATTATAGATGCGGCGGGCTTCACACCGATAACTAGGACTCTACAGACACGACTTCATAGACACCCTAGGACTCTTGAACTCTGTGCTCTGATACCAAGTTTGTCACACCCCGAGCATACACCCTAGGTAGGACTGGCACTCGAGAACCATTGCTAGCCCCAAGAAAACCATTGGCCTGGTTTAACTCTTAGCAAAAGACTTACTCATAATAAAAGCACTTTAAAAAGTAAATTGTAACTCCAATGATAACTTAAATGTTTTATAAATAAACATTCAACTAGCCAAAGTGGCAACTCAAGTCTCAACAAAACCGAATGATAATGAAAAGACTCATGAACTAGTGTCTATCTATCTATGAAGCCTATAATACTAAGAGGGATGTCGGGACAAGACCACCAATCAACTTAACAACTGAAATAACTAAAGCATAACAAAAAGGATCCTCCGGAAGCAAGGAGGCTCACCAAACAGATTTGGAGTTCAACTGGATCAACGAAGCACTAGATGTTGATCCTAGTTACCTGTATCTGCATCATAAAAGTTGCAGGCCAAATGGCGTCAGTACATGGAATGTACGAGCATGTGAGGGGAAATCTAAACAAGACATAAGCTTGAACTGAAATCTGAAAGAAACAATTACCTCATCTCAACTCAACTCAACGATACTAAATTGTAACGACCCATTTGATCGTTTTGCATACTAGAGCTTTTTATTTTGTAAATTACTTTATGATAGATTCTACATGGGTATTTTGGACTATTCGTAACTACAATTATAGAATTAATGAGGTAGTTTTAATAATTTATATAGTTAGTGGTTATAGAAAATAACATTAAAATTAGTGGTTTTAATAATTTATATATTTAGTTAGTGGTTATAGAAAATAACATTAAAATTAATAGTGAATCACTTTCACACTTTTATAGTTGGTCTTATATAATAATTAGGGAGTAAATATTCTGGAGAAAGAACAAGCGATTGAGGGGAGAAAGCGACAACATCATTGATCAACTACGCATTCTTTTGCGGGTACGTTTCTCTGTAAATGATAAACCACCGAATTATTTAATGAGTATAGTGCTTCTGTAACATCAAATAGGTATAATTAATGATTTGTATAGTGACTGTTATAAGAGAATGTGGGGGAGAGGATATATATAGAATGAGCTCAATCAAGAACTCTGTGTGCCAAATGTCTTTCCTATTGTGTCAAAATAGGCAACAAAGCATAGTTGAACTCTCTCTCTTTATTAAGACGATTACTCATTAGTCAAACAATACTGAAATTCGGAATGGAAAAAATTGAGGGAGATGGAATCGAAAGTACAACTTTTTCACTATGTTGTTCGCATAATAATGTCACAATAGGACAACAAGAAGAAGAAATTCAGTCTTGAAATCAGAAATTTTTAAGAGAACTTAAATACCCAAACAAAGAAAAAAGAAGATTCTAGGAAAATTTGAGAGAGAATCGTACCTAAAATCGAAGATAGAGAAAGATGAAAAAAGCTTGGAGGGGGAGATTGAGAAAAAAGTACTCGCAAGTCGTATTTAACGAATACTGAAACTCAAAAGAATTGCCAACATCACCATAATAGACCCGATGATGTTGAGTTAAATTTAAAATCTGAGTAAAATTTATATGCTGCAATGGAGGAAATGCATAGATAAGAGAGTTGCAGACTTGTCTAGATGGTTCTATAAGGCGAAAACAAAAAAATAGGCAAACTATCTATTTTTGAATTTACAATAATGCCCCTGGTCGTCCTATCATGGCATTTCTATATAATAGAAATATATATTATACTTAATAGAGAATGGATTAGGGGGACAAATTCTGCAAATGAATAACTACCTAATGATGGCCTAGGGATATTTAAAGAAAGTGAGGGTTAATGCATGTGATGTCTTGGTAAGGTTGAAGTGGGTTTCAAATAAATAGGATAATGGGTGCACTATTACAAAAATGTGAATCTAAGACATAAATTTGATCGGTTAGATTCTTTTACTGAAAACCATTAAAATTTTAAAATCATAGGTCCAAAATTAACTTTTATTTATCCAAACCAGTTACAAAATCTTAGAAAGAAAACTAAAACAAAATAGATAAAAAAATTCAAATTTCTAACCTCACCTAGAGAGGTGCACCCAATCATCATCGTACTACATTATATGATACTTCGAGTCTGGGTTCACGCATCTATATTTAAATATTTTTAAAAAATATAACACTACTATATATGATTTCGAGAGGGGACCATGGGTTCACGTGAACCCGGTGACCCCCTCCTGTATACGCCCCTAGTTTCAATCGCTGCAAGCTTGCCACTGGTTTCGTAACCAGTGGCTTCAGGTATTAATATTAGTGGGAAATCAGGATACAATAATGGTAAATTATGGTTTAATTATGAGTTTACTAATGTGGTAAGGTCCTGCATATTTCATGTATGCTGGTTAAGTGTGGCTCACGTGTAATTTAGGGAAATTTTGGAATCTTTTCTTAAAGTCGTCCTATTATTAGTCAAGTTTTGATATATTGAGATATGTAGTTAAATATAAGGTGTATTATATTAATTGAATATCATTAAGGTTATGCAAATTGGAGGAATTTAGACTTACCCTTAGGTTTGAACTTTAGGAAATTGATTATAGAATTAGGTGAGTTTTTGGGTCTAGGCTAGACATAAAATAATATGAGTGTTTATAGACTCGTTAACTTACAAATTATGCATATATACTTGATAGATTGGAAAGGTTCGGAGGCATTAAGGAAAGGAAAGGCATTGGAGAAGTAGCTTGCCTGACGTCAGTTCTTCGGTGGAGGTAGATTATGGTTTATTCTATTTGATAGATAGACTCTTAATAGCGATTGATATGCGTTGAGTGATATTGTGAAATTCTCTATGTACTTGATTGTGTGGTTGTATGGCTTGGCTGTGTGGTTTGTGATTGGTCTGAAATTCTGAGATCGTGAAATTTATAATCTTGAACCCTCTCTATCGAAGTGATGCCTTGAATAAAGAAGGTTTGATGAAATATTGTTAATAAAGTGAAAAGTGGTGATAGTAAATAATAAATTAACGATATTATTGGATCTGATGCCATGAGTCGGCATGAAATTATAAGATTGGATGCCACGAGCCGGCATGATATTATTGAATCGGGTGTCACGTTTTGACACGGTAACATTAAAGGAAAACATATATAACGTAATGTACTCAATCTCAAAGAACTCGATTCTCTAAATAGCTTGGTTTGTAGGTATGAGTCCTCATGTGTGATCTTGATATTGATGACTGATTGCATACTTACTTTAGTGTTGTTGTCAGTGGTTCATGTTGCTTGTTGCTTGTTGCTTGCCACATATTTTACGAAGCCATTCGTGGTCTATTTATATATAGCTTATCCTTTCTTACTGTGACCCGGGAATAATAACCATATCCAAGCCAAGGAGTTAGACCAACCCAGATAGACCACGTTATGGCCGATGGGATTAGGAAAGAAGCAACGGATTGATTAAGCGCGCTAGCGCGAAAGCCGTTGCGCCTTAGCGCATCCCTTTTCTTGCTAGGGCAAGCACGAGGTCTGGTTCAAGGCAAGGTATAGCTTAACGGAATGAAAGAGAATTAGTGTATTAAGCAAGTACGAAAAAGCGGAAAAAGGGAATTCAGGCGCTGTTCTCAAGTCTAGTGTCATAGTTGATTTTATACTATTATTCATTGCATATTAGTTTATATTTTGGGTTGACCGATGATACCTACTCAGTACGTGCTCCACTATAAAAAAAAACAGCGTTTAGCGATGCACGATATCCGTCGCTAATCTGCATATATTCGTTGCTAAATTTGATTAGCCACAGATAAGCGACAAAATTTTGTTTGTTACTATTTTGCTCATTGTTAGCCTCTTAGCGACAAAAAATATTAATTTTGTTGTTGATTTACCGACATCTCAGTGACAAACTATATCCGTTGCTCTTTTCGTAGCGACGAATTATCCGTCGCTATTTTTATATTGTCGTTGCTATTTTCGTAGCTTCATTTCGTCGTTTGAATAATGTCGCGACAAAATTGATTGTCGCTATTCGTCACAACATATATTTTGAATAACTTCGCAACATAATTTGTTGTCGCTAATCCGTTGCCAAAGTTTCTCTATAACTACAATTTAAATCGTCACTAAATATGTCGCTAACAGTTTTCTTGTAAATTTATTTATTTATTTATTTTTAATATACCTTATTTTATTGAAATATATTAAAAGCAAATTATTGAATACCTATGAAATAACCAACAATCATATAGAATAATACTTGTCAAATTCGGAAACATATATAATCATATCCAAAACATCCATAATAAGTATCTACCAACAATTCTTAAATCAAAAGAACCCACATCCATCAAGTATGATGGATACACAATTTGTACTTTCAAAAATAGACAATATCAAAATTTAATGCAAGCTTGGTCAAGGGCAACGATCATGTGAAAATAAAGGATCATCCTCCTCAGCATTGGTACGAGCAGTTGATGGATTATCAGTAGGTGGTGAAGGAATCACTTCATGTACCCGCTCAAGAACTACGGGAAGAATGTGATCAATAAGTGAAGGAATCACTTGCATCACAAACTCAGACATATTGGTTGTTGTTGATTGAGAAACCGATGAAGCATTAGTCCAAAAGAGACAAAAAAATTTGACCCATAGTAATTTTTTCCTTCAGTTCCAAGACCATATATTTTATTTTATTTTGCTCCTCCCGCGGCTTCGTAATATGCTTCACATTGATTAATATATGTCTGAGACTGTTTTTTCTCGCAATATTTCTTCATATTTTTCCTGTAATAAATAGTAAAATTAATACATATTGTATCAAAAGGTAACTGGAAGATTATTTGAAACAAAAAAAAACAACTCTTTGATTTAATAGAAATTAAACACCTTAAAAAGAAAGTCATACTTAAACACCTTAAAAAGCACAACATTCAACATTTACACAAATTTGTTATCCTTTCCACTTGGAAAAAGCCAAAAATACTTCGAAATAAAACAAACAAAGTGGACAGAGGAAAGGATCAAAACGGCATTCGAATTAGACCATAACAGCAGCATCAAAATCACCTATAAAACTACATTACACTTGCACCAACAAAACCACCAGAAAAGCATTGGAACTGCACCAAAATCAGCACGATAAAAACACCAAAAACAGCACGATAGAAACACCAAAAACAGACCTCAAAATTGCTCCAAAACTGTAGCACCAAATTTGCACTAAAACAGCACAGTGACAACGGTATCAATGTGCGCCAACTTCGTGAACTATGGCACACCAGATCCTATTCCTGGTGCACCATGTTGCGATACATTTTTAATGCAGATAGTTCCTACTCATGAGGAAGGTCGCAGGTTACAAATTGCAGTTATGTTACAGACTGTTGTACATGTTCCTCTCAAGGCCTTATTTCTCCTCTTTTTCAGACCAGCGCTTCAAAAACTGGTGCCTTACGGCATGATATTCATTATTGGCTTGGTGAAGATACTAGTCAGGTTTGTTTATATTAGAAGATTATGCAGCTGGTGTTATTTTAATGTTCTCATAGTTGAGTCTGTTTTATTAGGATCAAGCTGGTGTTTGCTGCCATAAAAATTATTGAACTAGATGCATTCACATTAACATAGTATAGCTACTGCCCTACTAATAAGAAGGTCAAAAACTTCTACAGTGTTGGCACCTAGCATTTTAACCTTTAAAATTTCCAAATATTTTAGTCAATGAAGTTATAAAATTTTAGACTTACATGGACAATTCAGGAACACTCACCAACAAAACACTTCCCATCGCGATCATGTGTATGAACGTGCAAATGTAACTCACTTGGTGTTGGATCTCGACCCTTTTCAACAGCCTATACAATGAAAACAGAATAAGCTGAAAGTTCAGCATGTATACCTTATAAATGTATGTGAAATATAGAGGGCCACCTGAAGAGGAAGTGTGATTATAATGCAATATTACAAGCAGAAAATAGACCATAAGGTAGTCTAATGCATGAAGTAGAGGTTAGATACTGGCATGCCAGTTATATAAAGTAATATAGCTTTTAGATTTTTTTTAATTGCATTACAGATCATCAAACTTTTCTCAAATTAGTCAATCAAGCTTGGCAAGGACATACTAAAAGTTACATCAGGACAGCCTGGTGGAAACTGAAAAAAGTAAAAATTATACTTAAAATGCTGAATAATACTTTTAGTTACTGTTTTCAATATTCTAACACTAACATTGTGACTCATTTGCATTCTAATGCAAATAAGCAAATCGATAGTAATGCGAAGTCATTGAAACAGGGTAAAGATCACACTTTCCAAAGAAATGAAGGCAACATTTATCCTGTCAATAGAGGCTAACAAATGGAGGAAAAATTAGCATCCCAACATCCAAACGATAGGTGTACTTCTACTCCTTCAAATCAGTACCTCAAAGTTTCTAACAATTTTGCTAAATATGTAACCTATCTTCCTAGAAGCATGCCATGAATAAAAGTAGCTACCAATATCACTGATATGATCATCCAGAATCCTCAAAGCAATGCTATAGCTGAGTTAGTCCTATAGCCATGTGATGTGAACTTCTCATGCTATCAACCAATTGTACCAGGTCTAAGTAGTCAAGGTATGTGTTCTAGGAATTTGAAAAGGCGCATCAATAGAACTCTCATCATTTTTCTAAATTCAGAACTGGAAAATAAATGAAGTCACAGTTTTTACAGAAGCGATTCAGTTTTTACAACGGTCACAGCTTCCAACAGATACCCTGTTCCTTAGAAAGTTCAGCTCAATCTGAATATTGTTGAGTCGTCAAAAATCAAAAAGTTTAACAAGAAAAATAAATGCACAAAAATACTGGACAATTTCCTACAATGACTTACTGGCCAGCTACCTACGTACAATGAATATTGACTAGCTTCCTAAAATTAGGTGGATACTTACCAAATCAAATAACAAGAGATCAAACAATTGCTTCTATCTAGTAATCTATATGTTCAGATACAAACGCATATACTTAGCATAAAAAGATCTTAGTTTATATAGTGCGTGAAGTATATACTTACAAGTCTCTTGCGATACTCTTCGATTGAGACAGAGCCTCCCGTGTGAATTCCAGGAGCGACTTCTCGTCCACTACGACGATTCTTTGAATTAATTTCTGACCTCTGAACAGTCTTAGAATCTCCCCAAAGTTGAGTCCAACTTTCCACACATTTTGTGGTACAAAGGATGGCTTAGTGTTGCTCGCTTTTTTTCTAGAAATGAAATCCGTGTACTTGGTTGCTTCCTTAACTTCCCATTGTCTCCTTACTGCACCTTCATTAATGGAAGAGTCCCAATAGAAATGTACATACTTCATGGCAATAAAATAAGTTAAATTAGAAGTCATGATATATGGATATGTTTATAATATTAAGTGAATAAAACTAAATTTTGTTACCTCACAAATGGCTCAACCTCTTCACAGTTTAGTAAAATGTAAGTTTGGGCTGCCTTTATACTTCCAAAGATAACTTCCTTTTTTTTGCATCGCCCCATAGTCGACCTGGATGGGTGAATATTGATAGATTTCCCTCAAGACCATTCATAACACCACCATCATCGTTATGATCCACATTATGATTACGTGACATGGCATGAGGTTCAAAATAATGTGAAAATAATTGTGTTGACTCTTCATCAAGTATGCTTCGCAAATGGAACCCTCAACACTAGCTTTATTTCCAATCATTCTTTTAAGAGTTCCAAGATACCTAAATAGATAAACAGAAGGACCATTACATTAGAAAATTTATGTTTAGTATACTTGTCACAAGTTTGACATAATGTTTCACATTTACCTTTCAAAAGGATACATCCATCGATATTGTATAGGTCCAGCAATCCTTGCTTCATACGGAAGGTGCACAGGCAGATGTTCTATTGAGTCAAATAATCCAGGAGGAAATATACGTTCTAACTTGCACAAGATTTGCGGGATGTCTCTCTCTAATCTCTCCATTTCATCCACTTGTAGAGTGGTTGATGTAAGATCTTTAAAAAATAAGCTCAATTTTGTAAGTGTCTGCCACACATTACTAGGAAGTAATTCACGAAAAGCAATAGGCATTAGTCGTTGCATAAACACATGGCAATCGTGACTTTTCATGCCAAACAATCTTTTCGTGTTTGTGTCTGGACATCTACCCAAATTAGAAACATACCCATCTGGAAACTTTAAGCTTTTCACCCAATCGAACAAGATAGCTTTTTATTCCTTGTCTATTGTATATATAGCTTTGGGGATTTTCCACTAGTATCCTTTGCCAATTGAGATCGATCGCAATACCTTACCATATCAAGACGAGATTGTGGATTATCTTTTGTTTTATCGTCAATATTAAGAACTGTGTTAAACAAATTATCAAAAACATTTTTCTTAATATGCATGACATCAAGGTTATGCCTAATCATGTTAGACCTCCAATAAGGTAAATCCCAAAAGATGCTTTGCTTTTTCCATCCACAAGACTTACATATTCTTTTATTAAATTCTTCCGCATCTAACTCTGCGACTTTTCTTATTCCCAAGTCACAAATTTGGTTCAGAATTTCCTCCCCTGTTCTATAGGGTGGTGGTGGTCTTTTGACAATCTAGCCTTTAAGAAAGCTTTCATGATATCTCCTAAATGGAAGATGTTGATCAAGGAACATTCTGTGACAGTCAAACCAAGATGTTTTCCTCCCATGTTCTAATCTAAAGGATTGTGTTTCCTCCATAATACAATAAGGACATGCCAACTTACCTGCAGTACTCCATCCTGATAACATAGAATATGCTGGAAAGTCACTAATCGTCCACATCAAAGCTGCCCTTAGTATAAAGTTTTGCTTTTTTGAGATATCAATTTTATGTTTTGAATTGTTTGGCCCTGGAACAATAACAGTTAAGAACATATAAGCCTCTTTCATACACATACCTGGAGGTAAATTGTATGGAGTGAGTATCACTAGCCACAAAGAGTATTTCCTCCCAAACTGACTGAATGGTTGGAAACCATTAGTACATAATCCCAACCTTACACTTCTTGGTTATAAAGCAAAAAAAGAATGCATTTCATTGAAGTTCTTCCAACCCTCAGAGTCTGATGGATGTTGCATTACACCATCCTCTTTTATGTGATCATGATGCCATCTCATATCAGCAGCTGTAGCATGGGATGCATATAATCTCTTCAATCTAGGAATTAAAGGAAAATAATACATTATTTTGTAAGGGACTAATTTCCTCTTACGAGCCAACACGGCGCTTATACCTTTGGCTACCACAAAACGTACAAGATGTAAGGTGCTCATGATCACCCAATACAACATACATCCCGATTCACAACAATCAATTTTTTCAACCGGCATACCTAAGTCTGCGCACTAGCTTTTTTGTCTAATAATAGCTATCAAGCACCATGTTATCTTTAGGTAAAGCCTCCTTCAACAATTGTGTCATTTGGTTATAACCTCTTTGTGACATATTGTTCTCCATTTTAATATTCAGCATACGAGAGACAACTGCAAGTTGAGAAAGGGGAGAACCATGATATAACTTTACATTAGCAGCATGTAGCAAATCATAAAATCTTTGAGACTCGGGATTAGGCTCCTCCTCCATTGAAGGATCACGAACCTCCTCGATTGAAGGTTCATAAGGACGGGAGGTCTCAGAATCAATATTACTATAGGATTGCCAACTCGAACCATGGTCGAAATCGGGACCAGATGTGTCCAAAACCATTTGTCGATATGGATTATTGTATCCCGATTCAGATTGAGGACCACCATTCAAGTCATTACCAGAAGAAATCTCTCGTGATCAACTCTTTTTTCCCTTGATGTGACCAAACAAAATAGTTCTCAACAAATCCAGAATGAAGAAGGTGATATCTAATGGTTTCAACATCCATGTATTTAATGTTGTGACATTTTTTACATGAACATCTAACGTTGTTACCACTCATGCGATTTTATTGAGAACATGCAAACTAAATAAAGTTATTCACACCGGTGATAAAACTAGAGTTTATACCCCCCTGGACCATCCAAATTTCTCTCATACATCCAACCACGCTCTAGATTATTCATGTTTCTAATAATATTAATTTATACAATTAGGATAACTGCTAAAGGAAATAATATATCATTCAACTTTTAGTTATATAAAATAAGATAAATTAAAAATAAGAGAAAATGATCAAAATTGTCCTTTATCTTTGAGTTAAGAATCAAAAAAGCAAAAAGGAACTGAAACTGCACCAATAAAGCAGTACAAAAGAACCAAAACAACACCAAAGTTGTGCCAGAAAAACACCAAAACAATCTCTGAAATTGCAGCAAAACAGATGCATCAGATTCTCATAAAACAGTACTAGATTTTCACAAAAACGACACCTAAAAAATATGAAAAACAATAGCAAAATAGGCAGCATGTTCTTTTGTTTCCATTGCTTGTTTACGTGATCCTTATAGAGTTATAGTCAACCAATCTTTAGAAAAATTGCAGTCTGTTCTTTTGTTTCCCTAAAATGCTTATTAAGTTGTAAAACCATGCTGCTAGTCATAAAATAGGTACTACAATAAACTTATTCATTTTCAGAAACATCTACTATCCTCACCCTCTAGTACAAGATATCATTTGGCATCTCATGACAAGCTCATCGAACCTATATACGTTTATGCATTGGCCTGGGAAAAAGTTAAGGGAAAAAGCTCTCAGCAATGTAATAGTGGACTGCATACATTATGAACAAGGTACTACTAACTCTACTAAATCTGAACACTTGGATATAGATAACTACTACTAACTCTGAACACTGAACACTAATCACCAATTATCTCGCACTACTAACTCTGAACTCTACTAACTCTACTAACAAGGGAAAAAGCCCTCATCACTATCTTTCTAGTCCCTTAAACGTACTCTAAATACTCGTTATTTATGCATAGGGACCATGAACAAGGTATTGAAACTTAATCCTTTGTTAATAATGAAGAGTAGTAACAACTTGTAGCAAGCAAAATCCCCCCCTACCAGAAATCTCCAATGCAACAAAAAAATTCCCCCAACTTCATAAAAAATAACCCTACCAGTCTCTAGACGAATTAAAAAAATACATAGCAGATTCCCTGGAGAATGAAAGCTATAACCAACTCAAATTTACAGAAGAACCAAAAAAGATGAAAAAACCCTAGAAGAAAGCAATTTTTTAGGCACATACCTGAAAATAATAGATTCACGCACCTAAAACCTCTGAAGAAAGCAACTATTTCTCTTTGTATAAGATTGGTTAACGATTTTGGTACTATATGCTTCAATATTGCAGATGGTCTACAAGTCTCCTCTCTAAATAGCGATTTTATCAATTAGAAGAGGGTAAAAGCGACTTACCTTAGGCGATGGAAGATGAAATCCTTGTTGAATATGGTCTCTCACGTCGTTCTCTCCTTCAAGAAAATGGTTTCTCAAGTCTCTGCTTGGGTTTGGGGATAGAGAATAATATAATAAAACATATATATCCCTAATATATTTATTTGATAGTGGCGACGGATTTAGCGACGAAATATATATATGCGTCGCTTTATATATATTTGTTATTAAAGAATAAATACTAACAATGATTTATTTTTGTTGCTAAGTCTTTAAAAGTATTTTTTATGTTTAGCGACGACCATATTGTCGCTACATCTGTTGCTAGATTGCGACAAAATATTTTCGCTAAACTACGTCGCTATTTTTGTAGGCAAAATAAAGGCGCCATTTTTTAGCGCTCAAATTTAGCAACAAATTTTGGTTTTTGTCGCTAATGTCTCGTTAGTGTGGAAACTAATATTATTTTTATTTATTTAGCAACATATATGTTATTTTGTCGCTAAGTCGTCGTTAGGCAGCTACAAAATTGTGTTTGTCGCTAGAGATCTGTTGCTAAACACAGTTTTTTTTGTAGTGTTCCTTGTATTGACCCCTACTTGTGTTTTCTTTGTTTTCTTTGTTTTCTTTTGTGGAGTGCAACAAGTGTACCATCGACTTCGACTCGCCCTCAACTCTAGCCAGTCTCCAGCACATCAGATTTCAGGGTGAGCTATTCCTTCTAGCTCATGTTGGATTCTCTCAGTCATGGCATGATGTCCTTAAATTTTAGGCATAGACCATTCTATTTACTTATTTTGGTGTCTTTAATACTCTTAGACTTGATATTTTGAGAACATATGTCCTTGATGTGATGACTTTGAGGTTTTGGGGATAATATGTAATAGACTTTAGAGGTTTATTTGATTGGTTACTTTAATAAGTTTTGAGCTTCCACATTATTGTTGTTATTCGTAGTTGAATTATTGATATAATTTGGGTTGAATTTGTTGGTTCGCTCACTTAGGAGGTTAGGTGTGGGTGTCACTCAGGACTAGCTTTGGGTCATGACAAACTTGGTATCAGAGCCTTAGGTTCGTTGATCTCATCACACAAACACAAATCTAGCAGAGTCTTGCGAAATAGTACGGGAACGCCTTTACTTTTCTTCGAGAGTCTATAGGACTTTAGGAAAATTCAATTATTTCTTCTTTTGTGCTATTACTTGAAACCAATTGGTATCTAGGTGATACAAATTGGTATATGCCCTTCTTCACTCTACTTCGCAGATGGTCAGAACTAGAGCAACAATTGTGGCAACACCAACACTACCAAGACAGGGTTATCACCCGATATTTTATGTGTCCATGCTGAAAAAATATCATGGTGATGGAAACTACACTATTCGTTGAAATTCAGTATTACTTGATGAGAATTTATCTTATGAGGAGGAACCTACAGCTATTCTAGATAGGGTGGTCCGCAAGTTGAGGTCAAAAGAGATTGCATCTATCAAGGTTCAGTGAAAGAATCGTCCAGTTGAAGAGTCCACTTGGGAGACTGAGGCTAACATGCATGAAAGATATCCACATCTTTTTATCGATTCGGTACCCTTTCTTGCCTTGCCTTCTTTTGATCATTCGAGGACGAACAATGGGTAAATTGATATCTAATGTAACGACCCATTTGGTCGTTTTGAGTACTAGAGCTTTTTATTTTATAAAATACCTTAGATAGATTCTAAATGTGTATTTTGGACTATTCGTAACTACAATTATAGAATTAATGGGGTAGTTTTAATAATTTATTTAGTTGGTGGTTAAAGAAAATAACATTAAAATTAATAGTCGGTCACTTTCACACTTTTATAGTTGGTCTTATATAATTACTAGTATACATGTGTAATCATTAAAATGATTCGGATTATATTAAAATTCATTAATATATTAGTCCAAATAAATATTATGGATTGATATAATTGAGTTAATTATTTAAATTCAATAAATATGAATTTAATTAAAGCCCGCTCCATAAAGCCCATATGCCATGTCACTTAAATCTGATTGGACGAAGAGAATTCTATTCCAATCACAACTCCCCTATTCTAAAACTATAAATAGGGGCCCTCATAATTCAGAAAGGAGGACCAAGAATTTTAACAAGAAGTTAGAGAAAGCTCGTGGATCAAAAGCTGCAGATTTCTCTACAAGTTCAAGAGTTCAAGAATTCAAGCATTCAAGTTTCAAGAACATTCAAGTCTCAAGAACGATAAAGATCGAGACCGCCAGATTCAAGATCAAGCTCGAAGCCCTTGGATTCAACTAGAAGTCAAGATCGAGATAAAGTTCAAGTTCAAGTTCAAGTTCAAGTTCAAGATCAAGATAAAGTTCAAGATCAAGATAAAGTCCAAGTCCAAGTCCAAGATCAAGATCAAGCTAGAGATCAAGATCAAGATAAATCTCAAGTTCAAGATCAAGCTCAAGAGCCCTTGAATTTATATTTGAAAAGGCGAATTCAGAGGAATCATAGAGATTGTAACACTCGCACTTTGAAATAATAAAACGATTGTTGCATAATTTTTCGTTCTTGATTATTGTTTTCTCGACGTGAAATTTTATTGTCAACAACATGCCCACGCGTTGCGCAGATATTTTAAAATGTATTAATTTTATAATTTAAAAATAACTAATATGAATTATTATTGAGTAATAGAAATGCTTATGTTATCATATATAATATTTTGATTTTACATAAACACTTGATGCTAATAAAATTAATTTTACCCTAATTTATGTGTAGTGAAAATATATTCTTCAAAGAAATCAAACAATTCCAACTTCTCCTTCTCTTAGCATAATGAAGATCGATACCATATGTAGTGTGTACTGATCAATTGATATTTCTGCTAATTGATTAATTTTAAATTCATAGATCAAATTCAAACCTAGTATTATAAACAATGATTCTACTTTGTAGTTTGAACTAAAATATAAATATAATTATAATTTACAAATCATATTGCAATCTCTCTAGCACACTCCTCTTTGGTTTAATCATGTAAATAATACTATTTTCATTTAATCAAATATAATTTGATTATATAAAAATGCACAAAAAGAAAAAAATTCAGCGACCAATTAAAAAGAATCACAATTAAATTAAATTATTTTCGATGCAAAATTTATTTTTGAAAGATTGAAAAAAACATACCATCTTCTATTTCTTTGATGTACTATGAGTTTTTTTTATAACTTTTTTTATTTGATTAGCCTTTTAAAAATATATTGTAAATTTTGTTCTTTGGTAATATCTATAAATTAACAATGATAGATAATATAGGATTTAATTTTGAAAATTTTGAACTAATTTTAATATTAATAAAATAAAATTGCAAAGTTATAAGTATCTCTAACATGCTATTTATGAGTAAAACGTAAAAATATACGTAACAAATCCATTTTCAAGTAGATTTTAATCCAGTATTTTGAAAGCAATAATATTAATTATTAGCTTATATTCAAATACATGTAGATAAATTTTATATGGTAGAATGAAAATATGAATGAAAATGAAAATCTGAACATAACATTTTGCAAGTCATCATTCATTTTATGTTTTTATTATTGGTTTGTACTCCTTCAACTAACGATGATTAATGATAATTAACTTTCCATCAAATCTCTCTTAATTGTAAGATTTAATTATATTTAAGTGAATAGCTAAAGTAGTGATATTGGTTCTTTTATTTAAATATGATAAAGTAAATAAATAGGAAAACATTCAAAGAAAGAAGAAAAAGATGAAGATGAACTTTGTTTATCTATATTTTTTAATCTATATTTTAAAGTGAAACTTCTTTCATTGTTCAAAATTATAAAATAAGACATGTAGAACAGGTGGATTCCAAAATTGAAAAATGGATACTGATGTTTTCATAATTGCATAGTAGAGATAGAGAAAGTTTCATGTCAACAAAATCTTTAATTTCCTACCTCCTTCACTAAGAAAGAGTGCAATATCATCTCTACTGTGTTCAACAGGTCCTAATCACTAGGCCCTAAAGCCATCTCTTGGGGCCCCATATTTTTTGGGGCCTTCATTTATTAAAAAAAAATACTTATACATATTATTACAAAAATTATATTAATGTTTTTTTTTATAAAAAAAAAATGTGTAAGATGTTCTATAGTTTTTCTTGAAAAATTGTTATTGTTGTTATTCTTAGTTCATAAGTATATGTAAATTGTTTTAATTACTATCAAATTTTAATCAATTTAAATATGTCAACTAAAAAACATGATTCCAATTTTGCAAAACGAGAGAAAACTTGAAGAATTAAATAAATCTTTAAAAAGAGCCCTTGATAGATTTTTAACAAATACTCTAATAAAAATTTCGAATAAAATAATGTTGGAGGATGTTCTTCAAATGAACAAGTCACCAATAGCATTGAGTTGGATGATAATAACATCCAAGAACAAAATCTAGAAGTTGGTGACAATGTGACATTGTTCCCGATATGAACTCCTAAATAATTTAAATAGGTGCATCCCTAAAAATATATACGGTCCAAGTCAATGAAATAATGTAGATACAAAATTGAGAGATCTATTAGTAGAAAAGGGACCATTTAGAATGACTAATATAAATTTTGCACTAGATAAATACGTACGACATTTTTCTACAACACACTATTTTCAAAAGCGGTAAACGGAGAAAAGCATGAAAGAAAATGATTAGTCTACTCTAAAGAGTAAAGATTTGAATAAATTTTTGTTTTTGTTGTAAATTATTTAACACAACTTCTATTATTTGTAACATTAAACTAGCTAGTCAAGGTAGTAATGAGTGGATAATTAAGCTCGAAGTCCATGAAGTAAAGAATTGACCTATTATTAATAATATGAGCTCGTGTATTGTTTTAGAAATGAGATTGCATTAAAAATAATAATTGATAAAGTTGTGCAGGAACAAATTGATAGAGATAAAGTGCAATGGAAAAATGTATTGTCAGGAATTATTGACGTGATCATAACTCTTGGGGAAAATGATTTAGCATTTAGGGAAAAATGGAAAGATCTATCATGAAAGTAACGGCAATTTTTAAAGCCTAATTGAAATGATTAATAAATTTGATTCAGTTATGCAAGAACATATTCGAAGAATAAGCATGACAAAATTCATAGTCATTGCCTTGGACATAATATTCAAAGTGACTTATTAAACTTATTGACAAGTCAAGAAAAAAAGTTATTAAAGAGATTAAAGAAACAAAATACTTCTCAAAATATTAGGGCCTCTCTTTAGAGTTTGGCTTTAGGCCCCCGATCTTATTGAGTTGGCCCTGGTGTTTAGCAGAAAAATCGCTATCCGAATAGTGCATTAACGTTGAATTTACAATCCCTCCTTCTGCATATTTTGTATGTAACTGTCAAAATATTTCGGCAAAGATTTTTTTGTTATGATTTCAGCACATTGCGTAAATTCATGGACAGTAACATTGTGTGATTCACTCTTTGTGGTTGCAAGATTGATATTTTTTCTTAATTTATTGCATGATTTTAAGATGGAATATAAACTGTGGCATGCTATGAATTTATCACTGTAAAAACATGAAAAACAAATCAATCAAATATTAAGTTTCATCGAACAGGGTCAGTTCATTGATAAATCATCATAAATTATTTATCACTTATTCAAAAGAAAAATGAAAATGAGTAGCCATTATTTTAAGCAAAAACAAAAACCTCAAAAAATATCAAATATCTCCACAAAACACTAATTAACTGAAATATAATGCTATAAATTATCTTTAGCTATAGTAGCAATACCGAACAGAAGGATGAAAAAGTCAGTCGGCTGCCTGGATATACGCAGATATTGAAAGTATAAAATTCAAGCGTCAATTTACATCATCACTCATTTTTTACGGTACTCTTAGATGAATTTTTCTTCACATCCTTCGTAAGTCTCACAAATAACCTGAACCTCATAGTATTTAAACCTAATTCAAACGATTTTATCAATATATGCCGCTCACTTGATATATAGTACCATGAAATGATTTTTTCTTCTCTTCATGCCGGATAAGGATACTCTTAGATTGTACTTCATTTTTTGCGATTCTCTCTTGTTCTCTCTTCTACTTTTTCACAAATGGCAGCCGGTCAAGATTTTATATATATATATATATAATGTTGAGATTGACAAAGTAAGTTGCAACTGCCTTATTTCTAAAAGATTCAATTTTTGAATTTAAAAGTTTGATCAATTTTTGTTGTTTTGTTGATAAATTTAAAAGTTAAAAATTGACGTGGGGATAGGAAAGTGGGCTACGTGTTGTAGTAACTGAAGTTAAAGTTAGTTTTTTTATTAGTAATAAGTGTAAGGCTTTAAAAAATCCGAAAACTGAATAACACCTGTTTTTTTTTTTTTTGTTTTTTTTGCAATTTTATTTGACAGCTATTTTGTGTTATTTTTAAAACATAATAATGTAGTTTCTTTTATTTTGACTTAGTATTAGATTTTTTAAAAATATTTTTATTATGATGTGTGTGTGTATATATATATATTTATTTTTTTTTTTGAAATTATCTTTTTTAAATAATTACGTTAAAATACAATTCAGTTTATAACAACTCCCCATATTCTCTCGTTGCACAACCCACATTTATTAAATTTCATTTAAAATCAATAAAAAATATTAATAATATTGATTTTCTAAAAATAAAAAATTATTCTGCACAACCCACATATATTAAATTTCATTTAAAATCAATAAAAAATATTAATAATATTGATTTTCTAAAAATAAAAAATTGTGAATAGTAAATGATAACTAATAACTAATGATTAATTAATCAAATACGTATTACTATTTGGATGAATGGCAAATGTTTCCATTATTTACAGTTTTCCGTTCTTTTTTTTTCTTTTAATTTTAATTAATTTTAATAATTAATAAATGTTGTTTTTTGTGGTGCTGACACGTAAGCGTTTTCACCTCTCCTAATATATATATATATATATATATATTAGAGAGAGAGAGATTATTATTATTATTATTATTATTAATATTATAATATAATTATATATTTAATTGTCTTTTTCAAAACTGAAAATGAAAGACTATAACATGTCTTTTAAAGAAACTGAAACGTTTTTTTAATTTAGAAAAACTAACAAATTTCAATTGGGGTAAAAAACTTTAACTGTTCTTTTAAAATAGTAACTTTTTTTCTTTGATTAAAATATTGAATTAATTCTATTTAATTAATTGATAATTTAAAAGTTAAAATTAGAGATTAATTGTGGTGTTGACATGTAGGCATTATCACCTCTCCTAATATGCGTGCCCGTGCGTTGCGCGGATAATTTAAAATGTAATAATTTTATAATTAAAAATAAATAAAAATATAATATATATTATGTTGAATTTTTTAAGGATAATCAAACATCAAATACTTCGAATAAATTTACGTGTCTGTACTTTATTCTTTTTATGTCATTTGAATAAATAACTATGTTAATAATTTATTAATTCTAACATTCCATATGAAATATTTGATATCGATTAAGTAACATCTTGATACATTTTATATATGTTTTTATTCAAAATTAAAAGATTCAAAATATTATTTATTGTATTAATTTTGTGTAAATAAATAAAAAATTGACATAAATGTAAAAATAATCATAATTAATATTAATATTATTATTAATAAAAAAATTCACTACTATGATAAATAGTCTTAAATTCGAAAAAATTCACTTCTTTACGAATTCCTTTTATATAATTAATATAGTCTTAAATTTGTTAAATGACTTATAATTGTGATATTGCTTAATATTATGATAAACATAATTTATTGCCTTCTATGTTTATGATAGTGATAGGTATTATCAAATTTATAATAAACATAATTTAATGTCTTCTATGTTTATGATAAGGATAGGTATTATCAGTTTATAAATTTTGGTATGACAATTTCTCATTTATCTTGTGCTGAGGTTGAAAATCTGCAAAAAAAAAACAAAAAACAAATAAGAGATATGAATTAATGTAATGAATAAATTATTAAATTCTAAGAAATATTATAGAAACAAACCTCTAGCAATTACTTTGAAGTAATTTTGGTGTTGCTTTTCTACTTCAAGGATCTTTAAAACATTAAAATCTTACCTTTTGAATTCGACAACATAAACCCGAAAAAGAAGATAGAAATTAGCACTTGAACACGTGAATTTATTAACAAAAATTAAGCATAACAACTACAGATAAAATAAAATAAAAAAGGAAGATACAAAAAAGTTGAGAGAACAACTTGTAAACAATGATTTTCTTTATCAGTAGTTTATATATAAAACGTTTGAATTTAACAACATAAACACGAAAGAAATATAAAGATTAGCACTTGAATTCAAAAAAATTAAGCACAATATATATATATTCTAGAACTCATCATTCTAATGAAAGTATAATATTATGATAAACAATTCAATGTCTTCTGTGTTTTTGATAGTGATAGTATTATCAGTTTATAAATTTTGCTATGACAATTTCTCATTTATCTTGTGCTAAGGTTGAAAATCTGCAAAAAACGAAAAACAAAAAACAAATAAGAGATATGAATTAATATAATGAACAAATTTATCAAATATTAAAAAAATATTATAGAAACAAACCTCTGGCAATACTTTGAAGTAATTTTGGTGTTGCTTTTCAACTTTAAGGATCTTCAAAACATTAAAATATCACCTTTTGAATTCAACAACATAAACCCGAAAAAGAATATAGAAATTTGCACATCATTCTAATCAAAGTATAATATTATGATAAACAATTTAATGTCTTCTGTGTTTTTGATAGTGATAGTTTTATCAGTTTATAAATTTTGCTATGACAATTTCTCATTTTATCTTGTGCTATGGTTGAAAATCTGTAAAAAAAAAAAACACAAAAAACAAATAAGAGATATGAATTAATATAATGAACAAATTTATCAAATATATTTAAAAAATATTATATAAATAAACCTCTGGCAATACTTTGAAGTAATTTTGGTGTTGCTTTTCAACTTCAAGGATCTTCAAAACATTAAAATATCACCTTTTGAATTCGACAACATGAACCCGAAAAAGAATATAGAAATTAGCAGTTGAATTCAAGAATTTATATATAAAAAATTAAGCACAACAACTATAAAAAAAAAGAAGAAAAAAAAGAGAAATACAAAAAAAGTTGAGAGAACAACTTGTAAACAATAATTTTCTTTATCAGTAGTGTATATATATAAAGCGGTTGAATTTTTTAACCGTTTCCTATTAGTTGAAAAAATAATTTTTTCTAAAAAAAAGGAGGACAAAATCGTTGCTTATTGAAATTTTAAATTTTAATTTTTTAAAATTTAAACTGTGCATCCGTGTTTCAAGGGTAGTGGGAAAATGGGATAAGCTTAAAGGGAAAGTGCTAAACTGCTGTGCTTTATATTAATTTAATTCAAATTAAACAGATTGTTTTGTTAGTATATTTACTTAAATGAATAATTTTAATAATTTTAATTTAAAAGTTTACAGTGGTTAAATTTTTTAATCAAAGTTAAACAAAAAATTATTGTTATTATTATTATTATATTATTATTAGTTCAAGTATTTTTATCAGTAAAGATAGAACATGTAGATTATAGGTTGTATTTTATTAAAATATAATTATTTAAAATGCAAATAAGAAGAAAGATCAGATATAAAACTTCAAACATTAAATGATAGTGAAATAATAAATTTAAAAGAAACTTCCCTACAATGCGTTTATTTAAACTAAATAATTTAAAAAATAATTTTAGTTTAAAAGTTTTTCAATTTGTTTAGAAGTAGGAGTGTAATATGAAGTTTTAAAACTCTATATTTAGTGGGATAATAAAAAAAATTTTCAAAACTGAATTCACGTTAATTACAATAAAATATATATATATATATATATATATATATATATATATATATATATAATAGAGATGATTTAGGAACATTATTTTTAATTATGAAAGGAGAAATTTTAACACTGATTTCACGTTAATTATAATAAATATTTTTACTTACTTTCAATTTTTAATGCATATTTTTTTCAATTAATAATTAGTTAACTGATATTTTTAAAATAATAAATAGAGATTAATTGTGGCGCTGACATGTAAGCACTATCACCTCTCCTATATATATATATATATATATATATATTATTATTATTATTATTATTATTAGTTCAAGTATTTTTATCAGTAAAGATAGAACATGTAGATTATAGGTTGAATTTTATTAAAATATAATAATTTAAAATGCAAATAAGAAAAAAGATCTGATATAAAACTTAAAACATTAAATGATAGTTAAATAAAATATTTAAAAGAAACTTCCCTACGATGCGTTTTTAAACTAAATAATTTTAAAAATAATTTTAGTTTAAAAGTTTTCCAATTTGTTTAGAAGTAGGAGTGTAATAGGAAGTTTTAAAACTCGATATTTAGTGGGATAATAATTTATTTTTCAAAACGATTTCACATTAATTACAATATATATATATATATATATATCGAGTCGTCTATACTCTCTACGGGGTATAGAACCTACTACTAAGTGGATCCACTAGTCTATGCTAAAAAAACATTAAGGAATCATCTAAAAATATTACCATTTCTACCCATGGATACATGATTTATGGAGACTTGAGTTATCGAAACTCGTCCCCATATCGGTGCTCAATACTACTCCCAAAAATATAGATAACTCATATGTTTAAAAACATATATTTTCTGTGGTTTGAGATTATTACTCAAAATCTTTCTCTTAAAAGAGATGGTACTAAAGCGCTCATGAAAACTCCTTTGGAAAATGGTGTTTTCTCTCTTGCTAAATGTGAAAACATTTACTCTTGGGGATACTTAGTTCCCGTATATCATTTTAAAGAAAATGAATGCAACTCTACTCTTCCTCAAACTCAGTGCTTAAGTATTAAAACAAGTTTAAAACAATAGTAAAAGACTTTTTGAAAAGACTAGAAAAACTCTTTAGACTTGACTCTTAGCTCTACCTTGAATTTGAATTTATGGATTCAAGGTTATGATTCATGTTTATGAAAGATTTTCTATATGTTTAGAAGTTGTTTAGAGTAGTTAGAATCAATAGGTAGTGAAGGTACAATTTAGGAGAACTTAGAAGGGTAACACGATGGAAAAAGGGTGGGGGGCGGACGTCTGGGCGCACTTATGGTGCGGGGTGCCAGCCAAAGTTCGAAGGCTGCAAAATGGCACACTTTGCTGAGCGCGCCGTCCCATACCCTGCGGCGCATCAGGGTGTGCCGCTCCAACCCTCCCGGTTCATCCAGACAAATTTTTCAACTCATTTTCTAACCTTAATTAGAGCTAAAACGATTATTTTCTTCCCCAATCACTTAGATTCAAATACCTAACATTAGTATATGATAATCCACTCAAAATTACACCCAAAACACTACTACTTGTCTCAAGAATTCATCAACAATCCCATAAATCAAGATTTACGAATGAATTTCAAGAACACTTATCAAGAACTCAATTTCTTCGATTCCAAGAACTAAATTGTACTGAAATTAACATGATTTGCATGTGGGTGATCGAACCCAACACTATGAGAACTCACATACCTCTTTAGGGATCAAACCCTTGGTGAAACGATCCTCGATTCACAAGAAAACACCAAGAACGCCTTGACTTTTTTTCCTCTTCTTGAAATCTTCTCAAAAACCCTAGGTGTATATTGGTTTGGGAAAACTGAACCAAATAAATTTAAACCCCTTATTAATTAGTAAAAACGAATTAACCTGATTGGGTAAGGAAAATACCAAAATACCCCTCATAAATCCGGGTAACTTTTCTTAATTGAAACAGCCGACTTCAAACAGTCATATCTCCCTTATATGAGCTCAAAAATTAGCAAACTCGGTGGCGTTGGAAAGAGAATTCCAAGACCTTTCATTTGATACCTTATGGGCCACCTAACTCATCTTGTACAAAAATTTATAGTCATTTGAAGTTGACCCAAAACTCATTTCTTAAGATGAACTTGCAAAATTTCAGATTTTGCTATTTCCAATTAGTTCTTTCTTTTTTAGCTCTTTCAAATGCCGCGGTGTTACACCAAAATTTGGCAAAGAGCAAAGACATGATCAACCTCAGCATCACAACCATATCCATGACAAGGTTGATCATCATGTTCATCGTCACTTTAAATAGGCCATCCTTTCACCCGAACACTATTCTCGTGTTGAATAATGCAACAAAGATCTGGTTGTTGCCTCAAAAATATCGAATTACTAACCCAAACATTATCTATCATATTGATTATACTCTCCCTCCATTGATTTATCGAATTACTAACCCAAACATTATCTATCATATTGATTATACTCTCCCTCCATTGATTTATTTCTTTTCTTTGATGAAATTTTTTCTTCATGTGGCCAATAAATATGACCTGGCTAGACTATCGCCGTCTCCCACGAAAATGGAATTAATGGCAAGCACATACATTACACCATTGTGTCCGTCTTTTTTTCAAGCTGAATAAGCAAAAAAATTAGTGTCCCTGTTTTGTACAATGCGTCTATATTGCCAACCTTTATGGACCGATTGACAAAACAAGTCCTGTTATCTATTTGATCTCTTGTCCGCATAGACCATGAGAATAGTGAAAAGTCCGCAAATGATACCTTTTCGTAAACGCATTTTACACTACCAAGTGTATTGAATAGCTTTGAACTAAAAAAAAACAATAGGTTATGAAATCATTGATGAAAATAACAGTTTAGAAATAGGTATATATATATATATATATATATATTTCAATAAACGTGAGTCGGAGATTGATTAAGTCCTTGAATGACCCACAAGCCACTCTTTCAACAATCTCTAAGAGTATCCCATTTTCAATCAATTCTATTCAACCACAAATCTTCTTCATTATTTTTTTGTAGAAATTTTTCCTGGTTGTGTAAGGGAAGGGTTTCGGGATTATTTTTTAATAGAATGAGTGAGTTGTAATTTTGAGTGTTGTAAAGGTTATTGCTAGAAATTTGAAGAATTGGTGACACGTGGTGTGTGAGCCGTGACACACTACTTACTTTTGAAATCCGTTTTTTTTTAAAAAATTATGTTTTAGTTAGTTATTAGATTCAAACAACGAAGGAAGGCATCCGTTAGTTTTTATTTTTATTGATTTAACAAAAGTAATAAAATAAAAAAATGATAGATTCATCATTATATGTATTAAATGATTAAATGTAGTGAATTTATTACTTACAAGTTACAAATTCGAAATATTAATTCCATTGAATACAAAGAGGTTCAATAATTATGGCAAAATATCTGCTATTTATTATGTATTAAAATGATACAAAAAAACTTTTTATTCTTCCCATAGTTCGACTTTGTTTTCCTTTTGTTAATTGAGACAAAGTTACACGAAACAAATAGATTTATTAAATATTCATGCTTTCATTCACAAATGTAAACTCTAAATGGATGTAGTGAAGATGACTTGAAAAATGGATGTTCATTGCATGTGGATTGTGGAGTTGTAATGAAGGCAAACGAGTGGTCTTTCCATTGCATTGGTATTTGTTTTGAAAGCAGTATGAGTTTTTGATTAGTTTCAAAAAGACTAAAATCCTGTAATGTACTTCTTATTTATCTTCTAATTATGTGCTCTATTTCCATAACGTAATTTTTTTAATAGTAATAAAAAGCAATTCAGTAATTTTCAATAAATAAGAAAAACTTCTTATTTATCTTCTAAAACTATTTGAAAGTTCAGTGAAACTACCATTTTTTTTTTTTTAAATGTTTACTTTCAAAGAAAACACGTGGTATGAATATTTAATTAGTTGATATAAAAAAAAGTGAATTTTTTTATTAATACTTCATTTTTTATTTTAATATGGCAACAAAATATCATACATATTAGACACATAATCTTCTTTTCTAAAATCTTCATTTTGTTTTTAAATTTGTGCAAGTTAAAATATGAAAAATACCAGAAAAATGTCAATAGTAATGTAGAGGAGGAATGACTAAATATTTTTCAAATCAAATAAAAATAAACCTACAAATTCATAACAATAAAATTGGAAAGCGTTGATATTAATAATTTCAACAAACAACTCGATACAAAATTATGTCAATTTCTGAATTGTTTTAAGTATGAAAGAACAATTATATAATTAATAGATAATGAATATTGAGGAGTTACAAAATCATTAAAGCTAACTCGAAATTATTATAAATTCTTTTCCATTTTTACACAAATTTATAAATATTGAATTAATATGATGAAGAGTTGCAACCTTATGAAATTATGACACTTCAATTTAATTTTAAACTCGAAGAGTTAACTTTGTAAAGTTGTGACAATTCACTTTAATTTCGAATCCTTTGTTTTTGTTAACAAAATAATGTTCGAGTAATATAAGTGTGAAAATTGAAAAATGGGACTAAAAATTGCAGTGAAGTATTTTGCATGTGAAGTTGTAAAACAATGATGACAAATAAGTGATCTGGACAATGCATTGGAAGTTGTTCCAGAGTACATTTATACCTAGAATGCTGACACGTGTGTGTAGTTGTGATTTGTGAGTTGTCACACACAAATTGAGTTAGTATTAATTATTAAGTTAAGAGCATATTATATTATAAATTAAAATAAAATAAGAGAGCTAAACATACTTAATATAGTTAATATTCAAAAAATATTACAAAATGGCCTAGAAAAAGTAGCAGAGCTTGCTAATTTCTTCATCGCTACTACAACCATAACATTGGTCGTCTTCCTCATATTCTTCACTATCCCATCCATTTTTGAGAAGAAGTAACTAGATGTAATAATCTAGTGCAACAAGGATGGAGTTGTTTAGCAAATAAACGATTAAAGAGACAAATTGTGCTTAGATTTCTAGAAGATGTTGTCGACACTTGCCTTGTTATCTTTTTGTTCTTGCGTTACTTTCATCTTTCCAATCATCTGTATCCCATCTAGGGTGGATTCACCTCCTAAGAATATCGAGATAATTCCAAACGCATATCTTGTAGGTGTGTGGCCTCCTTTGGATGCTTTGTCCAGCATTTCAAGTGTTTCATCTGTATTTCTATTTCTAAAATAGTTCTTCTAAAAATATTAACACACAATAATGAATTATAAATTTTTTGTATTTGGCTAGTTAAAGAATTTCTTTATTTCTCATAGGTTGATGAACGAATGAGTGTTGGGAGTGTCAATGTACTAATCAGAACATCTAACAACGACAGATTCCTATAAACCCATCGTTCACTTCCTATTTCATTAAAAATCTTGCAGCTAAAAATCGATGGGTTAGTAAACATGAAGTAAACAATAGATTAATTTTTTTTTTTATATACCTTAGTCTGAAATTTATCAAATCCTTGTAGGATATAGAAGTCACCCTTTCTACAATCTGATCAAGTAATTCCCAATCTAGGGATTCAAAGGAGGAATAAATCGTCTTCATATTTTTCATTGAAGGATGATTTTGGTAAGATGTTAGAATGCAAAGTATGTAAATTTCTAGGGCTCTTCGGCTTCTTAAAAGGTTAGAATACAAAGTGTCTAAAAGATGCGTTGAAAATTTCCACTAGTTCTGACATTCTCCATTAATTGAGTAACTATGTGGGATTTTATATTAAATAAGTCAAAAATGTAATTGATAAAATTATTTTTTTTCGTAATAACAAACGAATGCTATTGCAGTGTAAATGGTAACTCGTCAAACGATTAGTCCTTAGGTCCTATGATCGAGTCTAGCTATAGGTTCACTCATTTTAGTTCTTTTTTAACGTTTGAGTTAATTACTACTCCTTCCGTTACCTTGATGGAGTAATTAATTAGTCTTAAAAATATATACTTTGACCAACCTAGGAAAACTAACAAGTAATTACTCCAAATGCATTTTAATTAAATAAGGATTTTGTTGGTAAAGTTACTTAATTTCTATGAATTAAGAATCATAGTTAATGTTCAATAAAAAGTTGATTGTGATAAAGAAATTACACGTAATTAATATAATTATGAAATGTCACGACCCAAAATCACAAGTCGTGATGACACCTATGCTCCCAACTGATAGGTAAGCACACCCAATACATTTACCAATTCAATTTAATATTTAAAGTAGAAAGATAAGAGACAACATAATATTGAAACACTAAGTCATTTACAAGTATGAAATGCAGAAATCTAAAATACCATCCCAAGATTTAGTGTCATAAGTACAAGAGCTTCTAAAGTCAATACGAGTCTCTATTATTTCACAAGTCTAAACATAAGAAATATCCTATCAGAATACCAACACAACCTAAGTAAATAGTGATAGATGAAGGTATGGGCCGTTAAAATATCCAAGCAGCTCACCACAAATCCTAGATAATCCAAACTTAGACTCACGCTCCAAGAAATGCCCTCAAATTCGAAATACAATTCTTACAAAAGAGTGCAACAAGTTTAGTATGGTACGAAACCATGTGTACAAAGATATCTCATAGACCGACAAT